>VACF01000428.1:0-518762 GCA_006891605.1 Pleurozium schreberi | reverse complement strand
TTTTATATTTTGTGGAGCTTTGTGGAATTAGTTATGAATTTTTGAAGTTGCAGTAAAGTGCATTTCTATGGGCTCTAAAAACGACCACCTCCTCAAATGTGGACTGCTTGTACATTGGAGAGTGCAAAATGTACCTCCATTTTAGAACCCGCCGCTCCGTTTTAGGACCTTCTACCTTACTAACAACACTATTTTTTCCTCGAAGAAACCGTTTAACTAGATGAAGTGACATGAAAGCCCTGTGGTTTATATTCCAGTAGTCACAACCATCATTGACTCCCATCCAAAATTCGATATACTCCGTGAAATACTGAAATCAGCTATGGGAAACCAGCAGGCTTGGACTGCTAAATTTGAATTTTGGGGACGAGATCCATATATTCTCATGCAACACTTCAAAAAACTCTGAAAACACTTCATCTCTAGCTTTCACTCTCTTCTCAACCCTAATCTTTTCACGTTAGCAAGATTCCAATTCCTCTTACTAGCCCAATCTTGAAAGAAATATCGACGTGATTAATTGCGTGTTTAGTATCTGACTATCTTCTGTAATTCGAACTTCATACTACCTTGCACTCTAGCTCCATCTCAACCATACTACAAGATACCGTACAAACCCTAGCGGCAATAAGAGAAACTTCGAAATTCTTCGCGCCCCACTTACTAGAAGCATTGTATCCCGTATGCAACTACGATATATACCCAGCTGGTGATTCAAGAGACAAATTAAACCCTAATTAAGCTTAAGTTACGCACATGCAGAAAACATTCAACAGCAAAAGGACGACATGCATGTACAAGTTTTCAAAAGCAATTAAGCTTCCGAATTGACGACCTCGCTTTCTGAACAAACTCATTGAAACTCAAACTCAAACGCTGAAAATTAAACAGAATGTTCAACAACTTCAACTTCATAGTACTCGATCGATCTCATTGAACCCAAAGTGAGAACGATCGTACGTCCCGCAACGTACGTACTGCATCGAGTGAAAAAAACCCTGAAAAAAAAAACAAGAAAGTAAAGCAAATTGATTGTCCAAGTGAAGCGCCAAACCATCTAGTCATCTACATTCCGCCATTGAAAAATGCATTCGCCAACTGCTGCGAGTTGTTGTAGATGACGTCGTACGAAGTCCCGTGCGCCTGCGAGCTCGTGGGGGTGCCGGGAGAGACCTGCTGCTGCTGCTGTAGAGAAGGACTGTCGTCCGTAGGAGAGGTGCCGGAGTTTCGGAGCATGCTCGCAAAAAGCTCCGACGGGACGCCCGCGGCTTGCAAGGAGAGCTCCACGGGGTGGTGGAAGGAGACGGATCTGGGCGAATTCGAAGCCGCATTGGAGAATCCGTCCATGCTCCCAATCCATTGCTGGAGCTGTTGCTGGTGGTTGCTGCTGCCGCCGCCGCCTTGGACGTTGCAGCTGGAGGCATTGGAAGGCAAGGACGGCAGGTAGTAGTTGTTGCAATTGGACCCCAGGGAGGGAGGCAACTGCTGCGCGCCGGGGTTGCAATCGGCCGGAGAAGTGGGCCGGTACGACGTCCCGAAGGAAATGGGCGGCGTAACATATTGCTGGCGATTCGCGCCTCCCGACAATTGGCTACCCAAACGCGTTGGCACGCCTCCGTTGCTGGGTCCGGAAGGACTCTTCAGCACCTCTGCGGTCAATCTGCAATCATCAACGTGCACATCGTGATTCTGGATGCAAGGGTTTGGTGAAAACCACAAACACCCACCACAACAGCCTCAATTGAGTGAAATGAGGGGGCTCTTACGAGGACCACGTCCGCTGTGGCATTTGCTGGTGCACCACTGAACTCACGATTTGTTGCGCATGTTGGAATTGCTCTTTCTCTCGCTCTGAATTTCACCAATTCAATTGAAACGTCAAGGTCAAGGAGTAATGTAGCACAAAACCAACAGAAACAAGCCCATGCCAACCTCCCATTCAATTCAAGCAACTACGCACGAGGGAACCAGCTCATTTCAAGCAAATCAATTGCATTGCATAGCAAACCTTGGCGATGCCGGTTCATGTGTCCTCCCAGCGCCTGCGACTTCTCGAATTTCATCAAGCAAAARCGGCATTTGTACTCGTTTATGCCACCGGCTGCCTTGGCATCCTCCTCTCCCCCGCCACAGTCTGCTAAGACTCGCCGTTTCCTGGACTTGCGGTTGGTCTCTTGGCCTACCGCTGGCGCCCCTCCGCCCACCCCAGCCCCATCCACAGAAGCTAAGTTGGGCATGATGAAAGCCTTCCTCCGCAAAAACCAGGCGCCAATTGATCCACCACTGCAGACTTTCAGGATTTAAACTTCACTGGACTCAACTCAACTCCAGACTCCCACAAAGACGACGGCCCAGGGGCGCATGCAATCAGCAGTCAGAGGCAACCATTCAATCCACCCTCTCGAAACTCCAAGATACTCTAGACTCGCACTAAGACTACTGCTCACTGGCGGCCCGCGCGCATGCGGACAATAGTCTGAAGCAACCTGSAACATGCAGAACGAAGCTAACGGAGCTCCACTGAACTCCACGAAAACTCGAAGGAAATCCAGACTCAAGGTCGGGTAGGAGCGGGGTGGGGCGGGCCGCGCGCATGCGGACAGCAGAACTGTAGACTCCCACCACGACGACGACGACGGCGGCTCACGGGCGGGGCGGGCCGCGCGCATGCGGACAGCAGAACTGCAGACTCCCAGCACCACGACGACGACGACGACGGCACACGGGCGGGGCGGGGCGGGCGAACGAAGCGCAGAGGGAGGAGGAAGCGGCCGATCCACGCCTATGTTGTCCCGCCCTCCGCTTGGACAGGTGGCGGGCCGTGATGGGCCGGGGCGATACAGGCGCATGCAGATATAGCGCGTCCATTTTAGCAACAATTGCAGTTGGGTGTTGGAGACTGATCGAGGTCGATTACACGGGGATCGAACGGATGTGAAGCTAGGATTCGAATTTGGAATGTCCTGGGCAGACTTCGAACTGCAGGGCCTCATGCCTAGCTAGGTCCATACTTTGTTTATCTGTCTGTGTTTTAGGGTTACGCACAGAGGTGACATGGAATTATTGTCCATCTCTTCGGAGGGGCTCCAGAGATCTTGTTGCTGCGTGAAAGCCTCACTGCAATCCGCTGAATCTGCTCATCTTTATACAGGGCGTGTTGAGAGGCTTTAATTGATCAAGCCACGAATTTGATATTGGACGAATCACATTCATAAGCGTGTGTACTCTACAAAGGTATATATTTCGGGTATCGTCAGCATTTGATGATGGCCATAAGGGGTACATCTTTAGTTGTAACGTGTTGAAATTCGTCACTTTCAATTCTGGCAGACCCATCTTATTCCAGGTCGTTTTGTCTGTGCAGGCTGGCGTAGAGCAGGTTGTGTTGGGTTTGCATATCATACGAGGAGATAATATGTAAGCACCTCGTAAATTCATTGTGGCTTTGGGGGCCTTTGCTATGGTCCTATTGAGTACTTCATGTCCTGATAGAGCTTTYGTTGCTAGTTCACTTCAAGCAGGACCTTGATTTTTGGATGAGCGTTGAGTCAGCGTTTAGTCCTCATCACATTGGTATGGAACATTTCGGTTGGTGCAGMGGTGTGGTTGGTGAGTTGGATGAAGAGCTAGACTCCAATCTCGATTTGAGTGCACTACGAGCACATCCGCTGAAAGCTGTGCAACACTAGCCGTTTGTCAACATTTAAGGTCTGGTGCCCGGGAACCTGGCCTGATCTTTTTCAAATTTGTATTGCCTTGAGACTGTAGACGGTGTAGCTATTTCTTGCTTGTCATTTTGGTGATTGTTATTATGGTGAATCTCATTCTGCTAAGCAAGGGATTTTTTCTGCTGATATATTGGGAGATCTTGTTCTGCATCGTCGCTCATGAATGTTGAATAGATTGTTGGTGTTGAATAGTAGTGATTGTTATCGTTCAAGTTTTTCAATAGAGTGTTTTCATTTGCCCTTGATTTCAAGGATGCTCCGAAGGTCTTACAATAGTGTCTTCGTGATTTGCAGCGGTTACCTTGTGAGGGAATGAACTATCCAGACTTGAATTCAAGCTAGCAAGTCCAGCTTGAACAGAAGGCTCCGTGCATGATATAACCATTTTCGTATCTAGTCCGCCCGACATGATATCTGTAATTGAAGATCTAGTCTGAGAGGTGGTGAAGGTCCGATCCGCTTTGTAGCTTGACGATATCAACAGTTTTCCCCAATGGGTAGATTAGGTAGATTAGTAGAAGTGTTTCCATCGAAGTCGGGATAGAAATCTTTTCAGTGAAACCTTGTATCTGTGCTGTGATTCAATACTCATGAATGTATTTTAGCTCCCTTGTTGATGTTACTTTTTCTTCCGACTGCTGTACGTGATTGAATGGATTCGAAGTGCAGATCGATCTGTATATTTGCGGTCACAAGGATAGTCGCATGTATTGGTAGTGAATGGAATGATGAGAATGTACTTCGACAACTAGCTTGGACTAAAGTCACGAAACCATACAGCGCTATGTAAACTGTTGTAAGTTGACGGCGGACAGACGCGCGTGATCCAGTCCATTGTGGTGTTTACAATCCAGTTGCTGAATTGCCCTGCAAAACCGAAACAATCAGTAACGTCGAATTAAGTTCGAGTTCTCTTGGTCACCCTGTGGTCAGTCACAGCGGATAATCTACAGTAAGAGCTTCATGAGAAATTGAAAATTCGAAGGAGAACGTAAATTAACGGAGTAGTCCCGGCCTTCTCTGCAATTTGTCTAGCAGTCAGCAAATAAGAACAATTTTCACTGTTGGGAAGTCGTCCAAAAAGATATGGCAGAAACAGAGAAATGAAACGTCACAAGAGAAGAAATACTGTGCAATAGCTTGTGTCACTTTTACGTACTCGGCACTGGTTGCAGTAGCAATGGTGTAGCCAATACTGGTGCCAACAAGGTTACTGTATTGGACGCAAGCAACATACTACCAGGGCTTTTTGTTTTCATTTTTTACTAAGTGCCAAAGTGGCAATATTAAATGTTACAAATTACAACATTCATCCACATATTGGATGTATAATATGGTTTTCATCCACAATCCATCAACTTCATCCAATTTTTTTTAACATTTTTTTGGGCATTTTTGTAGCCAAATTCTTTTTTTGGGTGCAATCTAGCACCAAAAAGCCAACAAAAAAACCCTGATGAGAATCAATCTCAGCACACTACTACAAGCCTACAAAAGTTTGAAACAAAAAAAAGACGAAACCACTTATCAATGTAGCTAATTAGTTTTTTTACATTTTTATGGTATAGATTTCTACTAAGAATTCTCTTTTGCAAATCTTCATTCTCTAGATCAAGAGGTTTAAGTTGCATGTTTGAATTCAAAAAACCAAATTTCTTCATTTCAAAAACTCATATCCTTCGAAAACAATTTTAATAAATAAGTAAAATAAAAATCTCAAAAATCTTGGACCACAATTAACAATCTAAATCAATCGATGCAACCTTTTAGATGGTATACAACTATACATGCAGGGTGATTGCAAGAAACACTTCACGTTTTAGTCTCAAAAACGCAGTTTTTGGCCACAGTACTAGTAGTATTCAGTCGTACTACTGGAACTATGTGTCAGTGGTGCACCTATCAATGTACACCGTTGATTTTGGGCGCTTGCAGATCTACGCCGTTGATTTAGTACTATACAATATTATGTAGTACTATAGAGTGCTATGGAGTACTACAGAAGCCATTGGGAGCAGAAAATAGCAAAAAAAGGGTATGTGGACCTTTTCATTTTTATTAATTAAATAAAAATTAAAAAAATTATTAAAAAAAATCCATTTTGCTAGAGAAGATTGCGCTTGCATTGCACTGAAAAAATCATGTAGGAAATTTTTCCCTCTTCATAGCCTTTGCGCAAAAGAAGGTCACTTTGACCCCATATGTGCAATCGACATATTGCTATTTTCATAAAAACTCATCATGAATCCTTTAAATATTAATAGACCTCCAACATATCCAATTTGTGGCTTCTATTTCACATTTTTGGGTCAAAAATAGGACTAAACCCCCCCAAAATGACCAAGGTAGACACCCAATCGGGGGCAGATCAAAAATAGTAAACTAATTTTTAAAAATTTGAAAAAATTACACAATGTCTGAAACTACCACATGTATCTTCATTTTAAGTTTCATCCTAAATGGGCAAAAAATTCAAAAGTTATGAGCAAAAAACCACCTGTCCAAGGGCAAGGGGACAAAGAAAAGGACAAGTGTTTCTTGCAATCACCCTGCACTATGTTCAATTTAAAGGGGTTTTGAAGGTTTAAGATGAATTCACCCATAACCGTCTTTGTACCCATTCATGTACACTTCAGACTTCCTCTAAATGTGTCTTTCACAATTGTGTCCTTATACTATCTCCTTCTTTAATTGCTATTGGATCATTGCTGATTTTATCAAATTTTGGTTTTAGGTCCAATTATATGATGGTTTCAGGGGTCTAGGAAACTGCCACTTTGAAAATTCATAAAATTTTTATGCCATACTCAAAAATTCTAATTTTTTTATTCTGAGAGTCATGATTTTTAATTGCTGATACTACAAAATATTTTTCTACAAAATGGTGCCTCCAACTATGTTGAATTGCTTGTATTGATGGTTTTGGATGATTGTAGATTATAGTGAAATAAAAAAATAGACATTTTATTTCACAAGTCATTTGTCATCGTAGCCTTCTCTGACTTGTGAATGAACTGATTAAAAAATGTAACTGCTTCACTAAAAAAATGAAAACTCAGSATTGCTAGCKGCATTTTACAACAATTTCACCATGTGGCAAAAATTATACATACCCTTACAGGTTAGTATAAATTTGGAGTACTTTCAAAAATCAAATTTCAAAGCACTGGTATGTATGCAATGGTTTCATTCAAGATAATTATATGTAAAGAGTAGAGACTAAAAGACAACCACTATCAAATCATCACTACCCAAAATCTTAGAGCATCCCCATAGGTACCCGGCCAACAACACAAACTAGATATTTGGCCGTGCTCGGCCATTTTAATTGCCTCACGGCACACTTGGCGAAGCAAAAAAAGTGGCTGAGCTCGGCCAAATGTGATGAAGACACAACCAAATGGAGAGTCTTCTTTGTAACTTGGTATGATTATTTTTTGTCTTTTATTTCAAGTTTCGAGGCACTTGTGATTAGAAAGTCTTTTGCCTTCTCATTGCGCATGAGGTGGCACCTCGAAATTTGGGCAAACCCGGTTTCCCTTGTTGCTAGCTTGTGTTGGAATGGGGGACAATCACAACACCAAGCCCGGACAAATACAAAGCCACACAATCCACCTTGGCCAAGTTTGTTTGTTGAGTCAAGGCGTGGAGATGCTTTTACAAAGATATTTGACCATAACACTCCATGACCACCACAACACCACCATGAAGATCCACAATTCCATTGTATACAAAAGTGGGAAATGTCATGAAATTTAGTGCATGTGAAAGATATTCCTCATCCCCACCTTTTGTTAAAATTTTGGCCAAAAATATGGAAATCTCGAGTTACACATCCCTACCCAATTTCTATGTAGCCTATAAATGCATGTTGGTGCTTTTGGGGTTAACCCCTAAAGTCCCAAGGCCTTTTTTCTCTCAAAAACCATTCAAAACTGCCATTCCTATTGCAAGGTGCAAAGCTTTCTAAATTTTCAATGTTTTCGCATATCCAACCATAGAATCTTGTACTAGACTAGTATAAGAATGTGTGAAAAGTTTCACAAACTTCGACCGCATAGATTGTAAGATATTTGCGTTTAAAGAGAAAAAAAACAAGCTTTTTATACATTCTTTGAGTAGATTTTTTTGCCTTTGAAGCTTCCTTATTAATTTTTTTTGCTCTACTGAGCTTGAAATTAAAAAATTTTATGTTTAACCCTAAAAGGACGGACCTATCACCGCGGGAAAAGGCTAGATGCAAAATGTAGTGCTTGGCCAAGGGAAAAACACTGTTCACGCACATGTTTAGCTTTGGAAAAATTGTACAAAACAATACCTGATGCTACCCATTCAAAAATTGCGAGAAGGGTGGTGTGGCACAAAACACTTTCATGTGAACATCTTTATTATCTTCATATAATTAGGGCTATCTAAAAATATGGAAGCAATTAAAAACACGAAATTTAACTTCCCATTATGATTGACATATGTGTGGTCACTTTCACAAAAAGAATGGATGAAAATTAGCGAGTGTCCACTCACGAGATGAGATTTTGGTCATCCAAAGGATGCAAAATGTCCGCCTCGTCCTTTAAAGGTTAAGATTCAAGTTGAGGATCAAAGGAAAAAAATTCAAGAAAAACACACTTAATAATTATTAATAATCCTTTAAGGGTTAATCAATCATTAAAAAATTGTTAAGTAGAAGTAGGTCCACAATTGAATGAAACACTCAATTTGTAATAACTCTAAGGTAAGATTGAAACACCATAATCCCAATGGCGAGAATTTTTTTGCAAAAATACTTGACCCTATCAAGGAATTGTTTTTGAAAAATTGTGAAAAGTGCATTAAAAAATGAACTCTATAGGTTATTTTTTCAAGAAGATGCTTAGATTGTCTGAAAAATAAGATTGTCCGTAACTTTCTCATTTTTAGTCCAAATAGAATGAATCAAAGCTTCAAATGTACACAAAAATATAATCTTTGAGAAAAAAATGAAAAATGAAAAAGAATCTGCATTTTTGTGATTTTTTTGTTTTGCCCGACGAATTGAAATTTGTTCATAGTGTGGCATAACTTTTGCCCACGGGCACTGATTGAAACAAAATTATATTTTCAAAAAGCTAATGTGATTTTCTATCATAAAAAAAAGTTTCAAGAAATTATGTCAAAAGTTGAGATCACACGAGCCTACCCAAAATCCCAAGTGTCCCCCAAGGGAACACTTTAGACTTTAGGGGTTAAAATGACACATACGGTAATCCATAAGCCACTTTTCCATTCTTTTTAGTGGACTTAATGATGAAAACTATAGATGTTCAAAACATGATGTACAACACCTAGACACTTCAATCGTTGTTGATGTACAACAAAGATAGATATTTATAAAATGCGGAATGTCAATTAATTAGTATGGGTCCCTTTAATACTCTATTCAGTGTAGCTAATAACAATGCTGCAAACTCAATCAGTTAATCTGGTAGCTGGCTTTATCCTACTATGTTTTCAACAAAAATGCCCCAAAACTGCCATTTCTAATATGAGTAACAAATTTTAGAAAAAAACACTTTTTCACATATGTAACTATAGGATCTTATAGTACGCCGGTTTGAAAAGATGCAATATTTTTTTTTAGAAATTTTCACTATGGAAATTGCAAGATATTAGCGTTTGAATTGACAGAATTTTTTTTTTGGCCTTGCAAAAAAACGAACAGTTGCACTTTATATGGTCACATTTGTATGAAAAAATGTCCAAAATGGTGGTTTCTCTTTGGATTCATTCTTTAAGGCAAGTTGGTTACATGCTTGAAAATTTTCAAATCATTTAGAATTGTACAACATATAGGAAAAAAATAGTAAGTAGAAAGAAGTAGAAAATGACTAAAAATACTATATTGTAAACAATTTATTAACGAAATTAAAAAATGCCAATCTCAATGGTTAAAATGTTATATTAACCCCTAAAGTACCAACATGCATTTTTCTAAAAATTCAATTGAATAGTCTTTGTAACTCAACATGAAAGGTCAACAAAAAGAAAACGGATGAAAAATCTACTTCTACTCTCTTCTAAGGCCCCTAGATTGTCATCCAAACGCCACTGAATGGCGCTGGCGGCAGTCCAGGGTTAAAAGCCACCACTAAATTAGTTGCAGTTCAGAAGAACTTCAATGCAAATTTTTTAACCACTTTGTACAATTCAGAGAACCATGACAAGATACTCGTGAACTAAAATCCTGTAAAACCTAAATAAATAGATATCCACAGAAAAGGAGAGCAAAAGGACGGCTTAATCCCTAAAAGACGGACCTATAACCATTGATTCAAAGCCTTGGTGCTCATCACTTAGTTTGTTACCATTTTGGAAATAGACATGAATGAAAAATTTTATGTTTATTTTCCAGAGATGGTAATACATGTCTTCTTTACTTTAAGGAAAATTGATTTTTATGAGAATTTTTGAAAAAAAGTGAAGAAAAAATCACATTAAATAGAAAATTATTTCAAAAATTCTGAAAATTTCACAATGAGTGTACATTACAGTAAAAAAACATCATGTTGTACACTCAATTTCCATGTCATTCTATAATTAGAATACAATGAACATTGAAACACATCCAAAGTTCAAACTGCAATAAAATATTCAATATTACAAATTTTAATCCAAAATTCCAGTTGGAGTAGAAACTAGAGTAGATGAACTTCATTTTGTTAGTTTGTCTCAAACTCAAAAAATATCATTTATTTGGAGAAATTTCAGATTTAGAACAATGAGCAACAACTTCTCAAAATACAGTAAAATAGCAAATTTTGCCATTTGTTTTTTTTAGTTACTTCTCAACTACATGAAAGCAAACACTAGTTAAAGGGTGATTGCAAGAAACACCTGTCCTATTTTCCGTCACACATTGCGTGCTCATCTAATTTTTGGCCATAACTTTTTTGTTTTGGCTCCAAATGAATCAAGATTTATAGGGTAGGTACTCATGGCTACTATGGACCTTGTCTTATTTTTTTGTAATTTTCAAAAGTAATTTACTATCCAAAAATAGAGCCCAATTCAATGTCACACTTGCCAATTTGGAGGTTTTTAGTACCTAACCACTACGTTTTTTGAAGAATTAGATTGTGAAATTTGGTAGGGTAGTTCTTTTAATAAAAATACACCTTTTGAGAAGAGGGATTTTCAAAATCATGTTCCAAGTGTGTTCTATTTTGGTCTAAAGAGCATTGTATACAGGTTGCATTTTGAAACATATAAATAATTATTTTGGTGGTTTTTTTGGTGGATAACCATCTTCATAAAGTTGTTATAAATGGCCACTTTTTATTTTTTGAATTTACTTATTTTTACTATTTTAAAGTAATTTTCACATCAAAACACCTATTTTCTTGAGATTTGGCACTTTTATAGTTCTCATAGTTAGAGAATTTTTCTATGAATTTCCTTCTGTGGTTATCTTCATCTTAAAGGTGTATATATTGAATATATTTTTAAGAAATTTTAAAAATTAGTTTTCTATTTTTAAAGTACTCCAGAAAAGTTTATGAGTATTGCTCCAAAATGCAACAAATAGTACAAGTGTTTCTTGCAATCACCCTAAACTAAAAATTCAATTGGATAGGCTTTGTAACACAACATGAAAGGTCAATAGAAAAAAAGGATGAAAAAACTACTTCTAATCTCTTCTAAGGACCCTGGACTATCATTCAAATACCATAGAATGGCGCTGGCGGCAATCTAGGGTTAAACAAGCTCAAAGAGCAGGCTAAGCTTCTGAATTTGACAGGCTTATTAAACCAGCTCAACATTACAAAAAAGTGATTGATCAATTGACAATTTTAAATGCATACTAGTGCTATCTCAACGAAAAGATAACGTACAAATCTTAGAGACTACAAGAGAAACTTACAAATTCTACGCGCACAACTTACGAGAAGAATTGAATCCCGTGTACAATGTTTAGAGAACATCTCTAAGGTAACATCCCATTGCAGTCAAGTGACCCACGGTGGACAACTAATGACCCCATGACATTTTTTTTGACCATAATCAATGTCTAACCCAACACCCATGGAGTGATTAGGATGG
Organism: Pleurozium schreberi; assembly: GCA_006891605.1. NCBI lineage: Eukaryota > Viridiplantae > Streptophyta > Bryopsida > Hypnales > Hylocomiaceae > Pleurozium > Pleurozium schreberi. Next base: position 506,955 of record VACF01000428.1, on the reverse strand, counting down.
AACCACCTATAACCGACCAAATAAGGAATTTGGACAAATATGAAGCAATGCAATGCAAGGTAAATATTTTTGGAGGTGTGTTGATAAAAATGATGGGGATTGCAAAAACTTTGGTAATTTTATTGCATGAATTGAAATTACTATGAATTTTGAAAGGCAAAAAGTGCACCGGGCCTATAGCCAATCTCTAGACTCTTCCAATTCCGATCATTCAAAAAACCACTTTTCCACTTGTTGCTTCCTACTATTTTTTGCACTATTAACTTTGGAAAATGTATCATGAACTTTTAGTCTTGACCTTGAAAAGAAGAAAAAAAAAAACTCTAGCCTTGGTTGGAAATAAGTTGATCTACGGTTGGCTATGGGGCACTAGTCGGAAATGGGTGGTTCTACCTTAGTGACCTCAATAGGAGCACCCTATGTTTTGAGTGTAAATCATTGTAGGAAGTGATTGTTCAAGGCCTTCCACATTAGAAATTAATGTGACCACATTAAGTGATTAAGATGAGTATATTGGATATAGTTTTTGTTGGTTATCCGGTAGCCTATTGACTCTTTTAGGTAGATCACTTTAAAAAGTCATAACTAACTCATACTTTGTTTGAAAAATATAATTTCAATTGCACTTACTATTTCTCACACTTTTCTCTACGTGGAAAGAAATTTGAAAAATTTCAGCAACGGCATGAGGGTAGACTCCAAATTTTGACCACAATGGGTTGTTTAACTTAATGCAATCATGCAACAACTTCATATAATCCAAAGAGATAAAATCCACAATATATACCCAATTGGTAAAACAGGAGACAAATTAAACCAATGAAATAAACCCATTCACACAGGCAACCGGCAATTCGAGGCGTTTGGATGACCAAAAAGTAATATGGAGAGAGATTGAAAGCGTTTCTTCATCCATGTTTTGCATGTTGACCTTTCATGGAGGGTTCTGACGAGAACCTAATAGAGTTTGTAGTCATGTTACTATTTGTCTTCACATGAATTAGAAGTAAGTAAAAAAACGAATGGCAAAATTTGCTATTTTAGAGTATTTTGAGAAGTTGTTGCTCCTTGTTCTAAATCTGAAATTTCTCCACAAAAATGGTATTTTTTGAGTTTGAGCCCAACTAGTGAAATGAAGATCATTTACTCTAGTTTCTACTCCAATTAGAATTTCAGAAATATTCGTAATATTGAATATTTTTTTGCAATTTGAACTTTGGATGTATTTTCAATGTCCATTGTATTCTAGATTATAGAATGACACTGAAATTGATTTTACACCATGATGTGTGCCACTGTATACACATGGTGAAATTTTCAGATTTTTTCACATTATTTTCTATTTGATATGATTTTTCTTTACTTTTTCTTTGAAACTTTTCAGAAAAATTAATTTTTCTCAAAAAAAACTAAAACTTCTATATAAAAGACATGTAATTTCATTTCTAAAAAATAAATAATTTTTTTTCATACATATTTGCTACCAAAATGGGAGCAAACTGAGTGATGGACAATGAGGCTAAAATTAGTGGTCATAGGTCCGTCCTTAACGAGTTAAGCTAAGTTACCCACATGCAGAAAACATTCAGCAGCAAAAGGGCGACATACATGTACAGTACAAGTTTTCAAAAGCAGGCTTCGGAGTTGACGACCTTGCTTTCTGAACAAAAGTAAACTCAAACTCAAACGCTAAAAATTAAACAGAATGATCAACAACAACAACTTCATACTCAATCGGTCTCATTGAACCCAAAAAAGAACAATCCTACGTCCCACAACGTACTGCATCTAGTGCAACCCCCCTGAAAAACAACAACAAATTAAACCCAACAACAAATTAAACCCAACAACAAATTAAACCCAACAACAAATTAAACCCAACAACAAATTAAACCCAACAACAAAACATGAGAAGCTTTGAATTACTCCATTTTAATCAACGAGTCAAAAGTTATGAAGAGTTTTTGTTTGCGGGCAATCATGGAATCTCTACACTAAAATAAACTTTGAAGTCCTTTATTTAACTCATTTTTCAATAATTTTGAAAAAAAATGAATATATTGGGTGTGGATTATTTATAACAACATTTCCACCATTGGGATTGGCAATTTTCAATTTCATAAATAAATTGTTAACAATTTAGTATTTCGAATCATTCTCTATTTCTTTCTACTCACTATTTTTTTCCTACATGTTGTACAATTCCAAATAAATTGAAAATTTTCAAGAGTGTTGCCAACTTGAACTGAAAAATGAATCCAAAGAGTAACAACCATTTTGGACATTTTTTCATACAAATGAGGCCTTTTGAAGTGCAGCTGCCCGGATTTTCGCAGGGCTCAAAAAAGGATTTTTGTCACTTTAAACGCAGATATCTTGCAATCCACATGGTGGAAAAATCTAAAAATTTTCCCACATCTTTCCAAAGTATTTTGATACAAGATCCTATGGTTATATTTGTCCAAAAATGATTTTTTTCTAAAATTTGGTACTTGCACTAGAAATGGCAGTTTTGGAGCGTTTTTGGTGAAAGCATAGTCAAAGACCTTCAGGGGTTAAGTAATTTGGATTTAAAGTTCTTGTTTCTTTTACCCTTTCTTTTTTGAATTGTAGAATGTGTGAAGAAGAAATTAATAGTAGGGGAGGAACTTCCTCCCACATTTCTTTTATTTGGATGCATTGTTCATCTTTCCACCGGAAATTTTCATTTAGTTGTTGAATGTGTGAAGAAGGCATAAAGTGGAGGGCAAGGGCATTTTCTCCCCATTTTTTCCCTTTGCATGTAGATTTATGTTCACTTAAGGAATTTTTTATTTAGTTTTTGAATTTGTAAAGAAGGAATTAATCCTTCAAGGACCAAGGTGACATAATGTGTTCTTTTCAAATTTTCAATGACAAATTCTTGATACGGTGAAATAAATTTCAATATTTTATAAACTACAATCTTAGATTAATAAGTTTACATACTTGTAGCATTATTTGATTTTCAAAATTTGAATGTGAAAAGCATTTAAAAATATATTAGAAAATATAGTCTAGTAGAAAAAGGGAGCAAATATAATGTTTTTCCAATGGAGTAGTAGAAATGGGAAAAATCAATTTTTTAAACATTTATAGTCTTTATGCTATAAAAATAAACAAGAATTGGAGAAATTTTTCAAAATTTTATTTTTATTAATTTTAAAAATACAAGCTTCAACCTATTGTAATAAAAACTTAGAATAATTAGAATGATTCCAAATCCCTTGAAGACATTGCCAAAACATGATAATAATATTAGTAGTTAATTTTATAAAGTTTATTCAATCTTGAATATTTTAAATTTTGTTTGGATACAATTTGGTCAATTTTGGCTTTTAACTCTTTTTATTTGAATTTTGAAAATTTGTACAAGACTACAAATTTGAGCGTTTTTTTATTTTTCATATTCTTAAATAAAAAAATACTTCATTCACCTCAGATTCCAAGACCAATCATTTTGAGAGGTACAAAAGAATCATTTGTCTTTTATAAAAGAAATTCTCCAAAATCTATATTTTTTGCATATGAAGTTGATCATCTGAAGTTGTTATAATGTAAAAAATGAAAGTGTCAAAAATTTCCATTGATAATTCCATGTATACTAGAGAAAGTGGTCTATACWTTTATATGGCTAAAATAAATAAATTTCAAGCACATCTATGCTGCCAAAAATATCAAAGGGGCACAAGTGACAAGTCTTTCAAATCTTTCATTGTCAAAAAAACGTTGGGCATTGAGGGGTTAACCTTTCAAGCCCCGCGGCCATTTTTCTGTCAAAAACCACTAAAAACTGCCATTTTTGTTGCATTCATCCAAGAAATCAAAACAAGAACTTTTCCTAAAATCTAACCGTAGGATCTTGTACTTCACTTGTCTTGGATCATGTGGCAAAAATTTCATGAAGTTTGATCATATAGATTGGAAGATATTAGCATTCAAAGTTGAAAAAGAAAGCTTTTTTGAACATTGGCTTGCAATTTCAGTTGACTTTGACCATCATTTGTCAAAAAAATTTGCACTACAGACTTTGAATTCAAAATTTTTTATGTTGAAAGTCTAGAAAAAAAAAGAAAAAAAAACACACTTGATTTTCAATCTTTAAAAAATTGTTAAGTAGAAATAGGTCTAAGATTGAAAGAAAAACTAAATGGTTAATAGCTGTAAGATGGGATTGAAACACAAAAATCCCAATGGTGAGATTATTGTAGAAAGTAAACTTCACCATGTACAACAATTTGTCTTGAAAAATTGTGAAAATTGCATTTAGAAATGAATCCCATAAGTTTTTTTTTCAAGAAGATCCTTAGATTGCCCAAAAAACAAGATTGTCCATAACTTTCTCATTACTAGTCCAAATAGAATGAATCAAAGCTTCACATGTAGACAAAAATATATCATTTCAGAAAAAATATTTAAAAATTTAATTTTGAATTTTTGCAAAATTTTTTTGTTGCTCGCCGAGTTCAGTTCTAGGGTTTTTGTGGTATAACTTTTGCTCCCGGGCACCAATTGAAATAAAAATTATATCCCCACAAAGCTATTTAGTTTTTCTATCTTATGAGAAAGTTTCAAAAAATTTCATAAAAAATAGAAGGTCACAGGAACCTGCCCAAAATCCAAATTGTCCTTTGAGGGGACAATGGGACTTTAGGTGCTAAAAGAGGGGGAGGCACTTTCCTTTCTAATTTTTTCATTTGGATATAGAGTATGCATTCCTTTAGGAATTTTTGTTATATAGTTGTTGAATGTGTGAAGAAAGGACTAATATAAACGCTTTAAAAACCCAAAGCAATAGCAGAACCTGAGGTTGAAATTGACAAGGCTCCCAAACGAAGATGTGAGAGAAAAGGCATCTGTGCTAAATGTTTTAGACACATTTTATTTTCTTAACGTGTATAAGTTAATTTTCAATTTCTGAAATCTCCTTTCTTATGAGGTAAATCCTCGTTCTCAAGTGCTTGAAAAAGGTAAGAAAGAGAACTTGTCCAACCCAAGAAGGAAGCAACATGCTTCCATACATTGTCTTTGAACTCAAAAAGTGGTTGGATGTCTTAATGCAGCCATTGACTTGAAGATATTCCTTGAACTCTAATGAAGGGTTGCTTGCATTAATGGGCTCCCCCTCTCCATGATAAAGAAGAATCCCATGACCACACAAATTGGACTTCCCCTCACACTTTGGCTGAAGAATGGGATGTCCTTGCCTTTTCGTCCCAGCCTTTACAACCCCGCCCTGCACTAACGTCCCTGCCTTGATGATGACGTCTTGGCCCTGACAATGAAGTCCGCGTGCTGATGTTCCCGCCTTGACGATGACGTCCCCGCCCTACACTTACATCCCCGCCTTGCAATAATGTCCCTGCACTAGTAGAAAATTCAGTTTTTCTGTTGATTCGGTCGCGTTCTCCTAGACACTTTTTGACAGAAATCTGTTGAGAACAACAATTTTTTGTCAAAATGTGTCCGGGATAACACGACTGAATCAACAGAAAAACTGAATTTTCTACTAGTGCTGCCCTGCAATAACGTCCTCGCCCTGCATTGCCATCTCCGCCTTGATTTTCACGTCCGCGCTTTAATTCCAGCATGGACCGCCAACGTTGAAGCCACTTGCTGATTGGAAAATTTCAAAAATGGATGGTGTCTGGGCTGTCCGGACCTTCCGTCCGATCAGGTTCGTCGTTCGCCCGTCCGTCCCGTCCAATTACCCTGACCTGTCCGTTATGACAACCTCGTCCTGCGACTTCTCAAATTTCATGAAGCAAAAGTGGCATTTGTATTTGTTTATGCTACTAGCTGCCTTGGCATCCTCCTCTCCCCTGCCGCCGTCTGTTGAGACTTGCCGTTTCCTGGACTTGTGGTTGGTCTCTTGGCCTATCGCCGGCGCCCCTCCGACCACCCTAGCCCCATCCATAGAAGCTAAGTTGGGCATGATGAAAGCCTTCCTCCGTTAAAACCAGACGCCAATTGATCCACCACTGCAGACTTTTAGCAATTAAATTTCATTGTACTCAACTCAACTCTAGACTCCCACTAAAACAATAGCTCAGGGTCAGGGCAGGGTGAGCAAAGCACATGCAGTTAGCAATCGCAGGCAACCATTCAATCCATGCTCGCGGAATCCCAAGGACCTCAAGACTCCCACGAAGATGACAACTTAGGGTCTGGATGGGGAGAGCAGCGCGCTTGTAGTCAGCAGTTGGAGGCAACCAACTCGCGGACAATCTGCAATCAATGTGCACATCATTATGATTCTGGATGCAAGGTTTGGTGAAAACCGAAAACATCCATCCCAAGAGCTTCAATTGCATGAAATGAGGGGACTTTTACGAGGACCACGTCCGCGGCGGCATTTGCTGGTGCGCCACGGAACTCACGATTTGTTGCGCATGTTGGAATTGCTCTTTCTCTTGCTCTGGATTCCCCCAATTCAATTGAAACGTCAAGGTCAAGGAACCAACAGAAATAAGCCCATGCCAACCTTCCATTCAATTCAAGCAACTATGCACGAGGGAACAAGCTCATCTTAAGCAAATCAATTGCATTGCATCACAAACCTTGGCGGTGCCGGTTCATGTGTCCTTCCAATGCTTGCGACTTCTGTAATTCCATCAAGCAGAAGTGGCATTTGTATTCATTTACGCCACCAGTTGTCTTGGTGTCCTCTTCTCCCCCGCCCCCGTCTGCTGGGACTTGCCATTTTTAGGACTTGCGATTGGTCTCTTGGCCTATCGCTGGCGCCCCTCTGTCCATCCCAATCCCATCTACAGAAGCTAAGTTGGGCATGGTGAAAGCTTTCTTCCGCAATAACCAGGCGCCAATTGATCCAATACTGCAGACTTTTAGGAATTAAACTTCACGGAACTCAACTCAACTCTAGACTCCCACGAAGACGACGGCTCAGGGTTTGGGTAGGACAAGCACCGCGCATGCAGTAAGCAGTCGAAGGCAACCAGCTCGTTGAACTCCACGGGACTCCAAACTCTCATGAAGATGAGGCTCAGGGGGCGCATGCAGTCAGCAGTCGGAGGCAACCATTCAATCCACGCTCCCAGAACTCCAAGGAACTTGAGACTAGCACAAAGACGACTGCTCAGGGGCGGGCCGACGCGCATGCAGTGAGCAGTCGGAGGCAACCTGCAGAATGACGCTTGCGGAACTCCACGGAAATCCAGACTCGCATGAAGACTCCATGGAAATCCAGACTCGCATGAAGACTCCATGGAAATCCAGACTCCAATAGATCCACCACTGCCACCACTACATCCACCACCACTGCAGAGCAAACCGTAGACCGCGCTTCCCGGAATAAATTGTATACAATAGGGTCCTTAATATTTTATTTTAGTGAAATTCTAATGAATGTCTAATGCATTAATCCAGTACTGCCTTATAAGCAATGGATCTATGGTTTTTTCTACTTGTAATTGATTCACTTATAGTTGTTTAATTGAATTGATTGTGGACTAATGCTTTACCTTCGATTAAAGCAGTCAATACTATTGTCTAAGAATTAGTTGCCTAGCAATTCAAGAAAGTCAAATAGTCTAAGTTGTAGAACTTATTTTTTCCTTTTCAAAATGATAAAGAAATCTAAATGAGATCTTGATTACTAAAAGATATGAGCGGATGAAGTTTGGCTCTTTATCTAGCCCTTAAAACTTCATCCGTTAATTGCAAATGATTTGACTATTGGAATAGGACGTGGTATTTTGAGTTATCTTTTATTTTCTATTTTCTATCCAGATTTTGACTATGAAGGAATTTGGTCAACTTTAGTTGACTTTCATCCAAACCACTGTTAACGTTACTTAAAACTTCAACCTAAATTTGTTTCTTTGTTATAGCATTGTATTTCATCCGGATGTTCGGACGATGGACAAAATATCAAAAAATTCAACAGCAACTTTTGTCAAGATCTGGGATGAATAAATAAATTTTGGACGGCCTAGTGATGGATAGGCCGTCTAGTTGATGGACAAGCTATCCAAAAAAAATTGAGACGGATCATCTATCAAGATGAATGGCTTCTTCATTTAATTGATGGACAAGCCATCCAACTCGACGGACGGACCATTGGAAATAAATAAATAAATTTTTAACTATTGCAAATCTTAATATATTAGGTGGTGTCTCAGCGACCAACTTTGATAAGCACTATGACATGAAAAGACAACATCACGTTAGGATAGAAAATCCTACGATAGATAGTAAATGCAATCATATCTACAAAGAACCTAAATGCATGCAATATGTACATCATGATTTAGGTTTTGGTAAAAATTACAAGAATCAAACCATTTTATAAGCTTRGAAAAGACAAAATCCCATTATAGAAGCTTCAAAATTATTTGTAAATTGCTAGAACATGCTGTTGTCACAAGGATCATGATTACAACAAACCCAATGTCTGTTAGGATTAAAAAAACATTTTTTCTAGATAGTTCAATTGTCCCTTTGATGACATGTCGATAGCTTGTTTGTCTCGTGAACAGCCTATCGACAGCCTATCTCTTCCGTTGGCGGTTTGACCGTCCAAATCAATAGATGAACCATCAAAGTGACAACCAAGGTGTTGAAGCTATTAAAAATAAAATAATAATAAAAATTTGAGGGGGTGTATCTCGACACTATTTGAACACGTGTGGACAAGTTTGAACCGACGCCAACGGACATCCAAATGTGAAAAGCCAAATGCTAGAAGAAAACACGCAGTCGCGGGATTGCGGGATTTGAACATGAGGACATCCAAGATGATGTCCACTTGTGTCAACATGGACATCCAAGTAGATCGTGCTGGACCGGATGTCTAGCAAGCATCTAGAATGACATGAGGATATCAACATGCTAAAGGCTAGATATCCAAAAAAATATCGATCAACGGGGCCCTCAAACTGTGCCATATGGCTGAAATTTGGGCGCCATATAGTTGCGGGCAGCCACATAGGAAAACTTTTTATCCATCCCTTTCGATGATGAGGCCTTTGATGTGTCTGCTAAAGTGGACCCCAAAATCTTACGTGGCGCGTCCATGTTAGTTGCCACGTGGAGCGCTTCACATGGATTTCTACTCTGGATGGCCATTTTAATTGACGCTTTTTTTGACGTCTTTGTGTTTTTTGAGACATTAATTTGGACTGAAACATGTCATAAACAACAAGCAAGATTTCTCTACCATTCAAAATACATCATACAGAATATGCCATACATTATATACCATTTAAAATACATCATATAGATTATGCCATATATTGTACACCATACATTATATTCCATTCAAAAGATATCATACAGTGTACACCATACATTATACATTATATACCATACATTATATATAATACACCATATAAAATACATAATATACAACACATCATACTTTGTATATGATAATTGGCATATAAGTCTGCTTATCAATTATAAGTATATTTATATGGAAAACCATCTGATATTTGTACAAGTAGGGTAGTAGGAGGAAACACAAACCATACGGAATATGCCTGATCCATTAGGATTTAGATCCTCTCTATCTAGATGTTTAGGTAGACGTTGCAAAAAGTGAAAAAACATTTGCTTGTTTTGGTTGACGTTTCAATTTATGTTTTGTTTGATGTCTTAATTAACATTTAAAAAACAATGCTAAAATTCTTAGACAATGTTTGATTGTATTGACATAGCATGCCATAACTTTGAATTCTTATATCAACTACAATTTTTTTTTATTATATATATTTCTTTTAATTTGAAGACATTGAAAAAATCAAGAATTTCACACCCACTTGTGTTTTCTCCCAAGAGAATGGGTGTGGAAAAGGAGAAAAAATTTTGAACATCTAGAAGCACCTTAATTGAAGGAAAAATATTTAAAAAAAAAAAAATTGATATACATGTGTGGCACAATCTTAGAGGAATGACCTATTTCCAATTTTCTTAAGAAAGTTCACAAATTTCAATAAATCGTATTAAAAAACATAAGATGAAAAAAAAATCAATAGTTTGACATCCAATAAGCAGTTTTTCTAAAGAGAATAGGTGTCTAAAAGAAACATAAATGTCATAGGAACAATTTTATTGTAACCAAACATGAGTTTTTCTTAAGAGAATGGGTGTCTAAAATAATCATAAATGTCATAGGAACAATTTTGCTGTAACCAAACATAAGTGCCCTCTACAAAGCATTTCCACAATGTTATGTTCTTGCTTGCAATTCCATACTCCTAAGTCCTTTTATTTGAACATAAACCATGAACAATAACAAACTCACCCATTCATATGTAAAATGCTTGAAGGTCCTCCAAAATATGAGTTAGAATAATAAAATTTTGTTATTTAATAGAAAAAAAAGTTCTTGGGCAAGAGGCGTCCAATTCCCCATTTCTTTCTCCGTTCCTCATTTTTTTTCCCCACTCCCCATTTTTTCCCCCACTCCCCATTTCTTTCCTGGCTTCCCATTTTTTTCCCACTCTCCATTTTGTTTTTCCACTCCCCAGTTTTTGTTTGCACTCTCCATTTTTTTGGCCACTCCCCATTTCTTTTTGCATTCTCCATTTTGTTCCCCATTCCCCATTTTTTTTCACCACTCCATCATTTTCCTGCCATCCCCCATTTTTTTTCCTAAAACCTGACAGTATTCTTGGTGAAAAAAAATTCCATAGTGACAAAATTTATTGAGTGAAAAAAATTCTCGGATGCAACCATTGATAGAAGTCATAGAACCTCCATATATACAAATTTTGGCCTTTTTACCTAGCAATTGATTTTTGGCTGTGTTTTTATTTGAGCAAACCTTTTATCCCACATTCCCACATCACAATAATTTATTCTAAATTACTCCCTATAAAAAAATAGTTCCTGCTAATAGGGACTCCTTGTGTTTTTTTTTATGTCAAAAAAAATCAAGTGATGTTCATTCTAAAATTGTCAATAACAAACACGTTCCCAAAGACATGCAGTTGTTTTCCTTCCAACATTGATAGATTTTCTTAAATGTCACATGAAATTCAAAATCTTGCGTTTGTTGCAAAATACATGTATTTGTTTTCTGTGACATCACGCATTTTCCATAAATGTAGTAAAAAACGCCGATTTCTTATAGTGAACGGATTTCTAAACAAAATACATTCCTTTTAGAGGTYGTCGTGAACTAAACATTGTCTCATTAGATGTCTAATATGACCTTTTCAGGTCACCAAAGACATCTAAAAAAAGACACTCGATGAGTGAAGTCCTTAAATTGAACAAGTGGGTAAACTTGCCACGTCAAATTTTTTTGATTTGCCATGTCGTCACAATCGGGCTCATGTGCCACGTCAACTGCCACGTCATCATTTTTTTTCCATTTTCTGCCTCAAAATAGCTACCCGATTGCCTTTTTTCAGTTGGACAGCATTAATATTAAAAACCATAATAATATTGGCAAATTAACCACGTTCAAAATAGGTCAATGATGTTGACGTGGCTCGGCGTGTTTTTCCATATGACCATTTCAACATTAGCATGTCTATTGTCGTGTCTCCACAAAATTGGACGTCTATGACAACACCAACTTGTTTCTTTACTAGAATTTGTCCAATTTGCCTAATACATCCAATGAAATCTCCTCCAAACATAGGAATGTAGAATGCGACATGCACAGATCCATTAGGACATACAATGTTCATGCCATGACATGCTGATAGTAGAGCCGGACATAAAAAAAACACTTTTTTTCCCTAAAAAAGTCATGTCCAAATAAACAACCCCGCGGGGTTTCAACATTAAATAATTTTTTCAATTTTTTTCAAATTAATATACTATTTTTAACCTATCTCCAATTTAATGTCTACTTTGGCCACTTTGGGGGGAGATCCTTTTATCAACCCAGAAATGCAAATTTAAAGCCACAAATTGTACGTATTGGAGGTCTATTAACATTATAGGGATTGACAGTGTTTCTTTTATGATAATAGAAACATGTCAATTGCGTATATGGAGTCAAAGTGACCTTCCTTTGGATGAAGGCTATGAAGAGGGAAAATATTTCTTATAGAGTTTTTTTTGGTGCAATGCAAGGGCAATCTTCTCTAGCAAAATGTATTTTTCTTTAAAAATAATTTGAATTTTTTTTTAATTATCAAAAACAAAAAGGTCCACGTACCTCTTTTTTGCTATTTTCTGATGCTAGTGGCTTCTGTAGTTTCATACAACTACATAGTAGTCTATATCATTGCWTCATATTGCATAGTACAAAATCAACGATTAAGATCTGCAAGGGCGCTACTAATACATAGGGGCGATAAGATTGTCAATCCTATAGCCAAAAACAACGTTTCTGAGCCAAAAATGTAAAGTGTTTCTTGCAATCACCACACTAACGAGATGCAACGTTTATACTCATTTTTTCCTCCAACTAGCTTGACATCTTTGCCTCCCTTGTTGTCAGATGAGGCTCTCCATTTCTTCAAATTGGGGTTGGCGTCTTGGACTACAATTACAGCGGAAATAAGCCCCCCTTCATAGCTCCAACTCCATGGACCAAGGCTAAGTTAGGCAATAGCATGATGACTTCCCTTGTGCTAGAATGCTATGTTTTGTTGAGATTTTTTATGCTAATTTCATTGATCATATCTTGAAAAAAATAATTATGAGAGTTTCCAATTTTAAATCACTTGAATCAATGAAGAACATTCACTAATAGAAAAAGGGCTAATGAATAACTAGGTTGAATGACTCAGAAACTAGTCATTTAAAACACTTATGATTGCACAATAATTCAAATCCAATTTTAGGTTTATCGTCATTTCAAACAAGTCACTTTTTTTAATGAGTCATTTATTTGCAACAATTGATTTTCCATTTATTTATTTATTWAGAAGTTTGTCGTGCCAAAAATTAACCCCTAAACGGCCTAAAGGACCAGGATGCATTTTTTGGCTACATAGCAATTTTGGGCAGGTACTTGTGGTTGGAGATTTCCATATTTTTGGACCAAATTTTAACAGAAGTTTGGAGAAAGGAATATCTTTAATATGCATTGAATTTCATGACATTTGAAAATATGAGTCAGAAGTTATGGCCTAATCTGTTACTTTTTTTGTAAATGGGTAGTCTGGGTAGATTAGAAAAAATCATTTTTTTCAGAAAAAAAAAAATTAGATGTTGATTTTCTAGAATTACACATACATGGAAAGCTTTGAATCAATCCATTTCAATCAATGAGTCAAAAGTTATGAGGATTTTTTGTTTGCAGGCAGTTTTGGATTCTCTACTCTAAAATAAACTGTGAAGTCCTTCATCTTACTCAATTTCAATATTTTTGGAAAAGAAAAAATTATAGGATGTAGATTGTTTATTACAACATTTCAACCATTGGGATTGGCATTTTTCCATTCCATAATTAAATTCTTAACAATTTAGTATTTTGAATCATTCTCTACTATCTACTTACTATTTTTTTCCTATATGTTGTACAATTCCAAATGATTTGAACATTTTCAAGCATGTGGCTAACTTGTCAAGGAAAAAGAATCCAAAGAAGCACCACCATTTTGGACATTTTTTCATAGAAAAGTGAGCTTTTGAAGTGTTGTTGCCCTGTTTTTTGTAGGGCCACAACAATGATCTTAGTGAATTTGAATGCTTATATCTTGCAATCCATGTGGTGAAAGTTTCTGAAATTTTTAACACATGTTCTCAAGTCAGCATACTACAACTCTACAAGATCCTATGGTTACATGTGTCAAAAAAAGTTTTTTTTTCAAAATTTTGGTACTTGTACTAAAAATGGCAGTCTGGGAGCAGTTTTGGTGCAAACATAGTCATGGAACTTTAGGGGTTAACAACGCCATTGGAATCGTTATTTTAATCATAGTATAGTAGTAAAGGTTCATTTGCAGGGAATTTTGTATTGGATTAGGAAAGAGAATTAGTAAATTATTATTTATAAAGCCAATCACTGGCTAATAAGAAGAATATAAAAACACAATAAAGTGTTATAAAGAAAACTCCAAGGAAAAAATGAAGACAACTTGACTTCTAAGGAAATTAGAGAGAAAAAAGTGAGAGATAGATAGACAAAAAAATGACAAATTATTTTTGGCTATATCTAATTACCTAGGCAACTATTTGTTGTGAATAGTCTCCAAGTCAATTGGCCACTATTCATATCTTTTGTTATTAGATCTTTTAGATTTATGTAACAATTAGTCTATTAACCTTTACTAAAATAAAGACTATTCAACAAGTAGCTTACATTCAAACTATACAAGTCAAATAGTCAAAAATAAAAAATTTAGAGTAATTACAAAGTTCATAAGCCTTTAGTGTGAATTGGATTGTTGTAGCTACTGGCATGGCTAACAAAGCTTATCTGATATGGTCTATGGTATATGACGTGCCTACTGAGGTGGATGTAATTGATGACTTGGCCCTACTAATGTGGCACGCGTTGTCCAATATGGTTGTTGACGTGGTACAAATTATGGATGATGATTTTGTTGACCTGCCATTAACTCCAATCATTTTTCTATCAACAACTAGTTATTGTCTAGTCATTTTTGGTCATTTGAAAATTTATTTGATGGTTATGTAGTAATTGTATATATGACTACTACAATCATTGATTAGTTATTTTGTAGTTTACAAATAAAAAATAAGAATTAAAAGGATTTCAACACACACATACATATATATAAAAGTCATTTTTTTAATGTTTATTACTAGAAAATAGTTATAAATTACTCGAATGTACTTGAGACAAGTGACCAAATCAATTGTTTTTATAACTACAATATGACTAAACTACATTTCTATGACTACACTATGACTGCATTATGACTACGCTATGACTACTCTACATGGGAGGTGTACTCATTTTTTCCAATTAGAAACCATATATTATATCCTAAAATTTAAATAAAAAAAAACAAGAAAAGTAGGGATAGATTTTCCTACTTTGAAAGTTTCTGTTTTGAATTATTGATATTTTTATACATTAACAATAATTAGTTACAAATTTTTGAAGTAATTAGATACATTGTAAAGCTGAAAAATAACTTTCACACCCCTATATTATATCCTAAAAAGTTGTTTAAAAAATGACCAAAAAGTTCCTAAAAATAACTCTCTATTAAAAGCTCACTTTGAGATGAATACTTATGCATTGGTCATCTAAATGTGTTCTCAATAAATATCTGAGTTGAAAAACATGCCATTTTAGTTCATTTTCAACCTCTTCTATATATCATTTCATATTCTATTTGAGTAAAAAAATTTGGCAATAGAATCCTTTAGGCATTATCAAATAGTGTTTAAAATTTGTGGTTGAAATTATCATTTATTAGAAACTACTTGGTGACTCATGGTTTCTAATTGGCAAAAATGAGTGCACCCCCACGCTACTCTATGGGTCATACAATGCCTCTATGTTATAATCTCTTTTTGTCCCTTGGTCCATTAAAAGTTGTTGCCAACCACCAATTAAAATAGTCAATAGCAAAAAACACAAAATAACAATAGAAAACATAATTGTAAAGCATTAAAATGGAGTAACAACAAAATTGCAAAAGAACAAGACCACACAACAACACAACAACAAAGCTACACAACAATACAACATCACAACAACAAAACAATAAGATGAAGAATGCAATTAAACTAACATAATCAAGAGGTGACATCTAACGTCAACCCTCATTTTAAAAACTTGAGGCAAAAACAAGAAGAGAAAAGGAGAAGATGGTGGCTAATCTGAACCTCAAATGCTAGAGAGAGATGAAATCTTTGTTGTTTATCTTTTGTAGCTATAAATGCAACCTAACGCACTATGTATTTTGTGACCATAATATGACAAAACAATGACTAAATAATGACCAATCAATGACTTGTCGATGATTAATCAATGAAAATCTTAATGAATGACTAATGAATAAGATGCAATTATGACATGCTACATGTTAGCCACTACATAATTAGAAAGACTGCGTTTAACCTAAAATTTGGCAATTCGATCTATGCTAAAAGCACCATAAATAATCAAATAAGCAATTTTGGACATGATTTAGAGTATTGTAAGGCACAACAAATGTTTTTTTATGTGCAAAGATAGGAATGATGGAGATTGCAAAAAAATTGGTGATTTATTGTTTGAATTGAAATTACTATGAATTTTGGGAGGCAAAAAGTGTTGTAGACCCATAACTAATGTATAGACTTCCAATTTCAATCATTCAAGAACTACTTTTCTACTTACTACTTTCTACTTTTTTGCTAATTACTTTGGAATATGTGTCATGAATTTATCAATGTCAACCTTGAAAAGGAGAATAAAATGAATTCCAAGCTTTGGTTGGAAATAACTGCATCTTACAGGCTGAATATGGATCCCGAGAAATAGATGCCTTTACCTTATCCATTTGTTGTCAAGATGTAGTTTGAGTTATCCATCTAAGTAGTCCATTTAATCTATTCATTTGAGCCATCCATCTTAGTCATCCATCTAAAATAGTTCATTTGCCACCAAGATGCAATCACAACTTGCCACTTATTGAATGCTRCTAATTCAATGCTATATGATAGAATAATGATTGGCCAACGTTACTTAGAAATGTCTACATTATTCATGACTGCATTGATTGGCAAACAATGACTGAATCATGCATAAATTATGACTATACTAAAATCAGTAAATAATGTTGGCAATACTAATTGTCAACACTAACACTAATTGTGATTTGCAATGTTAATGTTAGAACATTATTTATCCATTCTAACACTATTTTAGCTCTATAGTAAAATTTTGTCATTTCAAGATTTTTACAAGAGTGCATTTAGAGTTAGATGGGAACAAAATGCATAAGTTTGAATGGTGGGAAAAAGGCAGACAGTGCATGAAATGCTGAAATAGACAATGAAATGTTGAAATAAAGAATGACATGCTCAAATAAAGAATGACATGTTGAATTAAACAATGACATGGTGAAATAAACAATAAAATGATAAATAAAAATGACATGCTAAAATAAAGAATATCATGCTGAAATAAACAATGACATGCTAAAATAAAGAATATCATGCTGAAATAAACAATGACATGCTAAAATAAAGAATATCATGCTGAAATAAACAATGACATGCTGAAATTGGTGATGCTGGTACCACTACCGGTTGGCTTTTACGAGATTGGCAAGGCGTTGGCCACAAAAGTATTTTGGAAATGATTAAATGACTTGAGGATATAGGCCAGCAAAGCCGTGAATTGCGACGTCCTTGACCATCCAAGAAGTGACATATTGGTAAGTGGCAAGGCTGGAAACTTGTTGAAGACGGCGTGGGGGTGCATTGGGAGGAATTGCAGCAAGCTGGGGGCGCTCCATGGTTGGGCTACAAAAAAAATGTGGCTGTAAAAAAATGGTGACAAAAAAAAAACATTTTTTTTAGAAGAAATAGAGGAATAAAAGACAAATCCAATGGTGTCATCCAATGGTGTCATCCAATGTTCAATGACTTCAATTGCATACCTCAAAAAAAAGTTATTGACAATAAATCGAGAGTGTTTGAATTCAAGGCGGGAATCGGGAGAGGTAGAATTTGGCGGAAAACTACGGAGTACATCCCCCCCTTGGAGAATGGAAAAGGAGTGATTGGAGAGCTCTCCAGTCCTTCCACAAGCTCTTCAAGCCTCCACCTCCTCATGCAAGCTCTTCAAGTCTTCACCTCCCTTCACAAGCTCTTGAAGGTGGTCACCGGAAAGGAAGCAGGCAAAACAAAGTTTTACAAGGAAAGGCCAAAGCTTAACAGTAAAAGGCAAAAATTGAGTTTTCCAAGGAAGCACCAGAGTTTGACAGCAAGAGGCAAAAAATCAAGGTCTCCAAGGAAGGGCCAAAATTTGACGGCGAGAGTTAAGTGGCCCAATACTATTTACACACAAATTGGAAAATAGTGTTGGGGGTAAAAAAACAAGGAACAACACTAATTATCAACCAACACTATTTACCAATTTTAGTGTAGTCTTAGTTAGATGTGCTAATAGAGTCTTCTCATTCCAATCATACAAGAATTTGTCACTTTTCCGCTTTCTACTTCTTACTTTCTTGCTCACTACTTTAGGACATGTCATAACTTTATCAGTCTCAACCCTTGAAAAGGATAAAAAACACACATTCCAAGCTTGAGTTTGAACTTAACTTCTAAAAGACCAATCTTCTATTTTTAGCAACATAGAAATTTTGGGTAGGTATTTGTGACTCTTAATTTGCATATTTTAGTTTGAAATTTTAAGAGAAGATGGGGACAAGAAACATCGTTCATATGCACCAAATTTCATGATATTTGGAAATATGAGTCAAAGTTATGGCCATATATGTTACCTCGGAGGGGCACTTAGTGTAATATTTGGCATACACCTACGATAATCACCTATTTAACAGGGAGCTATATAAAACTTATAAAATTGATTAAAAGACATGTTATTTTTTAAATAAAGGTAAATTTGATAATATATAGCATGCTACTTACATATAACTGTGTTTTACAATTTTTTAGCATTGTATATTACATGTACATTGTTTACAAAATTTACCTACATGGAATATATTGGACCCTATTTTTTATCGCACGTAGTTTCTACGATTTTCGCCAGTGCCCCCCCGAGTATGTTACTTTTTTCATCGGGTGGGAAGTACTGGCATTTTAGAAAGACTCAGTTTTTTAAAAACAAAACTCTCGGATTAGAGTTATGTATACAATGAAAGCTATGAATCGTTCCATTTCAATCAATGAGTCAAAAGTTATGAGGAGTTTTTGTTTGTGGGCATTTATGGATTTTTAATTCTAAAATAAACTTTGAAGTCCTTTATCTTACTCAAGTTTTAATACATTTTGAAAGCAAATAAATCATGTGATGTAGATTGTTTATTACAACATTTTAACCATCGGGATTGGCATTTTTCAATTGTATAATTAAATTCTTAATGATTTTGTACTTTGAATCATTCTTTGCTTCTTTCTACTTACTATTTTTTTCCTATATGTTGTACAATTCCAAATGATGTGAAAGTTTTTAAGCATGTAGCCAACTTTACATGAGGAATGAATCCAAAGAGTAACCACCATTTTGGACATTTTTTCATACAAATGTGATCTTCTAAAGTGCAGCTGCCCGTTTTTTTGGCAAGGACAAAAGAAGGATTTTTGCCCGGGGAGATAACTTAGGTGTCTATTAAAAACTACGTGCGTTAAGATTTTTGACCCCCTATTTTATGTCCTAAAATTTAAATAAAAAGAAAAGAAAAAAATATGAGTAAATTCCTCTACTTTGAAAGTTTATGTTGTGAATTTTTGATATTTTTAATTGTTAATTATAATTAGTTACAAATTTTTGAAGAAAAAAGATACACTGTAGAGCTGAAAATAACTTTCACACCCCTATTTTATATAAGAAAAAATTGTTTAAAAAATAAACAAAAAATTGCTAAAAATAACTCCCTGTTGAAAGTTAATTATCCTTGAATAAGGATGCAAGGGTAATCTAAATGTGTTCTCTATAAATATTTGAGTTGAAAAACATGCCATTTTAATTCATTTTTGAACCTCTTCTACAAATCATGTCATAAGTTATTTGAGTTAGGAATTTTCGGCAATGGAAACCTATAGTCATTGTTAATCTAAGTTCAAAATTATAGGTTGAAATTATAATTTATCAAAAAGTATATAGGGGTCCAAAAAATCATGTTAACGCACGTAGTATGTTATAGATATACTAAGTTATCTCCCCGGGGATTTTTGTCAATTCAAACACTAAATAACATCTTGCAATCCACATGGTGAAAAATAAATCCGTGTTTGGGACTCCATACACACAGTCAAGCTCCATGCTTGTAGTTCATAAGCACTCTAGTTTTGGCTTGCATGCTAGCGTCATTGAATATTGTGTGTGTAGGTCAGTTTTGGAAATAAGTATAGAAGAATTAGAAGATGTCTAAAATTTTGAAAATTGTAAAACTATTCTTTTAAAATCTTAAAAATTCATTGTTGGTAATTTTGAATATCCAAAAATAATTCTTGAAACTTTTTAGAAACAATAACACATTTACACATGAATAGAAAAAATTAATCTAAAATTGGGAGTGTTGAAAAAGTACAAAGAGCAAAGTGCCAAAATCCAAGAAAAGAAAAGCAAGCTGTTGAACTATCCAAATTCCAAAAATATGATAATTTGGCAAGGAGGTCACAAATTTGAGATGTGCGTATGTTAATTATGTTTTTTTAATTCTACAAGGTAATTATAGTGAAACCATCCATCACACCTTTAAGGTCTACAACGTCCTTATAGGATTAAAAGACATCAACCTTGTGGATTTTCCTATTTCATTTTTATTAAATCTACTAATAAATTTTTTAGCACTATGGTGCTACAAGCCTTTCAAGCCTTTGAGGGGTCCCATATTGAAGGACAAAGTAAAAAACTCCCCGTACTTTGGGCCATTATAAGGTAAAACAACCCATTGTGGTCAAAATTTGGAGTCTGCCCTCATGCCATTGCTGAAATTTTTCAATTTTTTTCCACACATAGACAAGTGTGAGAAATAGTGAGAGCAATTGAAATTATATTTTTCAGACAAAGTGTGAATTAGTTATGACTTTTTGAAGTGATCTACCCAAAAGAGTCAATAGGGTACCTCATAACCAACAAAAACTGTATCCAATATGCTCATCTTAATCCCTAAAGCGGTCACAATATTTTTTAATGAGGAAGGCCCTCAAAAATCACTTCCTACAATGATTCATACTCAAAAAGTAGGGTACTCCTAATGAGATTACTAACAACTCCATGGGGGTCAAGTTAGACATTGATCATGATCTTAAAAACTGTCATGGGATCATTAGGTGACCACTATGGGTCATCTGACAGTAACTTACCTTATTGTAACCCAGGTCTCTAATCCAAATATGAATTCAAAATTTCCAATACTCTCCCCAATGGTACGGTAGCCCTAGTTAATTCTTCTAATCTGACTCTGACGATAGACTCACGTGGCATGCCACGCTGGAACGCCACGTGCACATATTGTTTTAGGGKTTGAGGCTCGCACTCGCGGACAGACCCCGTCTAGCTTTTCCTTCATATGCCAGCTCCCTCCCGTCTCTTTCCCCTCTTTCTCTCACTTGCCTGCGGCTGCATCTCCAACTGCGTTTGTCAACCATGAGGGCCAAGGTACTGTCCACTTCCTCTTTCCCATCTCCGTTCACGATTCTCTTTGAGTTTATATTCATCTTCTGGCTCTTCACTTTCTCGTCTGCGAGGTCTGCTTTTTGTTGCAGCTGAGGAGCGTCCTCTTGTATAATTTCTCTCTTTCTTATCTGCTTAGGCTTGTAATGCTGCAAGATTGCTTTGCACCCTTTTTTGTTCGTGGGGAGATAGGGTTGTGTCTTAGGCTCAATGTTGGCTCCCTTTGTATGAGGTGGTGATTGTTTTTCCTGGGGTTAGGGTTTCACTTTCATGGAGGAATGCTTGGTGTGAGGTGAGGGTCGTCGATGGATACGTTTTACGTTGCTTACTGTTCGCGTTTTGGATGTGTTGTATCAGTGGAAGAAAAAACGCATGAGGAGACTGAAACGTAAGCGCCGAAAGATGAGACAGAGATCCAAGTAGGCGCTTCGGAGTCGGGCTGATGTGCAAGAGGCAGGAGGTCACTTCTCATTTTGGCAGTCACGTGGCCATGGGGTTAGCTCTTTGGATGGCTTGTTATAAATCTCAGCRTGGTTCTGTTCGATAGGGACCCGAGCTATGGAGACTTGAGTAAGTGCTCMTTTCTTCCTAGGAGAGAGATATATGAATAGACCTCTATACCTTGTGGTCATATGTGGAATACTTTGATTGTGAAATGGTTGTAGGATCCGTTCGCGACCTTACTTACGCTTCAGTCAAATTCGCGTCCGCTTCCTTGTGTATAGTAACTGTCACTGTTTGTTCACCTGATTGTAGGGAAGAATTCTTTCGTATCTTTTCTGATTGTGTAACCTGAGTGTGTAACCCAATTGTGTATTCAAGTCGTCCAAATTAATATCAGCTTAGCTCGTTATAGTGTCAGCCTCCAAACCTGTATGCGCTGTTGCCAAATTCAATTGTGTTTTTTTAACCCTGGCAGCACACGACCCCCATGACCGAGGTCAATGGTGATTGCAAAATGAACTTGAATCTCCACAGAGCTTACCAATATCCGTCATGTTTAGAGGAGTTTGACCAAGTCTAAGGTTGTCATTGTCTGYGTTGGTGYTATGAAGGGYGAAAGGCTTGGCAAAAGTGCTGTGAATCCCAAAGAATCTGAGTCAGTGTTAAGGAACGCAGGACGTTGAAGTGGTCATTCTAAGTCTACGGATTACAGTTACCCTTGGCCTTGGCTGGGGGAAYACAGACGCAKGACGCAGTCGAATGAGCACTCTAACGTCCTGCGTTAGGAACACCGTCCCATTGGCACGCTCCTTGCACATCTTGCTCGTCAGGTACTCTTCATTGATTCCGGAAGATTTTCTGTCGGGAGGGTRAAGTTGACTTCAGGTGGAAATCCGTGATCGTCACCTCCTTCTCTTTAAACAGTCCACCGAAGTAAGTCTGCAATCTGTCGACGCCAAAGGTAACGCAATCTCCTTCCTTCTCCCACATTGCTGTCATCTTAGAAGAGGCACTTCCATTAAATACTCCCTATCCAATAAGGCAATAATACAACGATGTCGCCTCCCTCTTGTACTTTTCCGAAAAGCACACAAGCGAATACCGGTAACAGTTGCAGGTCGCACGTGACTTGGAGCAAATCTCCGTGCGATTGATAGCGAAGGCAGGGTTTCCAACTAAACGTCCAGCACAAGTTGCACGTCGCAATTCCCCACGTCCATGTCCATCTCTCATAGCGCGAACTATTTGCGATTCCTGCAGTGATTGATTTGTGCAGCAAGGAAGTAGTACAAAGCTTCTCCACTCATTCTCGAGAGTGCTTTCTCTGTTGTGAACCTGCCCTCGGGCGTTTTTTCATCAGTAAAGGTTCCACCCTAGAATGGGTTTCTTCCCCCTTTCTTCTATACGGTAACAGAAATTGAGCTCCCCACTCTCTTCTCCCATTGCACCCAGCTAGCTCGAAACGAATCCAAAGCAAGCACCTCAGCCACGACGTCTCCCAAACGATTGCCGTGCAATCATACTCGCTTCACCGAATTCTACAACATGTTTACAGTGACGCCGACTTTCAATCCAAATTGCACGGCTTGCACAATCAGCCTCCTTCCCTTTCTCATCAGAGTGTCTTGGATACTTCATAGTGCAAGATCAGGAAGACCGTTAGAGTAGAGCGCATGTGCTGCCCACCTCAATTCCCCACATTTGAACAAAGCATATGTACTGACACCGCATGCCTGTACAGTTCAAACCATCCTTCTTTTATGTTTCTTTATACACTAGAACCATTCTAACCCAGTGTAGGATTAGTCTAACATATTGACTTACATAGGTTTATTGGCTTATCGAGGGTTAGATGTAGTTGTAACCTTTGTAATGTGGTCTTGTGCATGACTGGTCTAACACATTAGATTACATAGGTTTATTGGCATATAGAGGGACAACGTAGAGAGGTTCTATTGTATGTTGTATATTTGTTGCACCCAATACATAGTATTTTGGGGAATAAAAAATAGCTCAAGGGCTCAGTTTGGCTTGATTTTTTAGTCATTGGACATGTATGGTCTATGGCTGTCATTGCTATGAGAAAGGACTTAGTAAGGAATAGAAATAAACAATAATCAACATTTACCATTTAGTAGGGAAATCAGCCTAGATTGGGCTTTGATGTCCTTCACCCTTGAATGTGTGGCTAGTAGGGAGATCAACCCGAATTGAGCCTTGTTGTCCTTAACCCTTGAATGCTTGGCTAGTGACCATGGAAATCATCCCTTTTGACATTGTATGACATCATCTACTTTAAAAATAACAAAAGTGCTCATTGGAGGTCAGAGTACTATTCATGATGTCTCCTTTTTACACAAAATTCCAAGGATGAACAATTGCACTTCTGTCCTACATAAATAATTCTTTGACAATTGACATTCATTGACCAAAAAAAGTCTGCAATTTCATTTAAGGGTTAAGAAAAAAAATTTAATTTTTTTTGCAATAGTTCTTGAAATCTACAATCTCACYCTTAAGGTAACTTGTGCAACTTCAAGTTCCATCCTAATCTTGTACTATATAATTGTTTTGGGTGGTATTTTTGGTATGTTGGTGGCCCACATATATATGATCAAATGCTGGTAATTTCTTTAGTCTTGCATTGTTTCTAAAGTGTGGATCAATGTTCAAGGAGAACCGTCGCTTAGTTCATTGTTAGTTGGTCTACAGGTGCCTTTGTGGGAATAACTAGTTGGAGTCAATGGAGTGTGAAAAATGGAAGATTCAAAAATGGAATGAAAATTTGGTAGGACCAATAATCAATGGATGTGCAAAAATAAGGTGAATATTTAGCTATTGCTCCCATGAAATTGTGAAATTTCAACCTCTTGCAATTTAGAATCCAAGGCTACTACCTAAGTTGCTAGGGGCAAGTATGTTCTTGGGCAAGGTGGGTATCACATCAGGGTTGGCTATCGAAGGGCTTGGACCAGGATATAATAAACTTTTTGTGCTGTGCCAATAATTTGCCTCTTCTTTGTATTAGGAGCCAAGTTTTTTTTTCTAGGGGCACTAGTTGCATCCTCTCCTTATCAAAGTGTCCTTATTCATTTCTTCTAATATCAAAGTCTCCCTGGCCAATTTCCTTCAACTTCAGCTTTATAAATTAAAGGCTATAATCAATATGCCGGATTTGAAACAAAATTCCACATCCTTGGTAGGATTTGAACTAGGCAAGGCCTTATACCAATTGAAGGCCAAGGATCCATTCAGGGCAAGAGGAGGAGTTGAAACATAGGACGTAGGAGCAAGGAGCAATCAACAAGGAACAATGTATATCACTCTCAACATATTTAGTTATCATTGGGAATGCATTGATCGAGGATGGCCAAAGCCCGAGAATGTGCACCAATAACTTAGTATAGTAGAACCTTCCTAACTCAATAAGATTGGGACCAATTTGACATAAGAGAGGTTATTGCACTAGTGAGGGGCATGATCTTAGAATGTGGTTCATATTGTTAAGCCAAGACTAGCAATCGATATTCTCTGACAAAACTTTATTAAGTTAGAGAGAGGATTGAGTTAGGGAGGCTTGCTGCAGAGTGCAAAGTAATCTGATACACACTTTGATTCACTAATCAGTAAATGGCAAGAGATTGCTTGGGATCCCAAATTCTATGAAATACATCTGCAATTCTGCTCCTGTGAACTAGCTCTAATTCACAGACATTCCAGTTCAATGCACCAAAACCCACCAAATTAAAACGACACACCCAGAAAAAATAGATCCAAAAACGAGATCAAACCTAGTGGAAAAATCGAAGCATAAATCCTCCTCACTTCCCACATAATTGCATTTCCAATCACACAGAATAGAAATTATTCAAATTCAAATTCAAAGTTTCTCTCACCATCCAGGCGCTTAAGATTAGGGCTAAAGCGTTGGGATTAGGGCTAAATTAAAGCGTGAGTCCACAGCGATGAATTTCTCGGGAAAGAGGAAGGCTTCTTCAATTTCCCCGACCACAAACTCATCGGCTTTCGTCACGGAAATACAACTACAACTGAAAACTTCGCAGCTTGTCAGGGGGAATCGGCGAAGCGCACAAAGCAAGCAAGAGCAACTCCACGCGAAGAGCAAATCAATAGAAAATAAAACACGTGAGGAGCGTGAAAGACACTAGACTTGCAATAATTGCTGAAAGGATGGTACGTTGCAATATGAAGGAATCCAAGCACACTGCGGCAGAGATGGCAGGGTCCGGGCGGATTTGCTGGGGCTCGTGCCGGGGACCCCAATCGCACATGTTACAGTAGACCAGGTCTTGATTGATTGATGCTAGAGCCTCAGTCACTATTCTGAGTTACACGTTTTGTGTACGTTCAAAGTGGACCGAGCTTCTGCTACGCTTATCGCTGCTCCATCATTCAGCTTCCAGTCGGCGTTAAGGTACCGTTCGTTCGTACTTGTCGCTAGTTACTAAGCTCAAGTTCATAGAGCTTCAGCTGGGAGCACATAGTTATATATGTCAGCGGGGTTAAAGATCGATCGAGCAATTAAGTTAGAAGTAGTGGAGAGTGGAGCGCGCATTGGAATCGCGGCGGGCGCGAGCAGCCAAACCTGGCCCAGCGACCGTGACTCACTAGTACAGAAAGGCTACTTGAAGCCCACGGCCCCTGAACAAGGCTTAGCCTTAATCGAGGAGTCSTACCGCACTCCCACAGGCATCAAGCTCTTGGGCGAGGCGAAGGACCTTCTGTGGGCGTGCTTGTTCGGTGACGAGAGCGCCAATGTGCACCTCCAACGGATTCAAAGGGAGCTGCTGGTGATCACAGTTCCCGCGAAGAAAGCCTTTCCGTTCAACTTCTTCCAGGCGGTCACGGAAGTCGGAGCGGCGGGGACTTGGAGGGATCCGGATAATGTGAGTAATGACTTGGATGCGCCGAACATGTTGTTGCAAGTGGAGTATGGGGATGTGGAGAGTGAAGTGGTGGGGGATGCGATTGTGGTGTGCATTCATATTGTGAACTTGCTGGAGATTAATGAGCAGATCTTGTATGCGAGGTGCTCGAATGTGGAGCAGAGCACGTTGTTGCCGGAGTTGTTCTTCCAGAAGAAGATAGCCGCTCGTTGAGAGACTGTCTTCCATCATGAGATTGAAGGTTCAGTTTTGTGTCATTAAATCCTGGAATTGGATTTGGGTGAAGAGTTTTGTTTGGGTCGTTAATCGGAGATCGAGTGATTSATCAATTGATGCGATTCAAGATAGATTCCATACATGTTTGTTTGATGATTTTCGTTATTTCCTGGAGTCTCCTGTTCTCGAGATCGATCTTTAAATAACCTTCATTGTTGCATCCATATTCCATTCCAAAATGCCTTATTTGTATTCAAATTGTGAACGTCCTGGAGGCCAACTTAATTAGAGCAGACGATCTTGTATYCGCGAGGCTCCAATGTTGAGCAGATTGTTGCCGGAGTTGTGTGKTTTAAAAGAAGATGGSCGAGCTAGTTGATTCTTAGATCGTGAGATTGAAGGTTCCAATGTAATTCCTTAAATTGGTTTTCGTGAAGAGTTTTCCATCTGTAGAAGAGTTTTGGGTTGTCGATCAACCGCAGAGAGATTCAAGAGAGATTTCATGTACGAGTCTTGATAATTTTCTTCATTTCCTGGCGTCTATTGAATTTTGATTTCTACCTTGTTGCCTCCACCGTCAATGCCTCCAACGGTTGTATACAATCTATCAATTCTTTGGAAATCAACGAGTAGATCTTGGGTGTGGGATCCTCGAATGGCGCGCCGTGCAGTCTGTTGAATTTTTGTAACAGGATGGATAGTTCACGGAAGTTCAGGCAAGAGTTCGTTGAAGAGTTCATCCACTCTGTTCGACCTGGAGACGATGATACTGTTCTCGACTGTCAGTGTTGTTTTTTAGTTCAGATTCTTGTTGCAGAGTAATAATGCAAGTGTCTGCAAGAACTTCTTTGTGAGATTTATGGGCCACTATGAGCGCTTTTCTGCTTTGCAATTTCATTCTGATGACTTCTGGRGATTCTTTCCGTGATCAATGCAATTTTACAAGCTACTATTGATCGGTCCTTCTTCCCTCTCAACGTGGTTCAATTTTTATAAAACCCTCGCTTAGCAAATTCAATCTACAGTTTTCTCAATTCCTCCAGAGAACTTCATCAATCGTTTCCAATTCTTTTCCATAAAACCGCGTTTGGGTCGCTTATCTAAACAAAGAGCAGAAGCGTAATTTCTCTATTCCGTTCGAGCACTTCCATCACGGATCATTCTAGAATGTTCATGCTCTGCTTTGCAGACAAATTCTTGTTGCCTTTGAGTTCTTCCTTCCCTATTGATTCTATATTCAACATTTTGATAACCAATCATGTATCCTGGCATTCTCTACTGGAAATTGAACACCAGAGTGCGAATGCAATTTTCAAGAAATCGTTACAGTAGCGAGAATGGCGAATTTCATTAAAGTGGCGGTATGCCATGTGCCATTTTCAACCCTGTACTTTGAACTGCTTAAGTGAAATGTAGGACAAGTATAGATTTTGAGTCATGTACGACATTTGGACATGTAAAAAATCTATGACGTATTTAAATTCCTCGACCGCATGGTTTGAAACATCTAGGACAAGTATAGATTTCAGAAGTCTAAGACAGGTATAGATTCCAAAAATCTATGACCGGTTTAGATTTCAGACCGCGAGGTCCAAACTGTAAAAAGCGCCAAAATAACAGAATATCGCCATTTTAACGAAATTCGCCATGAGAGCAATTATGTTATCTATGGAAATTAGTTTCGTAATCTTCTTAAATTTCTTCTAGAACTATGAACGTTTTAGATTTTCTTGATTCAACTTGTGAACACTGTCACTAATTAGATTTAGAATGTACCAAGGAATGTACTCCCTTTTGTTTCTACAGATTACAACAATTAGTTCAGGATTCTATCATTTTCGTTTCTCAATTCTAGTATTCTGAGTTTCCTTTTGAGGAGTTAAGTAGTTTTTTCCTTGCCACTTGCTGCAGAGAGAGTCTACTGGACAAGCTACTGTTCTGCCACACATTCCATTACTTAATTAGTGTCATACGTCAGTTACAAATAGGGAGAAAATTACTTTCGGTTGTGGCAAACGGTACAAGGCACAAGTGCTAGTTATCTAGAGTTAAAAGAAGCTCTTGCCATGCATGCAACAAATGATCCAATGAAGGCAGACATGACCTATAGTTATAATTTTGTCAATTTTTTTATTATTTTCTGAAGTTAATCAATTAGGGCAGACCCAGCTATTGAATTTCAAAATTATGTCACAATTATGTTATGGGGGTTGCAAATACTACTCATAGATTGCAAGAGAGATCGTTTTACATTATTTGTTGTGTTTGGATCCAATATGCAATTTTTGTTGGGTTACTTTAAAATTAGAAGGGAATTTTTAAAATGGAATACTTTACAGATCAAGAGTGGGAACAGTGCCTTTGAATCACCCTGGATCATTGCTTTTGGGGGCACCCCCAACTTTGTTTTCTGAAACTATGAAAACTTGAAGTCTGACAAAGTAGCTAAATTAAACTATAATTAGAAATTTTCTCTACTTTCTTAATTTCAAAAATAATAGTTTCTAACAAAGAAGTTTCCATGGAAAAGTCTTCCTTTTTAAGGTAGGAGCGCCCATTCTTTTTAGTGTATCTATTGTTTGACATTAGAGTTCCCTTAAAAATGTCCTCAAAATGTCCTTGAGGACATCCCTGGGGTTGGTGGGCTTTGATTTTTTAAGATTTTGGTGTGAGAATCAAGATAAATTTAAGTGCTCTAGTGAGTATGTCTGTGAAAATTCATAGAAAATAGATGCCTTATCCAAACATTTTAATTTTTTTTTTAAATTCATGATTTTCAGTTGCCAATACTGCAAAAATATTCTTTTTAGAAAAACAGCCCTACAACTATGCTGAAATTGCATAATTAAGAGGTAATGGGTGCTTCTACCTTATACTCCAAAACTTATGATAGTAGACATGAGAGACTTGCATCATGTGACGCCAAATCAATACTAACATGCATCCTGCGAAATCACCTGGGAGAACTGAAATGAATTTTGTCCAGTAAGTTTACACAATGTAGTTTCTAATTAAATTTTTTAGAATTCCTTTTCTACAAATAGCTGCAATGCAAGTCTATTAGAATTGCAACTGGTGTATCAGTTTCGAAGAAGTCAATGTCTCAGTCTTCCAAATCTCAGCTTCAATACTTTCAAATCTCATGACCATCACAAGGATCTTGTCCTCGCAAAGTACTCTCTCTGACCTCGCCATCATCCTAGCCTACAGTACTTCGGAATGATTGTCGATCTTCGCTCCAAGCTCTGATCATGAGTTCACATTCAATTCATGTCCCTGAATTCATATCGCTACCACAACATTGCTACGAATTAAGTCGCTAGCTAAATTCGGAGTCACACTAACAATTCCTTACTGAATCATCCATTGCAAATTAACCGCAATGTTGTTGCCCAGTTGCTAATTCAAAGCCATAATCGAATTCACAAAGAAAACATCGATCGCAAACGCAATGAATGTTGCTCTATTTGCTATTAATTCAAAGCCATAGCCGAATTCTGATAAAAGAATGGCATCGATCACAAACGCAATGAATGTTGCTCTATTTGCTAATTCAAAGCCATAGCCGATCCCTGCTATCCATTCAAATTCAAGGTGGAGGAGGAAGAAGAAGACTAGAACTGGCTCCGCTGGTGGCTGCCGCCACTAGAGCTTCCAGCTGCTTGTTTCGTTCCTGGAGCTCCTGGTGAGACGATTTCAAAGCCTCGTACCGGCTTTGCGTTTCAGCTCGTTCTGCTTGCGCGTCTTGAAATTTCACTTGCAGGTCCTTGATGTAGATRATCGCGTCGCCTAGAATGGAAGCCTTATCGTTCTATCCACATTGCATAAGGAAACGATATGGAAAGTTTTCATTAGTTCTTAAAACCATGGGATTGCGAATCAAAGCATCTAAACTCTGTGCAATTGGGTTTTAAACATTTAAGGTTACAAACTTCACCTAAGTTCGTCTGAGTAAGCAATTAGGAAGGGGTGACGATTAGATGCAGTTAATTTCCTCAGTTGTTGCCCAAGAGACAACAAAAAGCAGCGCATGTTGTTTTCTGATCGAGTTGTTTTGAATTAGTATCTGTTAAATTATACTTGGGTTGAGAGCGAGATGAGAGACGGGTCCAAGTTCCAGTTGAGAGACGACTGGAGTTTGTACCTTGGAAAYGATGGGCACCAGTTTCCTCAAGTCTGCGAAATTCTCCTTTTGTCTCCTCCTGCGTAGTCTCTCTGACAGCATGTGCTGGTTGGCTGCCTCGTCATATGAGCCTGAACCTCGTGTGCGAGATGGTCGTCTCCCTCTTGATGATGGCCCTGCCTGGACAAGCAAGAGGATCAATTACGCACCATGGTGAGGTTCGATTCTTGCGGTGTGGACTGAAATGGAGAATCAATCTTCGGAGTAACTATGGAGTAACTATGGAAGTCCTGTATGATTYGATGCTCACATTTGAAAACAAACTGATCCGGAGGTACATGCTAATCACTTCGAATTACATGACACCCTTCAATTCAATCCTCCTCTTGCGATCCCTTGTGCTTATTTGCTATTTCAAGACCGAATCAAGCCGCTATCCAAGATTTAGTGATCCTCTGAGAATTCCCTTCTTTGTCACACTTCAGCCAATATATTGAGTCTTCATGGTAGCTCACGCTGGTTCTAAAGGTGTTACCGTACGTATTGGAATACATGCCGCGAGGTTCTAAAGTTGTTAAATCTGCCACATGATTTACTTGATTTTAGGGTTTAGGGTTTAGGGTGCACATGCGCTACACAAGGATGTTATGGAGAAAAGCTCGACGTAGCAGTTCCGTATTGCTGTTTACCTGAGCAGGCGCTGGCATGTCCTCGGGGCTGGAGCTCGACGGCCCACGGCGAGGTCGTGCCTGGTCGGGCACCGGAGCTTCCTGAAGGGGTTGAGTATTGCTTTGTTGCGGATTGCGACTTCGCCTCAGAATCTCGAAGCTACGACGCAGAAGCCCCTGGTTCGTGCTTCTCTCCCTCCTTCGCAGGAGGTGTGTTCGTTGCCATTGCCTGAAGGCAGAATTCGGAGGTTCCAGAGATGGGTCGATGTACAAGATCTGTGACCATGCCTCCTGAGAATCCAGCAAATGTCTGAAAGCTTCAAGCAGATGAGGTGCAAGAGCTGGAAATCCTGTGGTGTCCACGAGCTGAAGTGCGGGACTATGCGTTGGTGTTTCTCTGGTATCATCACCACCCAATTGAAATTTCCCCTCGTGTTAGAACAAGTCTTACATTAATTGCAGAGAAACAAAAGAAATCCAACCAAATTACGTAATTGAAGAGTCGATTCATCTCGGAACCCACATCAGTTCTCGAAAGAAAAGATGAACTGTGACACAACGCCATTTCAATTCAAAGAAAAAGTAATGTGAAGCAGCTATTTCCCACTTGTTTGAATTGAAATGGCATTGTCTACTGTCACAGTGCTCTACTTTGAAACAATTGCATAAAAATTCACTTCGAAATTGCATTAAAGAAACACCTAAATATATAGTGAATGATAAAAACTTGATGTCATCAGATTTGGCACTCTTACCTAAANTTACCGTACGTATTGGAATACATGCCGCGAGGTTCTAAAGTTGTTAAATCTGCCACATGATTTACTTGATTTTAGGGTTTAGGGTTTAGGGTGCACATGCGCTACACAAGGATGTTATGGAGAAAAGCTCGACGTAGCAGTTCCGTATTGCTGTTTACCTGAGCAGGCGCTGGCATGTCCTCGGGGCTGGAGCTCGACGGCCCACGGCGAGGTCGTGCCTGGTCGGGCACCGGAGCTTCCTGAAGGGGTTGAGTATTGCTTTGTTGCGGATTGCGACTTCGCCTCAGAATCTCGAAGCTACGACGCAGAAGCCCCTGGTTCGTGCTTCTCTCCCTCCTTCGCAGGAGGTGTGTTCGTTGCCATTGCCTGAAGGCAGAATTCGGAGGTTCCAGAGATGGGTCGATGTACAAGATCTGTGACCATGCCTCCTGAGAATCCAGCAAATGTCTGAAAGCTTCAAGCAGATGAGGTGCAAGAGCTGGAAATCCTGTGGTGTCCACGAGCTGAAGTGCGGGACTATGCGTTGGTGTTTCTCTGGTATCATCACCACCCAATTGAAATTTCCCCTCGTGTTAGAACAAGTCTTACATTAATTGCAGAGAAACAAAAGAAATCCAACCAAATTACGTAATTGAAGAGTCGATTCATCTCGGAACCCACATCAGTTCTCGAAAGAAAAGATGAACTGTGACACAACGCCATTTCAATTCAAAGAAAAAGTAATGTGAAGCAGCTATTTCCCACTTGTTTGAATTGAAATGGCATTGTCTACTGTCACAGTGCTCTACTTTGAAACAATTGCATAAAAATTCACTTCGAAATTGCATTAAAGAAACACCTAAATATATAGTGAATGATAAAAACTTGATGTCATCAGATTTGGCACTCTTACCTAAATTGATCTCTCCCAAAGCTCTCATAGTAATCTACCAATAATCACACATTGGTTTCAATTCGTAAGGCTTACCCTCTTGCAGATGAGCTTGCAAAGTTATGGGAGTTGTGGCGCTGGCTGAAGGGTGCCATGAGCGAGATGCTCTGATCCGGGGAGTCCGCAGAAAGCTTGACGGAGGTATCTTCCAGGCTGCTCAAACTGGAAGAAGTGGTGCCGGATAGAGATTTGTAGGTCTGAAACCTCCTCAAGACTTCATGATTCGCCGCAGAAACGGCTAAAGTCTGGGAGTTCGGTGATTGAAGCAAGTCCGAACTCGGCCGTGATGGTGTGGGCGACRGTACCCACGTTGGCTCGGTGGGAACGCTGCTGGTAATCCCTAATTCTTCGTCCTCATTCGGGGGTTGCAAAAACATGTCGTCGATGCTCAAGAAAGGCATTCTGTTGCAAACACGAAGAGCAACCAATTAACCAATTTATTTCCGAATTAACACTTGGGTTGATCCTATCTCAGAGAATGACCATAGAATTTGAAACGTGGAGAGACTGTGTGATGACAATTTGAACATGGATCAATGGAAAATTCTCCCGATAT
The DNA here is from genome assembly GCA_006891605.1 of Pleurozium schreberi. Classification (NCBI taxonomy): domain Eukaryota; kingdom Viridiplantae; phylum Streptophyta; class Bryopsida; order Hypnales; family Hylocomiaceae; genus Pleurozium; species Pleurozium schreberi. Next base: position 473,126 of record VACF01000428.1, on the reverse strand, counting down.
GAATAAAGAGAGATCTAGTTCCTCTTCAGAAATCAAACATTGGAAATCACGATTGTCTTGATGAAGTCTTAAACTCTTGTTAAAACAGTCAAACTTTTTACTGGAAATCTGGTGTTTGTGACATTGGTTTAGAACTAGGAAGAGTTTAGGGTTTAAAGATGTAGCTTGAAAATGTGTTTCGTTGCTGTACCTTCTTGTCTGCTCGTTGAGTTCAAAGCCCTGATTCGGAAATCCATGGCTCAACAACAATGGAGCAAGAGGCGATTGAGAAGCATGTGGAAGAGCTTGGGCATGCCCAAGCGCGGGCAAGACGTGTCCCCTCAAGTATTCACAGATTTGGTTCATGCGATGCGTATCCTCAGCCACCTGTGATGATTATACACGACACTTCCAATCTGAGGAAACTCAACCTGGATTCATCACCTTGAAAATTTTCCATGCTGCTAGCAAGACGATTGAAGCAATCTCATAAGGGGATCATACTCTACAGATTGCACAGATTTTCACATGAAAAAAAAAAAGAGAAAGAAAAAGAAAAACTTTGCTGTGACAAAAAAACTTTTCCCTAATTAATTTGCAGGTGCTGTCACGAGTGGGATGAGTCAGTGTAGTGATATACAATTTCAACCAAAAAAAAACACAAAATACTCAAGCAAGCATATTCAGGAAAGTGCCGACAAAATCAAGTATGTGCTTACACTTTCAGATGTGCCAAGCTCCAGTACGGTGTCTGCCGATGGAATGTATACCGCAGTCTGTACACAGGAAAGATTGTTAGCCCTCTATCAATTACTGAAGAGAAGGAATGACAAATCCCTGCCACCCAAGGTTTAAAAAATAAGGAAAGGGACTGACAAATTGTGACAAATTGTGAAGTTGGGGCAACAACTGATTCTGATCAGAAGATAAGTTTGAGTCCGCACCTGAATTCTGGCGTGTTCCAAAATTTTGGCTTGCACTTCGTCTCCTGCAGTGAGGTGCACCGACGGCCCGTTCATCCAGATGTTCCTCTGTTCTTTAAATGCCATGCCTACAGACCTGCAAGTTCACTTATATGAGACATTTTATCCGGCAACAAATAATGAAAAAGAATTTACAGTGTATTATTGTAGCCATTTATGTGGTGTACCTTTCAAACCGAAAATATACTCCCTTGATCAAAACAGAATTGGAAATTAAAATAAGGTCTTCAATTGGGTTTCTCATTACTATTTGTTACAGTTTGTCACAATTGATTCAACAGGGGTAATCGCTAATCAAAGTAAGAGTTCCAATTCCAATAGCATCCCAATTCCAATACCGGAAATTTTTTAGACTATGAGTTATTGAGTACATATGAGAATTGTGTGTTTTTAAACTAAACCTCTTACTTTTCTCGATCTGTAATCTGTAAGCTAAAACCAACACAAGCTTTGATGGTTAGGGTTTAGGGTTTAGGGTACGTGTAAGAATAGTAAGCTCAATTTTGATCTGCAATTGACCTAAGATCAAAGCTTGTGTCAGTTTTAGGTTCAATTACGGATCAAAGTTTTGAATTTTCATAACTATTGAGCTCTTAAAAATCCAAATGGTTTCAACAAGAACTGTCCTCAGTGTGGTTTTAGGTTTTTCTAAACTTTCAAATGTGAAAATGATATTACCCTCGGCCTGGAGTGAATGTGCAGGTCTTCTGCATATTGAAAAGTTGTATTTTCCAAACTTCTGCGTTGCTGTGGGCTGGTGAATTCCCCTTGAAGTGACCCCCTGTCCATTCCAGGCTCCTGAACAAAATGTGCAACATTCCAGTAAGTACTCAAATTTTGAGCCCTGCTTCCCCAAACCATACAAAGCATAATTGAGAATTAGTTTCCTAATTAACAACGCAATTCGCATCTGAGGTTGTAGATCCACCAGCAAATAGAGCACGTTGACTGGTTTCCGTCGGGGTCGGGGCTCCGTAGTTGCCACTGGTGGGGGTTGAATCGATGATGAGTGGATTACGTCCTTCGAGTCTTCTCTACGAACCCGTCTTCCAAGGCGGTTTGGATTTCCTCACGTGGGTGAAAAAAAAAATGGACACGTAGTTCATAACGTTTTCAACCATCCTTCCTTGGAGGAGGGTTCCTATATGTTGGGAGTGAACTTTAGTGAATAGTGAAATTCAACTACACTGAATAGTGAAATTAGGTTGCCCCTCACTAATTTCTCGACATGCCACACTATATGAATATTTATGGCTAATAAATGTACAAAAATATCCTACTTTTAAATTAGTAATTGGTGTATTTGGAACTCATGAACTTCCATGTGCACAAATAGAAGTATTTGTAGAAATATTTTTTGACTTTGATGGCTTTTACAGTCACTTTCTTGGAGGAAGGCAACCTAATTGTAAAGCCAACCTAATTTCACTATTTAGTGTACATTGAATTGTGTGGAATAATATTAGCCCTTGCATGACGCAGCGGACGATTTGCATCCGTAAGAATGACAAATAATCGAATTGTACAACACAAAAATGCAACTATTCATCCACGGAATTAGGGGTGGAAAGGGAAGATCTTCTACAGTACTTTGACTTCCAATGAGTACTTTGGGATTTTTTTAAACTAGAGATTCCCACGATATGAAAATAGACGATTTCCACGGTCACCAAGTCTATCCTTTAACAGTTCATTCAAGGGACCAAAAAATAAAACCGCAAAAGGACCAAACTATCAATGACTCTTGAATGTACAAAGGTAATCTTGAGTAGGTGTGTATGAAGTCATTTTTCAACAGATGTTCTTCAAATTTTGACACACAAGGTGTGAACATGTACCTCCATAGAGGGAATATAATTGTTTTTTTGATTTGATGCCCAAATCAAAAGTTATGTCGTCTTGAGCTTTTCAGGCAACGTGGGCAGCTTTGGGCAGCCTATACAAAATTCCTCCCTAAGTTCAAAAATTTGGCAGGTATGTAACTAACATGATATAAGATGCAAATGTCAAAAGAAAAAACCATGTATAGTGTAAAAATCTCAATCTAGGAATTAAAGTATGTTCTCTTCATCAAGCAAGCTTGAAAAAACAAAATTCTTCTAACTTCAAACGTTATAATCTTTCAATCTGTGCAATCAAAGTTTTTGAAATTTTTTCCTCACATTTCCATAGTAGGCTAGTACGAATTTTTGTGGTTAAATTTTAAAAAAAAATTTAATTCTTTTCTCTTTGCATTGAAAGGTGGCAATTTTCATAATTTGTGCCCAAAATGAGCCTCGGTTGTTTATGGATTAATTAAAGGGACTTGTTGTGGAAAACTCAAGACGTTTGAAACATGATATATAGCCTCAAGACACTTTGATAACTACTCGTGTACTATACAATGCCAAAAGTAGATATTTATATAGTGTAAAATGACAATTAATTAGTATGGATTCCCTTAAAACCTTTATTTTGTGTAGTATGTTATGTACTATTGCCATCCTACAATAAAATCAAAACAATTTTGTTTTAATTCATAATGATTCATAGTAACTTTGAAATTCAATATCTTTTCTAGCCATGAGTTGGAACGCCATGAAACAAAAGGTTTGTGCACTCCTCGTCGAGTCCTCATAGACTACTTTCTAACCGTATGAAAAATGCAAATGAGTGGCATATGGTCCAAACGACACAAAATTTCGAATAATTTAGGATAATTTTGAATAATTTAAGCTCCAAAAACAACTCAAAACCTGTAAATTTCACACCATAGGTCTGAATGCCACAAAACTAATGTCATACACCCCTTCACGGAGAGGTCTTTCTGCCAATACAAAAAACAAGACCGGGGAACGCATGTTTTGGAGATCACCGTAACAAACAAAACATACTCATTATTTTAAAGTATAGATCTATTGAAAGTCATTGAATAGCTAGGAAATTGCAAAATTAATATGGTTGATGAGTGGAATTTTGCAAGAGAATCATTGGCTGTATTGAAAGTTGCCATGCAAGGACTCGCACTTCCTGTAAAAGCAGAAAAGACCCCTCATAGCTTTGGTTAACAATGTTGTATTTTGGGTTGTTAAATTTTTGAAATTCGTGACTTCTTGAAAACCATTAGAGGGTTCTTATTCCAAAAATGAATTCAAATTTTGCAAATTTCATCCCTAGTGGTAAAAAATTTGTTCCTTTATTTTCTATAAGATAAAAATTTAGAGTAGAGCTCTGGAGCCTCTTAGTATGACTATTTTGATTGTTCTACTAGTGTGTGGAACACTAATTTCATCCCTAGCTTATCCCCTAAAGTCCCAAGTGTCCCCTCGGAGGACACTTGGAATTTTGAGTAGGTTTGTGTGATCTCAATTTTTGACATAATTTTTTGAAACTTTTTTTTATTATAGAAAACCACATTAGCTTTTTGAAAATATAATTTTTGTCATTATATTTTTGTGTACATTTGAAGCTTTGATTCATTCTATTTGGCCTAATAATGAGAAAGTTATGGACAACCTTGCTTTTCGGGCAATCGTAAGCATCCTCTTGAAAAAATAACTTATAGGATTCATTTCTAAATGCAATTTTCACAATTTTTTGAAAAAAATTGTTGGACGAGGTTAAGTTTACTTGCCAAAACAATCTCACCATTGGGATTATTGTGTTTCAATCCCATCTTAGAGCTATTAACCATTTAGTGTTTTTTCCAATCTTGGACCTACTTCTACTAAACAATTTTTTGATGATTGAATATCAAGTGCGTTTCTCTTGAATTTATTTCCCCTAATCCTCAACTTGAATCTTCAACACATAAAATTTTAATTTCAAGCTCAGTAGAGCAAAAGCATTTGATTAGGAAGCTCCAAAGCCAAAAAATCTACTCATAGAATGTATAAAAAAGCTTGTTTTTTTCACTTTAAATGCAGATATCTTACCATCTATGCAATCAAAGTTTGTGAAAATTTTCATACACATTTATATACTAGTCTAGTGCAAGATCCTACGGTTAGATATGCAAAAAAATTGAAAATTTTGAAAGCTTTTCACCTTGCAATAGAAATGGCAGTTTTGAATGGATTTTGAGAGAAAAAAGGCCTTGGGACTTTAGGGGTTATTGTAGTGTTTTGGAGCYCCAAACTCCTTCAAAATACTTGAGCCCAAAGCAAGCCAAGATAAAATCTTCATGTATATTTATTCTCTAGCAAATTCAACCATAGGATCCTTTGGTTAAATTGTTCAAGTATATCCTACCCAAATTTCAAAGTGAAAATCACTACCGATTGCAAGTTCAATGCAACTAAATTTCTGAAAGTAGCTCTATTTAGTGTTTCCTAAAGGCAATGAAGTTTAATCTTTGAACATGTTAAGGATAAATAAAAGTATGTTTGTGTCATAAATTATGCAATTTAATGAGTATGTGGAAAAATGGATTGAAAATATATGTAGAAAAATTTAAYCAAATAAAACATTTGTATTCATCTTTAAAAAAAAATTGTAAAATGGACGATCAAATAATGGTATTGATTGAAAGAAAAAGCAAAAATGCTAACATATTTTATAAAGAATTTAATTCCAAAGGTTAAAATTTTCCAACAGGTATCCTCTATTTTGTTTTTATTTCAAAATGAGTGCAAAAGACAACTTCATATGTTTTTTCTACCTCCAAAATTAAACTAATCATAATTTTCTCCTCATTTTCGGAATTGAACCGATCAAATGTTTTTTATTAGATATTAATTTACAAAATCCAAAAAAACTACCAATTTTGAACATGAATCCATCCATCCTAATAAAATTGTGAAAAGATTTCAAATTATAAAGTCAAAAAATCCTACCCAAATTTTCAATAAACCAAAGTAGGCTCCTTAATTGTTTCAATAAATTATAAAATGGAAGGTGGTCTCTTTAGTCAATTAGATGTTAATAAAGTCATACTATTCTGAATTAGTTCAAGTTGATATATTACAGTAATGATGATATCCACAAGAATAAACAAATTTAGTGACACTAATTTTTGAAATGACACTAATTTTCCTCATTCAATATTAGTACAAATCAATCTACTTTAACCCCTAAAGGACCAAAGAGCTCACTTTGGGCTTTTTGAGAACTTGGGCAGGCTCTACTGACTTCATAATTTGAAATTTTTGCATGAATCTTTCAGGATGGATGGTACTCATCATAACCTACGTGTAAAGCTTTGTTTCATCTCATTCCGATAAATATTTTCTAGAAATACCAAAATAATTTTTTTTTGAATTGCATAGATTGATACCTACTCAAAAAAAATGAACCATTCAATTCCAAATAATGAGGTAAAAGTTATAAAGAGTTTTATTTTGCCGGCAACAAAGGTAAAAAAAAACATATAAAGTCGTCTTTTGCTCTCAATTTTGAAAATTTCCAAAAAAAATTGAATGTAAAGAATAATGATTGCTTATTAGAATACTTTCACTGTTGGGATTAATAATTCTCAAATTCTTCTAAAAGTTATTAGCATATTAGTTTTATCTTGGACCATTCAGTAGTACCTTCCACTTCACAATTTTCTTTTAAATGAATATGAAAGATTTTTTAGCTAAATTTTTTTTCATATGTTCTCAATCAATTTCGCAACATATTGACTAAATGCACAAGTCATAGGACATACTCGTCGTTTTCTAAAAATGTTGAATGACAAAACTTCACCTTTTGGAAAGGCTAGAAAAGCCTACATTTTGAAGTTTAGGCACATTGAACTTGCAATCAGTGAAGATATTTATTCTAAAATTTTGGTACAATGTACTTGAGCAAGTTAACTAAAGGATCCTACGGTTGAATCTATTAAAATATTCATATTGGCAAAGATATTGACCTTGTTTTGGGAATGAGTATCTTGAAGCAATTTTGGGCCTCTAAACACAATGGTCATTTAGGGGTTAACCCAAGTCATTTCATATTCTTTTGGAACTTTGTGGAATAATTTATGAATTTTTGAAGCTGAAATGCAATGGTCATGAAACGTCACTCCACCTCCTAAAATGTACACTATTTATACCAAAAGAAACAAAAGTAAATTCTTACAACCTTGATGAAGCAATCAAATTTAAATTTTTGATGTATTTATAAATTGATGAAGCAATCAGAAAGCAAAATGTATAAATATTGTACATTTCAAGCCCAAGCCCTTTATGGACCTCCTACCTTATAGATATGGAAGTGGAAAGTGTTGTTTCTGATTTCATTTGGTGTGGGGTCAAATGAGGCTGAGGTGAACTGACCCTCTCACTCGTGCTTGAGAGAAAACGCTGAAATTTATTATTTTCTACGCATATTAAAATTTGTAAATTTTGAATTCATATTTGCAATTAGAGGCCTTCAATTAGTGAGGGTAGGTGTAAGAAATGAATTTTTCAAGCACAAAATAGGGAGTTTTTTTTTTTTTTGCACCCTAGGGGCATGAGCAAAGGAGGGGGTTCCAACCCCTTTTTTTTTTTTTTTAGTTTTTGAAAAAGTGTCAAGTTGGTGATCACTTAACCCCTAAAGGACCGTTGTCCCCTCGGGGGACAAATGAGATTTCGGGCAGGTACCTACGGGCTGAATTTTTCATGTGATTTTTTGAAACTTTTTTTGGAGATAGAAAAACTGATGAGCTTCCTGGGAATATTATTTTTTTTTTCAATYGGTGCCCGAGAACAAAAGTTATGCCCAAATAAGCTCAAAGCTAGGGAGACCGGGCAGCAAAAAAAATTTTGCAAAAATTTGAATTTAAAATAAAAAATATTTTTCCCTCGTATACTTTTGTATATCTGGAATGCTTTGATTCATCTCATTTGGATTTGTTATGAGAAAGTTATGGACAATCTTGGGTCCTACAAGTTATTTTTTCAAGAAGATATTGTCATTGCCCGAAACTCAAGATTGTCCATAACTTTCTCATAACAAATCCAAATGAGATGAATCAAAGCATTCCAGATATACAAAAGTATAATCTACGAGGAAAAAAAAAATTTAATTCAAATTTTTGCAAAAATTTTTTTGCTACCCGGTCTCCCTAGCTTTGAGCTTATTTGGGCATAACTTTTGTTCCCGGGCACCGATTGAAAAAAAATAATATTCCCAAGAAGCTCATCAGTTTTTCTATCTCCAAAAAAAGTTTCAAAAAATTACATAAAAAATTCAGCCCGTAGGTACCTGCCCGAAATCTCATTTGTTCCCTGAGGGGACAACGGTCCTTTAGGGGTTAAAATCTAGTGAAGCATTGTATTTCTACATCCATCCATCTTATGGACTAAAAAACACTTTCCAATCATATGCACGCACTTTTTCATCCAAATTTGACGCTCTTATCTATAATTTTAATAGAAATGAAAAAAAATTGGCAAAAAAAGATTACTTTGATTCAGCAAAAAGTAGAAATTTATTTTGGAATGGTGCAAAAGAATGGGCTGGTTGGTAGACCCCAATCTCAAATGAATGGAATCTTTATGTAACTTTAGCCTAGCAATGGCATTCCCCTTTACTTTAACCTTGGCAACCTTATTTGACATAACTAAATGAGTGRTGGAAATGTTATCCGCGTCAGCACTTTCGTATCTAATTTTTCTAACGAATTTCCAATGAGCAACTCTTCTGGACTTTTGGTGAGGCACAAGTGTGAAAGGGGTTTAGATTGAATAGTACTGCTGAGGGAGATCTCTCGGTATCTGTATCGACTCTTTCACACTGGCATCATTCGAACGGGCTTTTTATTTGGTCAAACTTCGGCGTAAGAAGCCAGGAATCGTAAGACCTCAGGGTTTTTATAAATTTGTGGGGTCTCCACCAATGTTTGGGGAGAATTGGCGCTTATATCGAGTTTTTTTTAAAACGGTTGCAATTTGAAAACATTAAAAAAAAACAGCAAGAGAATCCAAAAAAATCTATTTAGAGTAAAAAAATAGAGAAAAAATTAGACTCAGTACTTGAAAACCAGTTCAATATGGGAATTGAAGGAAAATAGTTGGTAAAACTCATGAAACACCCCAAACGGAACATTGGTCCCCATAATGATTTGGGAAAAAAAATTGGATAATGTTTTGCAATATATTCTTCAATCTTGAATTGATGGAATTGCTAAAGAAAACCAGTTCAATATGGGAATTGAAGGAAAATAGTTGGTAAAATTCATAAAACACCTCAAACCAAACATTGGTCTCCATAATGATTTGGGGAAAAAAAATTTGGTTAATGCTTTGCAATATATGCTTCAATCTTGAATTGATGGAATCACTAAAGAGTCTCCTTGAATAATTTCAAAGTAGCGAATTTTAATCCTTTGTCCAATCACAAGTGACGATTTCATGCCTCTCACACAACAAATTGGCCTTGTCTCTAAAATGTAAAGCATCGCTTAAGTAGTTAGTGTAGAACAAACAAAATACACTGACTATTTTTTTTTTTTTTTTTTTTTTGGAGAGGGACCCAATGAAAAAGGAAAGTTGACTGTAGAAGCTTCAAACTCTTTCTTCTTCGGTCCCATTCAACAAGAAAATCAGACTTCTTATCAAATCTTATTCAAAATGACAATGGTTGAATCACAAGTTGATAGTTAGAATTTCATTGACAATGACCAAAGTGAGAGTACCTACTCCGTCTCTACCTGGAATCATCTGGATTCACATGGCCTAATAATTACTGCAACTCCTCCTATTCCCCCCCCCAAAGACAGTCACAGTCGGTCATTGACGTATATTTTCCAAAGAATAATAAATAAGCGAAAGACTATATTTTTCCAGGCAACTGAAAGCGTTGAAATCATCCGTCCTCCTTTTCTTTTTTCAACTGAACTCATTTGACCCATGCAAGATCTTTCCTTCCTATGGACATCCATCAATTGACACAAGTCCTACCGACAAGCTTGCTGCATACGCTATTTAACCCTTCAAGGACGGACCGGTGGCCGTGAAAATCATGCATTTTGATACCGCGTGACATCATCTCCTTTGAAAAAGCTAAATATATTCATTAGAAGTCAAAGTACTAGAAAAGATCTCCCCTTTCCACTCCTAATACCGAGGATGAATGATTGCATTTCTGTCCTACAAGGAAAGATTCTTTGCCATTATCGGACGCAAAACGTCCTCGGCGTTGTTTAAGGGTTAACCCATAAACGACACCCCAAGGCTATTTTCTGGTCGATGAATAAAAGATAACATCTTTTTGTGTACTTAGAGCAACCCCATGGCTACACGGCCAACAAACACTGTAAATGTTCTGGACCATTGATTTTCTTCTGACAGAGAAGATTATCAATGGCCAAGAATGTTTACAATGTTGGTTGGTCGTGTAGCCATGGGGCTACTCTTAGGACATAAAGTGAAACTATTCATCCTCGGGATTACGGGTGGTTTTCTGGTCGATGAATGAGAAAAAGCATCTTTTTGTGTACTTAGGACAGAAGTGCAACTATTCATCCTTGGGATTAAGGGTGGGATAGAAAGATCTTCTACACTAGAGTTGAGTAGAACTTCTCTAAGTTGCTCCTCAATAAGCCCAATAAACCTTGCAAACCAATGTTGTTGGATCGGTCCCAGACTAGGCCACATTACAAAGGTTGTGACTAAATCTCACCCTCTTTTAGCCAATAAACCTCAGCAAACCAATATGTCATATTGGTCCAAGACCTATTGAGTAAGGGAGGTTCTACTGTTGTGGTAGTTTGACTTACAATTTAATTAATTAATTTTTTGAAACAAATGAAACGAAATAATTTCATTGGCTGAATCAATCCCATCATTGATTCAGTTGCCTACTGTAGCCTTTATTTAAACATGTTGAGAGATTTGCAAATTCTGTCTGATACAGTACTTCCCGTGTAAATCATTCCTGTAGACGGAAGCCACTGAAAATGATAGCTGAAAACAATCCACACATTCAATGAAAAGGCACTCACTTAATTAAAAAAAACGGAAAAGAAAGTGAAAAAGAAATGAAATGGAAGTCCGAACAATTGAGGAATGAGGACGGATGGCAACGCGGTGCGCAATACTGTCGGTAGAGTAGACACACTCTTCATTATTACAGACTCACACCGTAATATTATAATATAAAAGGTAAATCATCCCATTGCGGTCAGAATTGGAGTAGGTCCCATTGTGGACAAAACTGTAATGGTGGTGTACATTTGCCTTCTCAAATGTACACCGTCATTACAATATTGACCACCATGGGGCCTACTCCAATTCTGACCACAATGGAATGATTTACCTTACTCTCAACATTGTTGAAAAAGTTGTTGTTCCAAAGGAAGAGTGTAAACAGGGTTGTAGATACGAAATGGACTTTTTAGTAAGTTTAGAAGAGAGGTCGCCAGTAAGAACTTACTTGAGGAGTTGTGGTTTATCAACTCAGTCATGTGTTTGATCGTCAATTTCGAAACACTTGCTGCAATTGAATGTTGACGAGGAAATTCGAGTGACGGATTCCGTCTCCCCTGGGAACGGAACGTCGGAAAGTCAAACACTGCCTGATGCCAAACAAACTGAACAAAGCCGCCGTCAGCCACACTGTTAGCACTGTTACTTTTAAAAGTTTTAGTTCACGTTACGTTCCTCAAGTTGGGGAACAGGGCTTCTTTTTCTTTGTTTTTTCATTTTTTATGACGTGCCAAAGTGGGGATATGAAATGTTACAGTGGTGCTCTGAATTTTAGCATTCATCCACATATTGGACAGAAAAGATCATATCAACATATATCACATATTCATAATTCTATTTCCATCCAAAATCTWGGGCAATTTCATCCAACATTTTCTTTAATTTGACTTTTTTCAATAAATAAATAAAAAATCACAGTTTGCTGTCATTTTTTAGCCAAAGTAATATTTTTTTGGTGCAATTTGGCACCACGGTAGGAGCATCCAAAATCGAACTTGTACCTATTGGTTTCAATATCTAGACAATGTAGTTATTTTAAAACTTAAATCTAGGTGGACTGTAGATAGGTTATTAATTGTTGACCAAAATGATAAGCTATTAACAAGCGACATAAGGTGATTTAGGTTCTGAAATCATTGCCTCACCTAAAAAGTGATAGCCATTGGATAAAGGTTTGAGCTTTGAATGCTCCTGAGAAAGCCAAAAAATAAAAATAAAAAAATAAAAAAACTGCTGGGGAACTTGCAGATCTTGAACTTACGTGGAAACCAGTGACGGACGCTTGGAGAGCAAGCGCAAAGCTCGCAACTGAATGGGCGTGAGTGAGAACTGCCGGAACACTGTTGCAGTCAATGTTGCTCCTGTCAGCACATTGAACACATGGGCTTTAGGAATAGTAAGTTAGTGACTAACTTAAGCTTAACTTACTTGGGGACTTCGCCGGGAGAACCGACTGTGAAGTTGAGGAGAGAGAGAGAGTTGGACAAGCAACTCTTCACTTGATCACAAGTTGTGCACTAATAATAAAGGGCCTCCTCACATGTATTGGTTATGGGGAAACTTCACAGGGACTGCTACAGGTGAAAATAGTCTTTGCACTTTTATGTGGACATGGTGGGTGGGGGAGGGTCAGGGTGAACTGACCCCCTCATTGCCCCCTGTGTCACAAGGTAAATGTAAAAATTGCTCCCTATTTTGTGCTGCATCAATTTTGTGTTTTTTCACCTCCCCAAGGATAATTTGGGGCCTTCGATTGCAAATGTGAATTCAGAATTTGCAAATTTTGTCATATGTGGCAGATAAAAGAATTCTAGTGTTTTTTTCAAGGGTAAAAAAAAGGCAATGAGGGGGTCAGTTCACCCTGGCCAATGGGGAGGGATCCACAAGTGAGGTAGGCAAATCCAATACCAACCATTGACCTAATACCCAAATGTAGGACTCTTGTTGATTTTAGAATGAGAATCTATGACATAAGTACATGCCTTAAAATCACAATAAGTGAAGATAAGGCTTGTATCATTGTCATAGATTTTCACTCTAGAATTAGTGACAACCCTACATTTGAGTGGTATTAGGTCAATGGTTGGTATTGGGTTTGCCTACCTTAGTAGATTTTCTCAAACTTGACTAGTCTCCACCAAATGAATGAGATCGTCCACTAGAATCCGTGAAACTTTGACGTTACTTTGACATTTTAATTTGTAATAAATAGGGAAAAGAATTTTCAAATGAACTAAAAATTGGCAATTTGGAAGAACTATAATGATGTAGAGATTTCACCAAAAGAATGATCTTAAAACCATCTTGAATGTTCAGAAGTGCGCATGCAAGGTAGCCCTATTTGCATGCATGTACAGGAAATAAAATAATATTTTTGTAAATCCCCTTTGATAGATGCATACTCGCCTAGTGCGGGAATAGATCAATATTTTTGGGCATTCTCCATTACTAAGACCTCCTAAACTACAAAGTGTGACAGATTAGCTAAATTGAATTTCAAATATAAATGATTTTTTAACATTTTTGAAAAATAAGGAATCTGATTGCTATCAAGTTAGACATCTCCAATAAAAATTTCAAGTTAATTGGGTACATAATTCAAAAGTTATAGTGGATGACAACTTCGTCAATCCAAGTGTGACACATAATAAAAACTAGTCTTTCATGCAATCACCCCCCTCCTAGAACCTTGTCCATAACTTTTGATTCAAGACTTGAAATCTAAAAGAATTTTTTTGGGGATGAAAGTTGGTTTGATTTCCTAGCTTTTCTTAATTCAAATTTTTTTGGAAAAAGTTACTCTATGATGCCAAAATGAGATATGAATTTCTACTTTAAATATAATAATTTCTACTCTTCTCACTCGAATATGAGAGCGGTTGAGCTCCTACAAATCCTAATTAGTATATCCCACAAGAGTTGTTTTACCTTCTACCACTCCACTTGTTCAAAGAACTTGTCTTCTCTGCTATCTTTGCAAACATTTAGTGGCGTTTGATGCCATGTGAGAACATACTTTAGGTGTGTAGTTGAGTTTAAAACAAATTGAATTTTCAAAAATTAATTTATTATAAATTTGAAATGGATATAAGCCCTCTTGGGTCAACCTAGTGCTAGACTTAATAGGCACTAACTCATTGATAATTCATTACAAATTTCTATACATGTGCTTTTAGCAATTCTAATAGTATAGCAAGAGGGACAACATTACAAGATAAACCGCTTTTCTAAATATCCAATGGAACTATTACAAATCTACTACAAAAAATGGAACWTGACATCATGAAATTTCTTTCCAATTGTGTTCCAATCTATATTTGGCCTACATTTCACCTTGAAAAAATGTAGGAAAAATGTAARGTWAAAGGTCTATAAAACAACCAATTATCAATTGGTTCTCAATTTGGGGGACTTTAACTTCTTGAAACGATTCTTTAGTATGATTTTTTTGGAAAGATAAATAGGATTAACATCCACACCAAGTCATTTGATATCTTTTGGACCTTGTTGGAATTACTTATAAATTTTGAAGTTAAATACACATAATGTTCTAAAAGTGTCTCCTTCTAATATGATAATTGTTGGTACATTAGCTAATAAAATTAGTACATTGAAGAAAGCTATATGCATCCCTGTATTTGCAAAAAATATTAGAAATCTAGTCGCTTTATAGACATCCTACTAAGATAGGGATGTAATTGGAAAAAAGGTTAATAATGGATAATCATTCTTCAATGTAAGAGGTACTAAATCAATTTAGACACTAAAAGGGCTCTTTAGCACATCTATATCATTGTTTATTGTATCAATAGTGAGCATGTCAAGGTGAGGTAGATTTTGAAGTCTCATTTAATTTCAACTTCAAAATTCATAACTAGTACCTTAAGTAAAATAAGAGTGCTTAATTTTGATCTTTTCACTATAATACATCAAAACCATTTAGTGCACAAGTTATTTTAATTAATTAGTGCATTATGCAAGATCCCCTCACATTAATTTGGATGAATGTGATTTAATTAGTTGAATATTTGGATGAATGTGATTTAACTAGTTGAATATTTGGATGAATTTAGATGAGAGTTAGTTGCAATCACATCAATTCAATAACTTGAAAATAGTATTGACCATATTATATTAATTTTATCTAAATATGGAAAATTTCCGTACTTGTTTGCGTCTCAAATTTGCATAATTTTCAAATTATTGCCTATTGTTATTGAAAAGTACACTAATTGAATCAATATGTATAGTGGCAAAGAGGTTGTGAAGTACAAAGCTAGAGATTTCACAAGGTCATGCCAAAGGCTTGTATAGGCAATGAGAACAACTCCAATATGCTAACTACTGCTACTACAATCCATCAACAATCTACTTTTGATTCAATAAAGTTTGAACCCATGATTTCTTTGTTACAATATGATTGTTCCATTTAGATTTTGACTTAAAATATAAATCCTATGACCATGAGAACCTGAAGCCTATTTATGTATAATCATATGGTGTCCAAGAATTACAAAGTRAAGAGAATCTTTTTTTATTTTATTTTTAAATCTAACAAGAATGAAGACAATTGTCTCTAATAGTTATGCAATATCTAAGAATTGAATTCAACAAAACAAATTGTGCTTGKAAACCATTGTTGAAGAATCTTTCATTCTAAATTGCTCAAGGACAGGAAAATTTAACCAATTTCTCCTTGACTATCAATGAATTGAAGAAAGTGGCTTAGTACAAGAATGATTGCATACCTTAATTTTGACCTTCTACATTTGCATAATGAAAGTTATGAAGTGTCCGCATATAACATAGTGGGAAACTATAGTTGAMCATGACCTGCAAAATCAGTTGATGTTGTTATGAGAAGAAGAATCATCACTACAAATCTTAGAGCTCACATATTAGATGAAGAGTTTGTTGGGAATAGTTCAGGCTTCTTATTTCAATCCGGATTAAATAGGCCTAATCATCCACACCCTAATTTGTAACCAAATTTTGTTAATCAAAACTACTAAATAAAATTTTCATCCAGCGGTTATATTGAGTACTTAAAGCATTCCTCCACCCGAGTTGACGTAGGTTCTACATTTGAGGCATGGTAGAGGACACACATGGTAAAATTTGAGAAGTTTAAACAAAAAATGAAAATATTGGTAAGGGAGTTTGCTCTTAAAGCGCCCGCGCTCTAAAAGAAATCATGATATGCAAGTACATTTTGCTTTCTTCAATGTACCAGCAGTGTACATTTCAGAAGGTGGTCGCTTTTAGTGACCACTGCATTACAACTTCAAAAATTTGTAACTAATTCCCTGAAGGTCCCAAAAATATGAAACGACTTGGGATACGTGCCAATTCCTCTTTTCTTTTCTTTCTATGAAAATTTACCCAAAACTGTTTCAAGGAGTTCAGCTTCCTTGAAAACGCAATCAGCTCTTAAATGGTCGCTTTAAGAGAGTCTACCTTACATGGGGTGTGTCAGACCTTATAATTCTTGTTGCACAATGTGCAGGTTTGTTACCAGCTTGGGCGCAACTCAATTCTTCTTTCTTCAAAGTACTGGACTCTTTTATAAGTTATGGAAAGTCTTTTTTCTAGATTCGATCACCTTCATCTGCAGGCCATCTCTAGACATCACCCCTTGATACCTCAAATTAGTGTCAAATTTGGTTAGTCTTTTTATTTTTTCCTTTGAGTAGAAAAAGATGGAAATATTGCAGAACGATGTAATTGCACAAAATTGGTAATACGGTTCACTACATTTTTCAAACCAGAGTTTATTATGGTCTTAGCTTGCATCGAGAAATACTCACCACCAGCACTAGTACCAAAAATTTATACGGAAGACTTCGAGAGAACGCAGATAATTTCTTAATTGATGATGAGCAAAACTTGAATTTCAATTTAAGACACAGAACTCGTACCTCTTTAGGATTGTAACCTTCTCTTGAATTTGACATTTTGGAATATCATTGCACACTCTCATTACGTGTAGCTCACTTGTCACTCATTCATAGACATTTTTAGAGGACCCCAGACAATCAAATTAAAGAGGTCTGGGAGTAAATTTGCCGCAAAGTGAAAGCTTGGGTTGCAAGATCATTCCCCAAAGAGAAAGACTTTTACCTACAACCGTGCAAACTCTCCTAAAAATTACATGAGATCAGAGCATATGACAAAGCATTCCAACGATCAAATACTTACATGTAAGAGATGCAGATTCTTCGTTTTGTTGGCGTCAATCGAAAATCTCCAGTCAGTTGAAAACATTAGAAGAGCTGCTATACCGGTCAACAGATCCAGAGGGAACTGACCTCGCTTAACAGTCTGATAATCACAACCTTGCAACCCGGCTGAAATTAACTGCGAGAGAGGACAGAATTGCAAAGAAACCAAAAGAATTGCAGATGATAGAAAATTGCGAAGGTTAGAAAATTTCATTATCTCCAAGGTTAGGAAATT
Organism: Pleurozium schreberi; assembly: GCA_006891605.1. Taxonomy (NCBI): domain Eukaryota; kingdom Viridiplantae; phylum Streptophyta; class Bryopsida; order Hypnales; family Hylocomiaceae; genus Pleurozium; species Pleurozium schreberi. The sequence goes on along the minus strand of VACF01000428.1, from coordinate 455,833 downwards.
TCATAGTAAACTGAAACAAAAAATATAATGGAAAATTATCAGTTCAGCAAGAAGCAATATTAGTTCTGAGAAGGTTACAAGTTTTGCCTATGCTTTGCATAATCACCACAAGCATAAACCTTAAGGCTTCATAAACATGAATTGGGTTATTAGTATTTAGATACTAGAAGACTCGTCACAAYTTCCTTCTCATATGAAATTATGAGAACACATTGTAGCTGTACAGATAGCATCATTTACACAAGGGTGCACGTGCAGGTTGATTTTCTTTCTTGAAGTAAACCATATACACATTTTCTGTCAGTGTTTTCACAAAACAACTACCCTTACTTTTGTTAGAAGATTCATAACATTCTACAGTCCAGAGATTTCCTCCCTGAAGTCCCGCTCAAGCTTTCGTGACACCTCACCACTACACACGGAATATTCCTCATTGCCGAAGGATAACTCCTTCAAACGGGAGAAAAAGAAAGCATGAAAAAAATTTAGYAGATGGAGGCCGTACGTAGCTTTATTACCTGGAAGAGCAAGTATAAACAGTTTAACCTTCCCATATTTCCTTGAATACTGCTCCTGTAGATAGTCAAAAATTCGTTGCTCCAGTCAAAGTTCTAAAATCCATGGCACACCAATCCTGGGTTACAAACAGCACTGGGCTACGCCCCACTTCTGAAAGACAGAAACTATAAAATACGTTAAAGTAGAGAAATCCAAGGCCTGTAAACCCAAAATCTGTTTAGTACAACAAGCAAAAACAAAAAACCACAATACTACGTGCATAACCACGATACAGCTCTCCGGACCGTATCACTTGAGCCTTATATTTAATCTTGGAGTGAAAATCCCATGTTGTCAAGCTCTTTGTTCCTGACCAGTCAATGGCACAGCAAAGAAGGGTAACAAATAGCACCATTACATCTTATACGCATGGAAAACATGGCTTACACCTGAAGGACAGAATTTTTTATAGTAGCGAAATCCAACGTGTGTAACCAGAAATTTCATTTGTGCAACAAGCAAAGCCGCAAAGCCACAATACGAGGTAAATCACTTTCACACTGAACTTCTGCACCGTGTCACTTAAGAGCAATTATGTCTTGATGTGGGAATCCCATGYTCTCAAGCTCTTCGCACCTTCTCGGATCATGAACGGTAGACATCCTGAAGCACCTGCAGGAAACTTGCAAGAACTGGGAATCAAAGAAAGATCTAACCACGAATGACCATTCTCTTCCTTTTTGATTTCTATTTCTCCAACCCTCAGTTGCAAAGATTTTAACCATTGAGATTATGTTTGAGTAACTCGAATCTCGAGCTCGTTGAATAATGGCTCAACTTGTAATAATCTCCCGAATAATCTCCACAATCTAAGCTCTAGTTTAGAGTTGCACCTATCCATAGTGTACCACATCCGACAATCAACCAAGATCAATGATGCTGAGGCTGGAGCTGCTCTTCTTTGATAGTGCCAAAGTGAAGACGGCGTATWTTCGCAAAAAGAGGTGATCCTCAAATGAGACTCCAAAATTCTACATGAGGTCAAATCTTTATGACCAAAACATGGACTCAGAAYGGAAAGAAAGAAGAGAAYCTTGCAGTTGAARTCRCGCAYWAGAACACCCCGAACCCTTGTCAACYTCWGGRGTCKTCTCAAACTSTAGAAACATCCACCAGCACAACATCCGAAACACATTTCAATAAACTCTGTAAAATGTTCKCAGTCACCGACCATAGAAACAACTCTCAATCTACCACCCAAAACCCAGAACCCAGAACCCAGAACCCATTTCTTCAAAGACAATCAAAGAGAATCCACGAACCCAAGTATCCAATGCAGTTGCACTACTTAACTAACCCCGCTCCGCCTATCGAAAGCGCACCACATTGTCAGCTCAAACAAAGAAATTCTTCCAAACCAAACAAGGGAAAAAAAACAGAGGGAATGCTTCTTCTTGTAAGTGAAGCGCAAATTAATTAGTGAACTATATATCAGACTAGTGCCAGCTAGCGAGCTGCACTTTCAATTCCTCATGAGAAATTGGAACAACAAATTGAAGTTGAGCATTGGAGACAAAACCGAGTTCGTTATGAAAATACTCAGCATCGAATTCATGTTGCAGCGTACATTCAGTGATCGCAATGAGGGACCCAATATATTTGGAAGTTCGGATTGTAGAGTAGTGGCAGCAGTACAGTACGTGCAGGAGGGGTGGCAATCCAATGTGCACGTTCTGACATGGGTGTACAAATTGGCTGTAGAGAAGCGGGCGGACTTTCGTCAGTTTTAAGCTTGGTAAGGTATCTGCGGAATTGGATTGAAGCTTCCCGATGGAGCCGAATTGAGAGTTTTGGTGTGTTTCGTAGGTGTAAAGCTTGCCGGAGTCGATCACGTGGGGGGTTGTACCATATTCTTTGCGTCGGTTGCCGTCAAGAATGGGCGGGCGGCTCGTGTGTTTGTGTTCACACCTACAACTCTCTTCTGTTCTTTGTCTGTTACTAACTTACATGACCCAATGATAGGAGAAAACCGGTGGTTAGTTCAAAGTTAGCCGGTGGAATTGGGAAAAAATCGGCAAAAAAGAGGAGAAAAAATCTATAAATTTTTTATTCTCAGTACAAAATAGAGAAAATAACCGAACACTGTGCTTGGAAAACTGGTTCAATTTGGGAAGTGAAGGAAATTAGCCGGTAAAACTCAAAAAGTTTCCCGAACAATACTTACGTCCTAGCCTAAAATGGGCACTCCTTGAATGCGCCACTGACCTAAAACTACCATCATCACTCTAGGTAAAATAGCAGCACCTATAACCATCAAAATAAGCAATTGAGCAGAGTTGGAGGCACGTTTTTCTAGAATTTGTTTTTTCTAGTTTAGCAATTGGAAATCATGAATTTTAAAAAAAATAGAATTTTTGGATAAGGTATCTAATTTTTATGAATTTTCAAAGGAAAACTTCCTAGGGCACCCTAAACCGCAGTCTAGTAAATCTCCCTTGATTCTAGCACCCAAATCTAAAAAAAAGCAGAGTCCACCAACCACAATTAAACATGAGTGACGATTTCAAGGTACTTTTGGAGACAATTTAGAGGCACTCTACAGTCCAAGCATGGATATAGTGATGGTTATGGGTGTTGCTACCTTACATCTCCAAAATCAATATGTACCATTGTAGAAGAAACGATTTTAAAACCTCTATCAAAAAAAACTTTGACTTGTCATAACTTTTGCATATGGTATTTCAAATGTTGTGTTTTTTGGTGTGTTGGAACTTCCTTTCACTTGGCAATAAGAAAATATGGAAATTTGGCCAATCTAATAATTGGAAATAGGCATAGTAAAGGCCATATTCGTTACATTAAGACTTTTTGCAGTCTCATTTTTATCTTCGACTCGAAGATAAACTGCTTCATCTCTTTACTAGTATTTTTTTTATAAATAAGTAACAACACCAACTTTTAGAATTTCATTATAGGATCACTATATGAGCATTGTTTATTTTTAGTTCCAATTACTCTTTTTTTAAATGAATTTTCCAATAACTATCATTTTGTCTCAAAATCTGCGAAAAGTCTCAATTTAATGAATATGGCCTTAGTAGTGAAAAGTGATGTTTTGAAGGGTGTCCACCTTAAAGTATGAGCAATTATAATCGTCACAACTCAACATGGTTAATATTAGACAGAAATAATTGGCTCTAGACTATAAGGGAGGAGGCTTTACATTGACTAAAGTTGCATGCAAGGTAGTTTGACTAGGTACCTTATTTGAAAAGTGTGCCCATGCTACAAGGATAGAGCTAGWTGTAGTGTAGATGCTTGTTTTTATTGGATCTTAGTGGCAATTTGAAGATGATTACAATGCATTTTAACCCTTAAGTGTCCAAACCCATTGAGGAAGTGGAAGTGGATCCTAAAAGTGGGAAGCTCATGATGAGTAATAGTTTTTTTTTTCTTTGGGATGTAATGAAGTAACCAAATGATTTGTAGTAGTTGCATCTACCTACTTGAAAATGACATAAATTTCAAAAAAAGTTGGACATAGTATGAATAAATCAATGAGTTTTCAAAGTACTATCCTTATATGCATCCCAAACTAGCATGAAGATCTCAACTACTCTTATGCTTTGKTTGTGTACATCTAATATGATCAATATCTAGCTTTATGTGATGCTTTAAGGTCCAAATGTAGATGTTGCATTTTGGGCCAATATCTCAATGTTAATTATGGGTGTATATATCTTTCAACGGTTGCAACATTTGCACCACCCGCATTGCATTAACAAACAAAGTATTTTATTTAGTTTGCTAGAATGGGATTTGAACTTCAATAATATTGCCAAAATTTGAGTAGAAATTTCGAAAGATGGTATCAAGACTTTAGATAAATCATTGTGTATGTTCACACCAAAATTTCCTAAGTTTAAATGATGTTGATGTATTTCTAATTTTTTTCAAAATTCTTATTAAATTTATTCCTAGTGAATTTTGGCTCCGATGAATTTATAGGGTTAAATGGAAGGCAACTTAATAAATTTGTTAAGTTTTCACAAAAATTTAGCAAACAAAATACCTAAAATTGTCTTTACAGCTTAAAAAAGCAAATTTTCAAAATATCAATTTTGGATTTATTAGCACATATAATTATTACTAATAATAATTGAACATAATCACTATCACAAATTAATGAACCTTATTGACAATTAAAAGAAGAATTCAATATACTTTAGCATATAGTATTTGGTCACTATATAGATAAGTTGTGCCTTTTATACTTCCAAATAAACCAAGAATCACCACTAGGCTCTCATAGACTCTCATGTTTTTATTATGTACACCTTGTATAATATCTCAATTTTTTGTGATGATTTTGGTACACTTGTAGGTTTCACATTTAAATAGGGTTGATGAATTGTGKGTGAACATACCTTAATAGGGATTTCAACAACTTCAATCAACCTAGTAACATTTGTCATTGCGGACACTAAGTATTTAATGAATGACAAAGAATCCCTCTATAAATATGTAAGACAAAAGTTTAGATGTTTATTACTGGAATTTTGTGTGAAAAGGGGAGATCTTGCCCGATTTGATCTCTAATTAATGTTCTTATTGTTTTATAAGCAAATGATTCACATGGTGCCCCAAAGGATGATTTCCATAGTGACCAACACGATTTTCTGGGGATAAATTAATGCTTAATATCAAGCATGCCAACTTCCAATTAAATTTGTTTGGCAGCTCTTGTACACTACAAAAAAATGAGGACACAAATTAATGCAACCAATGACTGCTATGGAGTTGCTCCAGACAATTCCAACTATGAAATGACTTGGCCAAGGCAGAAGTGATTGCCCTACAAAGAATCTTATGTGGATGGCCACTAAGAGTATTCCCATCGTACACGGCCAAGCAAGCAAACTTGGGGATTAGCCGGGCCCGCTCCGTTTATTTCCCCACGGCACACACGGGGAAGCCAAAAAGTTGGCCGGCCGCGGCCAATTGTAGAGTCCGGACGACCAAATGGGGAGTCTTGCCCGTGCCGTGGTATGGGTGGATTTTGTCCTTTGCTCATTTTTTGAGGTGCTTTTGGGACATTAATTACTTCTCCATTCTATGTGCGGGTGACGTGGCGCTTGTAGAGGCCATGTTGACTTCCTCCCCATGTTTTGAGGCGGAGTTGCGGTGGGGTGATAGCCAAAAAAGAAGGCCCGTCTCACTCATTGGACACGCCAATTGAGGTCGGCCCGCCCCTTCTGGCCAGGTGCGCAGTGGAGATGCTCTAAGGAAGTTGTCTCCAAGTCAATTTGAAGTTGTGACAGAGTCGTGCTAGAATTCATATATTGTGAAGTTTGTGTACTGGCAGTTACTGCCACTTTTTGGTACACTGTGATACCAATGTACCAAAAAGTTTCTGATTGGATTATTTTTCATAACTCCTCCAATTCATTTTATTTGGGGGGGGCTATGAAAAATAATTTCATCTGAAAATAACCTGAAAATCCCAGTACCCCCCTCAATCTTATATTTTTCAAAACGAACTTGTTTGACAATTGATATGGCATGGGTTAATTGGTTTTTGTATTCATTTTTGTATCCATACATATATTGTATTCATACCGTATCCTAGTATTCGTATCCCAAAATTTGTATCAAGATCAATGGCAGGGAAGGAGGAGGGGGTAATTTTAAAAAAAAAATCAATGGCCTATGATTTTTTCGAGAGAGGGGAGGGGACTAATGCAAACCAAGAGGTGACAACCTCTTTAGGGCACATTGTGACACGTGACAAGTCAATTTGTGGTTGTTCTCAAGTGACATGAATTTAGGGTTTATGCCACTCCCTTAGCATGTAGAAAGTCATTTTCCTATCATTTTCAAATTGTGGCAATGTGTGCAAAAAAGATTATGATGACAATTAACCCCTAAAGGACCAACGTACATGCATTTTTTGGCTACATAGAAAATTTGGGCAGGTACATGTGACTAGAGATTTTCATATTTTTGGCCCAAATTTTAATAGAAGGTGGAGACAAGGAATATCTTTCATATGCACTAAATTTCATGACATTTGGAAATACAAGTCAAAAGTTATGGCCTAGTATGTTATTTGTTTTTTGTACATGGGCAATCCCGGCAGATTAGAAAACATCATTTTTTTTGGAAACAAAAATTTGAAATTGGTTTTATAGAGTTATATATTTGTGGAAACCTTTGAATCATTCCATTTTGATCAATGAGTCAAAAGTGATGAGGATCTTTTGTTTGTTGACTGTTACGGATTTTTTATTCTAAATTAAATTTTAGAGTCTTTTGTCTTACTCAATTTTCAATATTTTGGGACAAAAAAAAATAGTAGGATGTAAATTGATCATTACAACATTGCATTCACTGGGATTGTCATTTTTTAATTCCATAATTAAATTCTTAAAAATTTAGTATTTTGAATCATTCTCTACTATTATCTACATACTATTTTTTTCCTATATATTGTACAGTTCCAAATGATTGGAAAATTTTCAAGCATGTGGCCAAATTCTCAAGGAAAAAGAATCCAAAGAAGCACCACCATTTTAAACATTTTTTCATAGAAAAGTGACTTTTGAAGTGCAGCTGCCCTGTTTTTTGTAGGGCCAAAAAAATGATCTTAACAAATTTGAATGCTTATATCTTGCAATCCACAAGGTGGAAATTTCTAAAAAATTTACACATGTTATCAAGTCAGCATACTGCAAGATCCTACAGTCACATGTCTCAAAAAAAGTTTTTTTTCAAAAATTTGATGCTTGAACTAAAAATGGCAGTTTGGGAGCATTTTTGGTGAAAACATAGTCATGGAATTTTAGGCGTCAAGTGGCGGGAGTGGTTGGGAGCATTTTTAGTGAAAACATAGTCATGGAATTTTAGGTGTTAAGCGGCGGGAGTTATCATTTTGTAGTCACATATGAATACATTTGAAGCTCCTTAGCAATGAACCATACACAACACACCATATGCAATACACCATACACCATACACCATATTTGGCAAATGTGTTGCATGACTTTCCAAGCCACTCAGTGTGTAAGTATGAAGTGATGAAATGACAAGCCCTTTATATAAGTGGGGTGGTAGGAGGCCAAACAAACTAGGTGGGATATGTAAAACATAGGAATTGTGTTACAAGTAATATTTCAAACCTAATTTAGGCATGGTAAATTATCCTTTTTAAAAAAAAAGTCAAATTAATAAAAGTTGGGAAATCAATTTTACTTTATTTCCAAAAATTAGTTGTAGGTTTCAAGCCTCAAATCACAAGGAGTGGACAAATTTGAGAAAGAGATTGAAAAGGATATTTTCTTTCATTTTATCAAACATCCTTTCTGAATCTAGTAGCAAAAAAGACACAATGCAATCATTTCTGCATTGTTATCTCAATGCAATATTGTAATGCAACTTCAACCTAACTAGATCTAGTCAACTGGAAGTCATAGCTGGCCTTTGTTGAATCAGTACCACAATCAGTGTAGTAGGAGGTCAATGTTGTTCTAATCATTTCTTACAATTGGGTTTGGAGAGAGGCTTCACAATGAAATTGTATGCACACTCAAGAAGTGGAAGACTAAAGAACGTGCAAATCCATCCACTCTAGCATTAGCAAAATGGATGCCTAAGGTGGCCAACCCTAAATCCTAAACCTTGTTCCATTTCATTGTCTAACATTTGTTGTAATTAATTTTGGAATGCCTAGTAGAGTTGATATTTTTTTTAAAAACTCTATATTCTTGTTGTAATCCCRACATATTTGAAGTTGAATCATATAAGCTATTCAAAATTTGTATAATAGAAATGGCAAAAATTGTCTAAAATAATTTCTCCCATACTTGTAAGAAATTAAATTTTTCATATAGGAAAACTCAAGGAAAAAGACTGTTATACCACATAAAGGAGAAACAATCATGAATTTATAAGTTGATGGTGCTCTAACTAATCATTGGAAGTTATACTCTAAACCTCAATGACGTCATCATTTGCAATGCATAAATCTTCTATTTTTCTATTAATTTAGTGAATACTTATTGAGAGTAATTAGGACCTTAGGCACTTTAATTATTTGCCTAGTATTTACTATTATTATTTTTGGATAATACATGATTTTTTTGAAGTCACATCCATTAACAACGTGGCACATGGCAACATCCTAAAGCATATAAATACTTTGTGACAATGTACACAATAACAATAAAGTGCAGTGACAAGTCACTCATTCCATAGTGGCACCACAAGAAAACTCAAGTTGCTTAGAAAGTCTCTTTCTACCATGTCTATTGCTGTGGCTTTTTTCTATTAGTAAGTCTAAACTGCCTAGAAGGCATCTACTGGGTTTCTTAGAGTCTCTTTTAGTCACCTAAGAGTAAAATTTAGACACAATATATGACAGAGACCTACTCATTTTTTATTGGAGTCTGAAAAATTGGATCCACATCAAAAACTCTTAGATGTTATGAAAGAAAAGTAGAAAATGAAGCTTGCACCTTGTGAACTCATCATTCCTAAATTTGCACTTGCAATTGCAATATGACTTGGATGTTGTGGATATTGCAACGCTGGTACAATTAAGGTAGACAAGCTTATTACCACCTTAATTTGCAATTTGACTATCTTGGGATCAATTCCAATAGGGGCACATACTTCTGAGGGGTGCGCGCTTGTTTCATGAGAAACCCAAGTGGAATTATAATTTTCCCATCAAAATTGTAATTTTTGTGAATTTTCGAAGTGGTTAGACCTAAAATCACAAAACTGCCCTTAGACTAGGGTCATAAACAAACCATCAACAACCTATAACCACCTAATCAAGTGCTAGATATTCTCTATCAACAAAATAACATTATCCCATCTTGTCATAGATTCTCTGATTTTGTCATAGAATTTTGAGATTTTGTCATAAAATGAAGGGAATTGGGGTCAAATTAGGTGGAAATGGGGCCACAAGTAAGTGAAGGAATTGGATTGGTCAACTTGGTGGAATTGGGTTGCAAACAGTTATAGGCTTGTCTACCTTAGAGAGCCCAAGTCATTCTTTAGTCATTCTTTTCCAGTAGCAAACTAAGCCATTTTCTTGTAGTGGTAGCATAGAGCCTATAAATCAATCAACATAAATCTTCTACCATACAAGGTTTTGGGTGCTAGTCATTGGTCAAGCTGAGTTATTATTAGTTACAAATTGATCAAGCTGAGTTAACTTCATCCAAATTAAACCAACCAATGAGATCAATGCAAGAAGTTTTTGTCAAAAGGGGGGTCTTGCATAATAGTTTGACCTCCAATGAATGCTTAGAATTGGGTTTTTTTAAGAAAATGATTCATTCAATACCAAAAAGGATGAATTTCATGGTGATCAACCTAACATTCTATGATTAGGATAGAACTGCCCAATACCACCATCCACCCAATTCCGCCACCTACTAGACCCTTCCATTTGTGTCAGTTGTCTACCTATTATCACAACCTTAGCAACCCCTTATCATGATGGCAATGCATTTGGAGAGCAGACATGTTAGCCCACTCTTTAACGAGGGTCATTCCACACTTCAACAAACATTATGAGAAAAAACAATGTCAAAATCAGCATGAAGATAAATTGATTGATGTTGCTTCTTTCTATTGGTTAGAACGTCTTGATTCAGACAATAATTGGTACAACTATATTAATTTTATTTCAAGATTTGGTCAAATTTTATCATTCAAAAATCCAACATATAGACTGTCACATAGGCAAGAACCACCATGCAAACAAGTCAACCACGTGGATAGGACTATAAAATTTAATCCAAATTTAATTTTAGAAAATTTAGCATTATATTCAAAGTATTTCAATATGAACTTGAAAATTGAAGTTATTGAACTTTGAGTGTTACTTACCTTGATGTTGAAAGACAAGTACTTCATTATACAAGTGGGGTGGTAGGAGGTAGGACAAAACATATGGGATATGTAATTTAGGATGAGTAGGATCTCAACCCCTCATAGTTAAGTTATGACTAGGAATTGTGCTTCAAATAGAATTTCAAACCTCATTTAGGCATAGTAAAATAATTTTTTTCAACAAACTTCAAACTCAAAAAATGTGAGAAATCAAACCAAATTTCATCTTAAAAAATCCGTTTGAAATTTTGAAACTCCAATCAAAAGTTGGGGAATTTGTTTAATTTATGAACAAATTTCAAAGAAGAAGTTTTAACTTATCGAAGAAAATGTCCCTTCCTTTTGGATTACATGGCTTGATCAAAACAACATGACCTTCAATAACTCCCCTTGGCCCTCCAATAAACTAGAAAATGTCCTTTTGAGAAGCCTTCATCGAGCACGCCCTGACATGCGAGCTATAGGCCTCCAAGCTTTGCAAGCAATATCTAGACAAAGTAGAGGTATTCTGACACCGTTTCGAGAATACTTAGTTACACATAAACTTTTTTGGAGCTCACTCTCACCAGGAGATTAGTTGGAAGCTTGTTTGCCCTTGCTTGGGCACCTCTGTTGAACTTGTTGCCTTGCCCGCTTGGTAGCATGCACCTTCTAGGTGTTGTGTTGCTTTTGTTGTTTTGTCTTATTGTCTGAAAATGTAAAAAAAATTGCCAAAGTTTTTTCTTTTCATTCGCTGTCATATTTTCTTTAAATCAAATGAAAGTGTCCATGTGTTTCAAAAAAAATGTCCCTTCCAATCCCTCTATGAAATTCGTCCATAACTTTTGATTAGAGTCTTGAAATGCCAAAGGGATTTTTGGAGATGAGAATTGGTTTGATATCCTACCTACCCTAAGCTTGAAGTTTTTTGAAAAAAAGTTACTCTACTATGCCTAATTGAGGTTTGAAATTCTATTTAGAGTATGTTAAATGGATTGCTGGATCAACACACAAAATTCAATTTTTTTCACAGTCAACAAAAATCGGTTCATCTTGTGTTGATTAGAGCCCCCTTTTTGTAGTGAAAAGTTTAGTCACGCTTTAACATTTTAGCCTTGAAAATTCATAGAAAGTTCAATTTTTCTTAGAATGTCCTCATTACTTTTGCAAAAGACTCCTCTTAAACTTTTCAATCTTTGAAAAATATGAGAGCTAATAGAAAGCTTCTCCAAAATATCTAGATAGCATATCTATATGACAATGAGTTGATTTATATTAAAGTTTGAAAATTACATTATTGGTAGAACTTGTGTTACTACATCCTCTTTTAGTTAGTGCACAACTGTCAATGATGCTATTAGTAAGTGGGCCCAATTTCAAGCACAAAAAAGAAGTGTAGTTATAGCCGACATTAGTTAGGCAAACATCATAACACCTCCCTCTCCTAGTACCATGCACTAAGGGCCTCTTGCCATGTGAATTGGGTGGGCAGAGTTCCCCATGGAAGCTATAGTATCACTGATAAAAAATTGTATTGCTATGAGGACCAAGTGAGTAACGAGAGATTTGAGTAAAAATGCACAGGAAGAAAAAGTGTTTGTTTTGATGTCCGGCCTTGACATCAGCATGTCCATGCATAAACATCACATGTCCTAATGGATGTCTTCATGTTGCATTCTGCATTCCTATGTCTGGAAGGGATTTCTGTAGATGTCTGAGGCAAATTGGACAAATTCTAGTAAAGAAACGAGTTGGTGTTGTTGTAGACGTCCACTTTTGTGGAGACATGACAACATACATGCTGATGTTCAAATGGTCATCTGAAGAAACGTTCATTTCCACGTCAGCATCATGGATTCATTTTCAACTTGTTTAATTTTGCCAATATTATTTCGGTTTTTAATATTAATGTTGCTCGCAATTAAAAAATCAACCAGGCAGCCGTTTTTGGGCAGGCAATGGAAAAAATGATGACGTGTCAGCTGACGTGTCACATGTGCCCAATTGAAATGACATGGCACACCAAAAAATGCTAACGTGGCAAGTTCACCCACTTGTTAGTTTCAAGACTTCATTGAGTGCGTGTCTTTTCTTAGATGTCTTTGGCAACATGAAAATGTCACATTAGACATCTATTGAGACAAGATTTAGTTCATGACTACGTCTAAAGGAGTGTTTTCTGCTTAGAAAAAGGTTGTTAGCAACAATGGCGCGTCCGCGTTGACTTGTGTGAAACAAGGGGATGGAGGTGATGATGTGCACAAGCCCCTTGAAGCACTGTGAATGACATTGAATGGGGTGGTGGATTCTACATTGTTTTGCACATGGGAACTCCTATTATTCTTCATTGATTTTATTGGATGTATTTTTCATTGCATGCCAAACTAATTATTGGATGTCAAACTCTTGATTTTTTATTTCATCTTATGTTTTTTAATACAATTTATTGGAATTTGTGAACTTTCTTGAAAAAATTGGAAATAGTTCATTCCTCTAAGGTCGTATCACACATGTATATCAAATTTTGTTTTGTTTTCTTATTATTTTTCCTTCAATAAAGGTGCTCTCATATGTGCAAAAAAATTTCTCCTTTTTCACACCCACTCTTTTGGGAGAAAACACAAGTGGGTGTGAAATTCTTGATTTTTTTCTCATCTTCAAATTAAAAAAATAATAATAATATTTGGAGACCAGTCAGACCACCTTCAGTTTTAGTCAATGCATGTCTTTTTCATTGGGACCCAACTTATGATAAGTTCGATGTTGGCCCCAATGTTACTCAACTGAGAATTGACCATGGACCCAACTGCATGGACCATCAGTGGTCCATTGGTACCATCCGGCACAAGCAGTCATAATTTCCCAAGCAGCTCTGCTTTCGTGTCTCTCAGTCAATGGATTACCTGTGCCTTTCTTCCCAACTTTTTTTTTTCTCATAAATTATATTTTGGTTTGAATTCATGTCTCTTTACTTGGGACACTTTTTTCACCTTTTTCTCCTCTTTCAAAGTTGTTCATAACATTCAACAACTTAGTATGCATTGTCACTATCTTTGGCTACCATCATAGTAGATGGTGTGCAATATTCCACACCCACCAGTACTTCAAAGGTAGCTAATAAGTGGACAGGTGGAGGCTCAATGTGATGAGCATGGTGCATGATGGGAAACTTAAGGCAGTAGGCATGAAGACTATTGGATGTTTATGTACATCTCATGCATTTGACTGATTTGTCTTCCCAGGTGATGTTGATAACTTATTTATTACTCATGAATAGCAACCCCTGCCAACCTATTCTTTCAAGATGGTGGATTGGTTGGTCTTGTTTATTTGTCACAATTTTGTGTTCATATCATACATCTTTTGGAGTGTGAGGCCAACACGTAAGGTGGGAGGTCCATAAAGTGCTCAAGCTCTAAAAGCGTACACCACTTGAAATGTACAATTGTTGTATATGTTCTTTTTCATTGTATCAGAAATACACAAATAGTGCACATTTCACAAGGTGGACGCTCATAGTGACCAATTTTTTTACTTGCAAAAGTTCAAAACTAAATTCACAAACCTCCAAAAAAATATGAAACAACTTGGGTTAGATGTGAATTCAATTTGTCTTGTAAAGAAAATTTATTGAAAATGTCTCAAGTAATTTTTCCTCCACAAATTATTTTTCAACTTGGAATGGATGCTTTGAATTGTGGACCTCCTACCTTACACATATGTGCATTGCTCTTAGGAAGGTCAAGAACTTTGTTTGCAGTACAATTTCAAAGACTTCGGAAAGAAGAAATATCAACATTGTCTTGCAAACATTTATATTTTTACATAGATATATAAGGATTTAGAGCAAGAGTTTGAATAGTGCAAAATCCCTTCACATTAATGAATTTTGGATGAATGTAGACTAATAGTGTAAATATCCACACATTTTTGCACATTTTCACTAGTTAGGTGCAAAATCCTATGTTTCAGGAATTTTGACTGCAGAGATTGCAAGATATGTGCATTTTAAGTGAAAAAAAACAGTTTTTCTGCACATTGCAGGATTAGATTATTTAACTTTGACCCTTCTTAACTTTAATTTTTTGCACCACATAGTTTTGAGCTCTAAATATTTATGGTGAAGAATTGAGTAGAGACTCTAGGGAAAACAATTCATAGAAAAAACTTAATTTTTATACTTTGAAAAATCGTTAAGTAGAAGTAGGTACAAGGTAGAAGGAAAATCTAAATTATTAAATAAGATCTCTGATATGGAATTAAAATGCACTAATCTCAATGGTGAGATTGTTTTAGAAAAAAAAAAACCCACGAGGAACCTTTTTTTAAAATTGTAAAAATTGTATTAAAAAATGATTCCTACCTATTATTTTTTCAAGAAGATGCTTTAATTGCCTGAAATACAAGATTGTCCATAACTTTTCTAGGACAAATCTAAATGGAATGAATTAAATCTTTCCATGTAGACAAAAATATAACCTATGAGAAAAAGAATTAAACATTTAAAAAAATTCAAATTCAAATTTCCTTTGTTCCCCCCTTTCCCTTGCTTTGAGCTTATTTTGGTATAACTTTTGTTCCTCGACACCCATTGCAAAAAAAATTCATATTATAAAAAGCTAATCAAGTTTTTATTTTTAAAAAAAATTCAAAAAGTCTAGACAAAAATTGAGACTATAGGTACCTGCCCAAATCCCATTTGTCTTCCAAAAGGACAATGGTCCTCTAGGAGTTAAACTCAATCATTTGGTTTGATGGAGAAAACAATTCCACCACCAAGGACAATGAAAGTTCCAAAATACTTCTTGTTGTGATTGACTTGTAGCAATCAACCATAAGATAACTACACCTAAACTCAAACCCTACCTTTATAAAATCGCCCCCTACAAATTCTTGTCTAAAATACACTCCCACTATTCATTAGAGTCTAGAGTTTGTTTTGGAAACACCTATTTCCAAAACTTTGAAATTTCATAGTTTACTCAACTGGTGTCCAAAAAAATGCATTTTATAAGAATTAAGAAATCCCTTTTGACTACCACTACAACCCTTGACAAATGCATTCTTATAATATAACAATAGAAACCACACTAAATTGCTTATTTGGTCGGTTTTGGGTGTTGATACCTTAAATGTCAAGTATATCATAAGTAAATAATTAGTGCCAAAATGTATTATGATTGTGGGCTCYACCATCAAATTAACTTGAATACATTCATATGTATGAAAGGTGGAACACAAATTTTGTAAGTTAGAACAACCCAGTAAGGTGAAAAGAACCATGATGGACACTTAAAGAATGACCCCATTATGACTTTTTTCAATAACTAATTGAGTTGGACTACACTCAATGTGTTAGGTGACAATGATGGAGTGATTAGTGACCTTAATAGGAATTTTTGGCTTTTTAGTGTAAATTCATTGTAGAAAGTGACTTTTTAGGCCTTCTATGCTAGGAAATACTATGAGCGCTTTAGGGGTGAGTAAGATGATTACTATGGATATTATTTTTGCTTGGTTCAAGATAGTGTAGAGATTGTCTCTTTTGGATAGCACACTTGAACAATTTAGAACAAATTCATACTTAATTTGTCAAAAAAAATTAATTATTTTCAATTGCTTTTATTGTTCTTGTATTGATTGGATTGTTACAACATGATTTAGCAGATGGTTTAAAATTAAAGATAAAGTAATGACCCTATTTTACTAAGAGGTGCTAATTTATTTATGTTCCTAATGGCTTTGGTAATGACATTTCTGTTAGGGTTTGATTGCATCAGAAAATGGATTTTCAATGGAGCACTTTGTCTATTGGCCTTATACAAAGAATCAACTATGATCCTTATTGTTCCACTTGGATTGCTTTAGGACAATGGATGGAAGCAATGAGACAAGGATGAATCATTTTGTGCCATAATCGACTTGTTGCCAATTGTTGTGCTTTCATACTAGAATGAAAAAGTTGAAAAAGAAAATCAATTAGGGAAAACTTAGATAGTAGCTAAGAAATCAAATGAATTGATTAGAAGAAATAGAAAATAAAATATTTTGTTTGTTCTATTAACTTTGTAAATGTAGGCTTTAAGAGAAGGAGAGGAAGGCCTATATATTTATTTATTTATCTAGGACCTTGTACTGATGGACAAATCTTGCCCATGAAGGATTGCATTAACCCTTGGAGGTTTCGTTGGAAGAGGAGCTCTTGAGGCTAGCTAGGACCTGCTGAGGTTCTTGTTGAGGCTTGTGTCTTGTTGCATTCTGCCCGAAGTTTTGTCAATAGAAATTCATCATGATCTTTTTCTTAAAGAACACATGGTTTTCTTTAGAAGAGGTAAGCGCAGCGCACCTACTCTATGGTACGTTAGTTTGCCAGGTTTAGTCGCTATTTGCGTTTCTTTGCAATTTCCATAGCTGAAGACTTTGGAGATCGTGCTCGTTGGAAACAGAGCTGGTGAGGCTAGGACCTGCTGAGGTTCATGTTGAGGCTTATGTCTTGTTGCAGGATGCCGAAGTTTTTTCCTTAGAAACCCAGCATGATCGTTTTCTTAAGAATAATTACAATRMTCTTTTTTCTTGAAGAGATAAACAAAGCGCACTCTACGTTACATTTGTTTGCGAGTTTGCTTGTTACTATCTTGACAATTTCCATAGCTGAAATCTTTGGAGGTAACCAAAGCAGAGAGCGGTGGAGGTTCTTCTGAAACTTATCTTTTGTTGCCGGATGCCGAAATCTTGTTTGCTTAGAAACATGTGATCATTTTCTATTTGAGGTATTTAACTGCAGCACACACTACGTAAAGTTAGTTTGCGAGGCTTGGTTGTTACTTGCTTGACAAATCTAGAGATTAAGACGTGGGAGACCACTTTGGAAGTGGAGTTGCTCCCAGGGATGCTTAGGGTTGATCTTGAATCTAAAGCAGCGTGCGACAGCGGTTGAGCGGTTTGACCTACTGTAGGCTACTGTATTCGTTTCCCTGAATATTGACGCGTTGAAATAGAGAATTTGATGCGGAGTGAAATCGAAGTTTTACTAATTTTCAGCCTTGAACGAGGTCTACGGGAGGCTACATTGTGCGTACAGAGCTGGAAACATTGAGGTGGCAAGAGAGTTCGACGTAGACGGTCACCTGTGTTCTACTCAGGTATTTCGGTAAAGCATCCTGTTGGTAAATAGGCGGCAGGGAAAGACTTGGTTGAGAATTCAGATCAACCTTGAAATGGAACGAGGAGGTTCGATGGGAATGCTCATTTCAGGGACGCTATGAAGCTGATCTTGTCAACATCGGTATCGTTCAAAGCGAGCAACTGCTACGTGATAAGGGGCAATGGCAAGAGACGGCCTCTTGATTAGAATTTTCACTTTCGTGAGGCAGAACTATAGTGGCGATGATTGAGTTGAAGCACACTGTGTGTGTCTTCATCTTTGTCATCATCAAGGACGTAATGGAGCTGGATTGGTAGATGACTCGTCCAACTGGACAAGAACAGAGGTTAGTTTGGACTTTAAAGCTTGTGATGAATAAATTGAGTATCGGCGAATTCTCTCGTTCCGGATAAGACGTAGGTCTTGGATCGGTTGCTGTGCGAAAGAGAGTTGAAAATGCCATTTGCGAAGTTTAATGCCGCAAACAGCCTCTGAACCCATTAAGCTTCCGGGATGTGGTTAGGGTTTCTCACAGATCAGTGAGTGACAGGAAATAGTAGCAGATGCGAGAGAAACCGAGAAATGAACAAAAATGCGCCACAGCCGATGAACGCCATTCAACTCCTGGTGAAATTGCTAATCTTTTTCAGCCTATGGCTGCGAGCCGCCCAGCTTGTCGTCTGCCAGCAATCCAGCAACGGGACCCAAGCGACCATCCCCCGCGGAGAAAGTCTCGTTGCAGGCGACCTTAACCGCACGGCTTGGGTGTCATTACCAAATGGCAATTTCTCCTTTGGYTTCTATGCCATTGACAGCGGAGAGGCTCAAGCCAGGTACAAGCTAGGCATCTGGTACGCACAGTTGCCAGTGCAGACCGTCGTGTGGGGATTGGTGGAAAATGATGGTCCGTTCGGTGCAGGAGCCAAAATCACACTCACCACCAGCGGCAATCTTGAGCTTCACAGTTCAGATGCTTCTCAAGGTCTCATATGGTCGAGCAACACAACTGGCCTAGGAGTGGACGGGGCKACCTTGAGCGACTCTGGGAACTTCGTTCTGCTAAACAAAACTGGTGAAAATTTATGGCAAACCTGGGATTCTCCTTCTGATACTCTAYTGCCAGGGCAGTCGCTACCTCAAGGAAAATTCCTTACGGCTACGGTGAGCCCGCACATTTCCAGCKCCGGCGTGAGCCCKTATACRCTTACCTTCAAGGCGGACACAGCTGTATATTTGGTGCTTTACTTTAACCAGACAACTGTTTACTGGAGCACTGAGGTTGCTGGGGGTACTCAATCAAATGCAAATAGTSTTTACTTTGATGCTTCAGGGGATCTCCAGTTGCGCAATGGCTCAGGAGTTTCAACTTCGTACCGGAGCAGGGATTACGGGACAGGGCCATTGAGGAGAGYGATGCTGACATCAAGTGGTAATTTGGAGACGTTGAGCTGGAACGATTCGGYGTCGAGTTGGACAGCAACGTGGGAAGCTTTCCCCAATGAGTGTGAAATATACGGGTGGTGTGGTAAAAATGGRTTGTGTGCGTATTCGGAGACGGGACCGGTTTGCTCGTGTTTGCCAGGCTATGAGCTTATCAACTCCGAAAGCTCACGACARGGATGCCGCGTGATGATGGATCTCAATTGCACAGCAGGACTGAAGATGGTGGAGTTAGAAAACACATTTCTACTGGATTTCAATTCCGACTTCCTCCAGAACAGCGCCAACAGTGAGAGTTGYGCGCGTACATGCTTGGTCGATGTGAACACCGTGGGCACTGCTTGTGTGGCCTCCACTCTCGAGAATGCTGGCACTGCTTTCTGTAAGTCGAAACGGACSCGATTCTTCAGTGCGTACCGATCACCGTTCATCGCAGCCCAGAGTTTCGTCAAGCTTTGTGTCGATCAGGAAGTGACGCTGGACTCTCTCTCTGGTGACCCCGATAATTCTCGAAATTCCAGCAGACTTGTCGCAGCCCTCGCGTGCGTCTCTGCCTTTGCTGGGTTTCTTCTGTTGCTACTAGCTTGGCCGCACCTGAACATGGGAAAGAAAGTAASGGCACTTGGGCGCAGSGTAAGACGCCCACCATCCCCAACTCCTGACTACGTCCCCGGTGCTCCAGTAAGATTACCATTCAGGGCGTTGCAGAAGGCAACCAAGAATTTCAGTGAAAAGCTSGGGGCCGGGGGATTCGGAACCGTCTATAAAGGTGTGCTTGAAAACGGTACAGTCGTGGCTGTGAAACAACTGGAGGATGTTGTTGAGCAAGGTGAGCCCCTGCATTGCGTCCTGCTGCCACTTTTAATCGATTGCTGCGGTTAAATTTGATGCATCACTACCGTTTCGAAGCTCAATTAGAATTTCCGTGCTTCAGAATCATTCGTAAACGTGAATGCGATGCACCACACATTAACTGCCTTCGAGCTCCGTAATCTGTCCACCACCTGCAGTAATGTCTTCGCTTAATGTGCAGGTGAACGAGAGTTTCGAACTGAGATTTCGGTGATCGGCAGCACACACCATGTCAATTTGGTCCACCTCCATGGCTACTGCACGGAGAAAGCGCACAGATTGCTAGTTTACGAGTATCTGAGCAACGGTTCACTCGACCACTATCTGGTGCAAGGAGGTGATGTCTTGACCACCTCGAGCAGCTCAATGAGCAGCGGGAGAACGTCTTCTAATGGAATACAACCCCGAAGRACATTGGACTGGAAGACACGATTCTCCATCGCCCTCGGSACGGCACGCGGTATCATGTACTTGCACGAGGAGTGCCGCGAATGTATAGTCCATTGCGATGTCAAGCCCGAGAATATCCTCCTGGACGAAAGCTTCTGTCCCAAAGTTTCGGATTTCGGCTTGGCGAAACTTCTAGGGTTGCGAGGCCGCGAGCGTCACATTACCACCATTCGAGGCACACGGGGATACCTGGCTCCGGAATGGGGCGCCAATTTGCCATTGACTGCCAAGGCAGATGTGTACAGCTATGGCATGGTGCTCCTCGAGCTTGTAGTCGGGAGGAGGGCAGTGGATGCCACGGCAGGCGACTCGGAGCGCRTTCGGTTTCCGACTTGGGTGTACCGTGACATGATCGCCGGCAGTCTCGTGAAGAACTTCAAAGACCAAGCTCGAAATCTCGGGAATCGGTTGGATCTCAGCCAATTTGAGAGAACAATTTTCACTGCCTTCTGGTGCATTCAAGATGAACCTTCGGCGCGACCCAGCATGGGAAAAGTTGTGCAAATGCTCGAGGGCATTATTTCCGTCGACCCTCCGCCTGAGCCGCTCACAATCCGAAAACTCTAATTGCAGGTGATAAGGCTCATTTGGTGCATCATCCATTCAGACTGGTTTMGTCATGCTCATGACAGTCGGTRGCTTCGATATACGCCTATGTCGATTGCCATTGCAACACCTATGATTTGTACGATCAGCGGTACGYAAGATATCAAAGTACGCCAGAAAAATGATTGATCATCATGATTAACGATTGTCATGTCCACTCCTTATTCTAGATGTGAATCCTCGCATACCGGTGCAACTCTGAATCACGTCACTCCRGATCTTCCTCAACCTGCTCAACAAAAGATTGAGGCCGATAGGTGCCGTATCTCACGAAGTGGTTAAAATTCTCTTCCTCAAGAAGTAACGCAAACGACTATTTGATCCCCAACCATCCAGGGGGCTAAAATTCTTCTAGTGCAGAGCATTCAATTTTCGTTCCGGAGCGCACCCGAATTATAGACACCAGCCAAGAACACTTGAATCAGCAGCCAGGAGAGCATTTGTTGGTTGAACACCCAATCACTTTTAAGAGAAGAAAGACGAAAGCGCTGGAGTTGCACAACTATAATTCCTTGGTTTGAAAGTCACCYTTTGTAACCATCGTGCCAATTCGTTCTTCCAGCTAATTCCTTACACCTTGCAAGATCATTCTAGGARTCAATTCAACGGCACGAGGAGGAATCTTCATGAACAGAGTTTCTGTATTATCACTCACATTTGAAACCCTAAATCCTGCCAGTCAACCCTCGTAGAACTTTCGGTAAATAGTGTAGTACTGTGAGTTCGTCCGTCATCGTCYGTTTCCAAATTTCTGTTTGATCTCCGTCTTTGTCTTTCGCTCTCTCCAGGCTTCCGTAATCTGCACTTGATTTCGGCTGCTCGTAACCCTTGTCGCGGATTTCCGAAGTGAGAATTTCTCTAGTTTCACTTGGAAGCTCCTTATTTTCATTCACGTTTTAGATCTGGTAGTCTAAGAGTTTTACGTAGCCATCACTTGAATTAGCGCAACGTTTTTTCAAYTATCCCCAGTGGTTGTGTTTGCAGATTAGGAGTCACACAGCGATGAAGACGGTGTCCGCGAGCGTCCTCGCCCTCCTCCTCGTGGGCGCCACTTTCATGGCCGTGAGTGCGGATGTGGTGGTCCTCACGGACGCCACTTACGCGGACAAGGTGAAGGAGCAGGACACCCTGTGGTTCATCAAGTTTTACGCCCCCTGGTGCGGTCACTGTAAGAATCTGGCGCCGACATGGGAGCAGCTCGGGAAAGCGCTGGAAGGGGAGGCCGGGGTCGAGGTGGGCAGCGTGGATTGCACCACGAGCAAGGCGACGTGCACCAAGGCGGACATCCGTTCCTACCCCTCCCTCAAAGTTTTCTACAACGGTGAGGAGGTGAAGAAGTACCAAGGCGCCCGGGATCTGGAGTCCCTGAAGACGTTTGTGCTCCAGGAGCATGCCGAAGCCGTTGCCAAGGCTGCCAAGGATGAAGTCGCTGATTCATAGAGGTAGACTATGGTGCACTATTGGATTATTAGGTCTCTTAGTCGGTGGTCGGTGGTCAGCTCGAGGCGAGCATGATTTCATACTGACCAAGTGTTTCGCAGTTTGGATTGACTGGTATCGTTAGTTAATCCACGGTTTGTAATCACGAGCTCCTCGAGGGCTTGTTTTATGATCTTTTTGCTTTTGTTCTGGGTTTTCAAGCTCAATGGCTTTGAAATTCGATGATGTCTAGCGGAAAGTATTTGTAATTTCCAGAACCTTTGTATTCTTATTAGGTGTTGGTCGCCGACACTTTCTGTGAATTGTCATTGTAGTTCATGACGAGGCCGTTGCCAAGGCCTCCGAGGGTGAAGTAGCTGCTTCGTAGCGGTAGACTATCTTGCATGGTTGGGTTATGAGRTCTCTTTCTCATTGGTGAGCTCGAATCTGGCATGATTTCATGTTGGCTAATGTTTTGCAGTTTGGATTGGAAAAATACACGAAGGGTTTATGTGCAGCGATGTTTGTCCGAAATTAGGTTAAGAAAAATACACGAAGGGTTTATGTGCAGCGATGTTTGTCCGAGTTGTGGCATTGAGGACCATCTCAACCCAGAAAACATGTCACCGTTCAAGTCACCGATGTGAGTATGTTGCTTGGGATGCTCAGTGAGTGCACACCGAGAGAAAGTGCCGATGTAAAGGCAGAGGATGTTGACAGACAGAACAAAAGCAGCTATACTGCGAAAGTCGGTCCCTTTTTGTAGTGTAGCTTCAAAGCCATACAAAACCATTAATTTTGCATTTGTTTTTGGCAAGGTTTGACAGACCCAAAATGGATACGAGCCCAATTACAAACCCTACTGTACTCAGATCTCGTTCTGCTGCAACCTATTGTAGTGGAAAGAGGACTTAGGTTTAAATTATGACGATACAATGTGAAAATGTTTTTGAAAAGGGTTGGGAATTGGGTTGATAAGTAACGGCTTTATATGAACACAATGGACACATTGCAATTTGTACAAATTTAAAATATGAGTTGACCAAAATACATGTGAAATATGCCTTGATTTGTAGTTCTTTTGCAAAACAAAATTTGGGAATATGAGTAGTTTAAATATCTATAATAGCTAAAAGCTAAAGGGTCCATAATGGATCCTTAAATATTCTAAGGATGAGATTCCTCAAAAAGGATCGTTTGAGACTATCCCTTTGGAAATGTGCATGCAAATAAACCTTTTTTATACCATTGTAGACGACAAGGTACAGAGTATAATTTAGGTATTTTTAATTGCCCTTGTCGACCTTCCCTTGCATTGTAGGTGCTAAATCACCACTTTAAAAGTTGGCTCTAGATTGCTATTTTGTTATCTGTGGGGCACTCAAAAGTCCCCCAAACCTGAGTGTGACACGCTATGGAATCTTTCCTTTCAGACATATAAATATGCATATTTTAGAAACCTAGAAAATAACAATAAGACAGGTAGCATCAGCCTTATGTATAGATTTCAAATCCATCACCTCTTTACGTGTGTCCTAAAKAGACTAACAAGTGTTTCTTATACTGGAACAGCGAGCGGAGAAAATGAGGACCCGTTTTTGAACACGAAAATGATGAATGTAATGTTAGAGAAACAAGAGAGACGGGACGAGCATCAGTTATCGGAGGACAAAGTGAAAGCTTCTGGTACGAATTAGAATGATACAAGTCACCATTCTTGGGATCGATTATATTCTAGTGAAACGCATCGATTAGGGAACGATGGGTCAGTTCGATAATATTCTTACAATTTTTGGATGCGGTTGTCGACACTGCAACGCGGTGAGGCAWACTGCAACGCTGTGAGGTATACTGTAAAAATTTACAACAGCATCGGAGAATCTCAGCATCGYGAAGACCCAGCTTCGAGGAGAACTCAYAARGAAGAATKCTTCAGTAGACAAAGAGRTTTATTCTTGTTTTCATGGATGCCGTTTCTGCTTATAATCATCAAGTATGTAAACTGGTGGCTTCTTGGTGAGCGTCTTGCGTTGGGCATCATGGGGGGCTCCGTTATCAATAAGTTAGCTTAGTGTCGAAGAACATAGTGACTCCCATGCTGAGAAGCTCTTGCCACAGCAGTTTGCAAGCATATGGTATTTGGATCTGCACGACAAATTTCCCGGTGCTGCAGAAGTTGCAGAAATGCCGTCGAGTTTCGATGTCCATACGAGTGGAAGGCCGTCGACATGATGCACAGACGTACAAAATGTAGGGGTCGCTGAGAAGAAAGCACCGCTCTCGGAGAGTGGCCGCAGCTCCATGGCCGAGCATGCAATCTCTTTCCATTTCCCCGAACTTGAGACCACCGAGGTCTTTTCGATTCTTTACTGGCTGCCGAGTAAGGGGATCCACAGGGCCGCCACTACCTCGGTACTTGATCTTATCTTCGACCATATGATCAAGGGGCTGGTAGAATGTGGCCCCAATGTTGATGAGAGCATTCAGCCTTTTGCCTGTGGCGCCGTTGCACATGGATTCGCTGCTTCCTCTTTGATATCCACACCTGAACAGGAGGATGACATCAATACGGTGTTTGTATACAAGTATCGACTCCCAATTCAAAATTGGAGCGAATGTTAAGTCTCTTTAGGTGTCTAGTATGCTCTGATACGAGACGAGAATGTTTGAGTGGGAATGTAAGAGAGTGAGGGCTTACTGGTGAAGCTGATTCATGAATTTGTGAGCCGGTCTTCTTTGGAAAGGGGTGACACATTGTCGCACTCCCCTTGCGGCCACCAATTTTCCAAACAGGCCCTCGAGAAGTTGTCCTACTGTCTGTCGACTTGGAAAAGCATTAGGATTGATAATTATATCGGGTACAATACCCTTCTGCGTGAAGGGGAGATCCTCTTGGTTGAAAACAGCTCCTATCACTCCCTTCTGTCCATGCATACTGGTAAACTTGTCACCAGTTTGAGGTCGCCTCGAATATCTCAACCGTACYTTGGCAATCCGGTGTCCATCTTCGCCGCTGGACAGGAGAACCTGGTCRACTCGACCGTTTTCATGGAATTTCAGTCGCTGGCTCGTGTCTGCAAGAGTAGGGGTTCCAATTTCAGCAGTCAATTTTCCTACGATGATGTCCCCTGTCTCAAGGAGCTCCCCAATTTGAGGAAACCCATCGTCCTCCAGTTTTTTAAGAGATGTTAATTTTGACTTCCTTGTGTCGGCCATAGTTCTGGGCTTAGCAAAATGCTCTATCACGTTGTGTCGCTCTTCTCCTTTGTAAGTCTTGAAATGCATGGACCTGCAGATATCAACATCAGAAAATGAAAATATCTATTTTTTATAGTTGCTCATTTGCATAATATAGTTGCTCAGTCCTGATATTTTGCATCTCTTCCAGAAATCTACTCACCGAAACAAGCCTCGATCAATGGAAGCTCGATTCATGACGATGGAGTCCTCTTGGTTGTAGCCGTAGCACTGAATGCTGACAATTGCAACCTGGCCATTTGTAAGCTCCKGTTTTTGCAAGTAGTCCCATGCGCGTGTAGTGACAATGGGGTTCTGAGGGTAAAAGAGCTGGTGTCCAGAACTATCCGACCTGCCCAGTGRGTTYGAGGTGTAGAAACCCATGGCCTGCTTGCAGTGCTTTTCTGATTGAAATAGATTACGAGATGCCTGGTTATGCTCCAGAAACGGAATGACTGAGGCGCCTAATCCAAAGATGTAGGAGACATCAATTTCGCAGTGAGTGTACAGAAGAGCATCCGAGTGTTTMCGAGCTGTTTCCAAGTCATCTCTATTTTGAGCAATCAATGCCCCTTCCTCCTCCGCCGTGCCCAGAAGTTCGACCATCTCTTGTTCCAACAGGTAATTCCAGCACGCATCTGCACTCTCTCGCTTGGACATGGTTCGGAGGGTTTTCAACTGTTGCTTCGACATGGCCAGCCTTTGGTCTTTCACAATCAGAAGTGGTCGAAGCAGTCTACCTGCATCTGTGTGAATATGCACCGCTTTGGCTTTTGAATCTCGGGCTACCTCTATCTGTCAACCAGCGAGCGACATTAGCGTGCCAAATCAACATATTTTGAAGCCCGCAAATAGTTAAAGATGGCGTCTAAACATCTATCATATACGWCAAACAGGATTAATGCCTTTCGAGCTAACTGACCTCTCCATGAATAAGCTGTCCGCGTCGTAACTGCTTCAAAGTAGCAATAAAAGCCGCAGCTGAATCATAGTCATGAAAAATCCCAACCCAAAGTCCATTCACTAAAATCTTCTCTGCCATAAATACTCTGGAGGGAGCGACTTCCTCCAGAGGTTGCATTCCATTATTTCTCAAGACAAGCAACACCGGCTCCTCTGGCGAATCCGAGCTCACAACACAGGTAAGTGCTAAAGTTTTCACAATGCCACACTCCGCCCCATCACTGGTTTGCACTGGGCAGATTCTCCCCCAGAAAGAGCGGTTTCTTCACATTCTCCAGCACACCACCCCCATTTCGTCAGGAGACGACCAGGCTAGGAAATAATCTCAAAGATCTAACACAAGTTTAAATCTAATCAGCTTTGATCATCTCTAGGAGTAACAGGGGTTCGCAATTGTAAGAAATCTTGACTTACGGATGTCTTGCGGAATCGGTTGGTCTAGCTGGGGCAGGCAGGTTGAGTCGAACTTGTCGCAGATGGGAGAGAGTGGCCATTGGATTCATCCTCTTCAAAACGCCAACAACACCCGAACTCTTGAGCCCCTCATTTGTGTTCCAATTGCCCAAGGTGAACGCACTCTGCATCTGCTTTGTTATAATCGCCTCGGTGACGTACTTCTTCAAAGGGCCCAACTCCATGTCCTTTACTAGGTAAGGTTGGATTCTCCTCTTGATATCGCGCTGCAAGTGCGCCATAGCCTTCCGAAACTGGTGGCTCAGCAGTTGTCCGGCAAGATCAACCCTCTTATTCTTGAAATTGTCTTTGTCCTCTTCTGGCCGTCTGCCCAAGATGGTCGAGCACAGCTGATTYACCATATAACCCAGCAGGTATCCCTTCCTCGTAAATCCCCCTTCCGCGTGTGCGAAGAGCTGGCCGAGAACAGTTTTCCCAGCCTCCACTGAAGGCGCATGGCTGGAATATCGTAGCTTCGTGCCCAGGAATCTGATTGCAAGAACCTGATCCCTCACAGACCTCGGAGTTATGATACTTGCAGGTCCTGAAATCCTAGCCTGAAACTCCGTCAACGTCAGGTCGGCATGCCCAATAGAGGGAAAGAGTAGTTCGTAGAGCTGATAATCGGCGGTATCGTAGCATATGCTGTCGATAAATTCTTTGTCGGACGCCTTTCCGAGGGCTCTGTACAATATGACTAGAGGGACTGGCTCCGTAATTCCTGGTATCCCCACAGTGAATGTGATTCTCCCCTTCTTCACCAGCTTCACAAAAGTTTTTCCCCGGATCGCTTGGTTTGAACTGAAACCTCTCCATGTCGGAGCGTATGTCGCTATCCAAGTATGTGTCCTCTTCAGGTAGTTGACATAAATGTCTTGGTGCGCCTTTTCTTCTTGAGCGATCAACACCTGGAATCAACTCGAAGTCAGAATTACAACTTTACCTGGTTCTAAATTTCAAATTACGGCGCGCGACTTTCAACGCCATGGCCGATAGCCCACTGCAAATATGTCTATACAAGTGCGTCTGAGGATGCATCTTGCATGCCATAAAATAAGAGTCAGCAGAGTCTGATCTCACCTTTTCAGAACCCTTGATAATGAAGTACCCCCCCACATCAAACGAGCACTGTCCTTTTGCYACTAATTCTTTCTCTGTAAGTCCATGAAGATGACAGAAACTTGAATTCACCATAACAGGAATTGTCCCGATGCACATTGTTTCTGTTYTGGTATCTATCTTATCCTCCTCTTTGAAGGTCTTTACGTGTCCCCTGTCATACACCTGCAATAGCGGCACACGCGCAAGATGTGAAACTCGACCATATTTGCTTATTCGAAAGCCTTGCGTGTGTCTTCAATTGACGAAAAAGGTAGGCTCGACGGGAAGTAGATAGGTTAAGCCATTGCCTGATTCTGTGTAATTGCAGAGAAAATTCCAATCGACATGCAAAACAAAAATCCTCCGAGCGCAGAAGGASATTGATTATAGTGCTCACACCAAAGTTKYCACCATCATCAAGACAAASTTCATATCAATTGATGAACAGAGTGTACCTCGAGTGTCATAGTTACGTAGAGATGTGATGAATAGGACATGCTTCGAAGTCGAGCTTCATGAGGTAGCAGGTCCACCATTTCCTTCTTCCCTTCGAGGGTAATGGTGGTGTACGGTTTCCCCACCGATACCTCCCCATACAATATTCGAGCCTTCTTCTGTACACCAACCCTATTAGGCAGTGTACCACGGTCCGGAAGAATATCAAGAGATTCAGCCTCATCAAACATGGTCGTCAAACCATACTCCAAAAATTCATTGAATGATCGCAGGTGATGCTCCACCAAACTTCTCCCCTTGAAAAATATTTTAGCCACTGCGCTGCGTGCTGCTTCCTCTTCCGCCTTGGAGAGTCGAACTTCAGAATTGTGAGGATTCCTTGCTGGAATCCGTGCAGTAAAAGAATGGAACGTTCTCTCAGGAGGTTTCCGACGGTGACTTTGGTCTTCAAGAGAAAGTAGAGTACTTCCCTCTGGTACGACTTCAAGGGGATTGTTGAAATCTTCTGGATAAAATGGCGTCGCGCAAGCTGGTGCCGGAACGCTCCGCGAGTACATCATGGCTGATTTAATCTCGTCACTTTATGGAAAATACGAGACTATGTCGGACTACGTCTTCCTTGCGACTGCATCGACATTTAGCCGGTGACGAAGTCAATCTTGATAAGTTTGCGWCAAAATTTAGTTGAACGTGAACAGTAATAGGTCATATTCTGGAAAAGGAATCTTGAGCAACCTCCGATGATGTGTGCATTGGAGCTCCACAGTTCTTCAGAAATTGTACCTTTCCACAACGATGATACTCGAATCACTTGAAAGTTGCTGTAAARAGGACAATCATGATGCAGTTTCTGCAACTAACTCTRTTGCGCWWTTCAAATTAAGAGCACCATTGCGAAACTCGCAGTACACACTGGATTAGTAATTATCAAGCTAYGTTCACATTAGCAGGCACGCCGCGTTTCATCATCTGTTGCCTTGAAACCTAATCCTCACTGACCAAAGCAAGACAGAGAAATTGGAGTGCATATCACATACCAGAAATTGGCTCAACTTGCACCTGACGCGCTGCGACTATTCTTTGCTGTCTTTCTCGCTACAGAAATCATAGTTTCTCACAAAGATGTTACAAGAGATGCTGAGAGAAACAGACAATCGTGCTAATTAAAATCTCTGCACCTGCAGTAGTGCTGTTGTGTCGTGTGAAATTAGAGCACCATTGCTAAACTCGCAGTAATTTTTACCATCTCATCAAACAAGTCCACCTCTGAGTGTGTTGCACTACACTATTGCCTTAAACATCAATCACTACTAACCAAAGCAGGAGCCAAGTGGAAAACCAGAGCATATCTCGTCCCCGAACACTAAGCTTGCACCTGAAGGACGCGCTGCAACAATTCTTTAGTGCTTCGCATAAGAGAATTGAATTTCAACGTACACAAAAGCAGCGCGCGAAGGGAGAACAATCTTGAAGCAGCAGTAATTAAGWTAACTTCCTGTCCGACGATTCGCTAGCTCTCGACGCTTGGAAGACTTGATCGTTCGGAAGGTTTGCATGAAAATGTTGTTCTAAAGCTGAACATCCTTTAGGCAGCTGTGGATCGAACTGACAATGCAGTAAGTTAAGTTACAATCTCATCGCTGCAAGGATGCCGGCTAGAAAACTAAAGCTTCTTAAGTTCACCTAATCAGTAATCACCTTCCTCTGGCTTTGGATTGCTGCTTTCGGAGGTTAAATGCAGATTCTGGTCCTCGAGTTGTTCGGTACTTCTTGGCGGCTTCCATTAATGCATTAACGTCTTCTCCAATATCATACCTTATCTCCGTGACTTGAAGTGAGAACAGTGGGATTGTGGGAAGCTGTCTTGTTCACGCAAACTGAAACGCCTCGGAATTAGGGACACTTCACACTAAGGCCAGTTTGAGAGTCCGTCGGTTTCCACCAATGAGGTTGCTGAATTATAAGTTTCTTATAATCTGATTGGTGGAAATTGACGGCCTCTCGACCTTTGGCCATAGTGTGAAGTGTCCCTTAGTACAGTAAGGTAGGAAGTCCAGAAATGGAGCATCTTAGGGTTGATCCGCCTTTTTCATATATTTCCTTTGATGTGAATATTTTTTTTTCTTATTTTTCAGACAAAGAGAATTTGATTATAATTGCAACACAAGTCGTTTCGTATTTTTTGAAGCATTTTTGAATTACTTATGAATTTTCAAACAAGATTAGTCTTAGGTCCCTATTTATGACCCTAGGTCTTCCATAAACTGTTCACTTGCAACTTCTAGAGAGAAATGGGGAAAGCAAAGAGAATGATTGGCTCTTGCAATAAATAATGTTTTTTTAATCAATCCATTCAATGACCATAGAAGGTCCATTTAATTAAAGACCATGCCATGCCCATTTGAGGATAGTCTACATGGGTGGTTCTAAATGCCCGTTCCGTTTTAGAGGCTCCTAACTTAGAACCTCTCTAAGTCGCTCCTCTATAATCCAATAAACCTCTATAAACCAATGTTGTCAGATCGGTCATGGATTGGGCCAAATTACAAAGGTTGTGAGTAAATCTGACCCTCTCTTAGCCAATAAACCTCTACAAACAAATATGTCATATGGTTCCGGGATCTATTGAGTAAGGGAGGTTCTACTATACTAGGAATTCAAATTTTTGGCAGTGAGAGTGTCGAGTCGGAGCAATGCTACTCTTGTAACTTAGTTGTTTTGGTTGTGGCTTGTTTTGGCTTATTTGCAAGCAAGCTTCTTAATTAACCCTTAAATGATGCCGAGGCCATTTTTTGGTCGATGAATGAGAGAACATCTTTTTATGTAGGACAAAAGTGCAACTATTAATCCTTAGAATTTTGTTTGAAAGGGAAGATCTTCAATAGTATTTTGACTTCTAATGCTTACTTTTGAAAATTTTTAAACCAACGATTCTCATAGTATCAAAATTCATGATTTTCTACAAGGACCAACCCGGCGCTTAAAGCTTAACCTTTGAAGGATGGACTGGTGACCATAGAAATCATCCATTTTGATACCCTAGGAATCAATAGTCCAAAAACATTTACAAACACTTATTGGAAGTCAAGGCATTGTGGTGAAGATCTCTCCTTTTCACTCAAAAATTCCAAGGATGAATAGTTGCACTTTTGTCCTACACAAAAAGATTCTTTGTCATCCATGAGACACCAAACGTCCATATTGACGTTTATGGGTTAACCGTTGAAGGACTAACCGGTGACTGTGGAAATCATCCATTTTGATACCGTGGGAATTATTGGTATCAAAAAAAATCCAGAAGCACTCATAATTAGAAGTCAAAGAATTGTAGGAAATCTCCCCTATCCACCCGTCATTATGAGGATGAATAGTTGCACTTCTACCCTATACAACAATAATTCCTTGCCATTCATCAAACACCAAACGTTCACCTCGACGTTTAAGGATTAATCCTTGAAGGATGAACTATTGACCATGGAAATCATCCATTTTGGTATCCATTTTGGTACCGTGTGAATTATTGGTTTAGGAAATCCAAAAGCATTCGTTGGTAGTCAAACTACTGCAGAAAACTTCTCTTTTTAGCACAAAATTAAGAAGATGAATAGTTGTAGTTTTGTCCTACATGGGGAGATTCTTTGTCATTCATTGGCCAATAAACGGCTACATTGTTGTTTAAGGTTTGAGTGGATTTGTGTAGACTTTTTTTGTTCTTATCATTAGAGGATTTTTAGGCCTGTAGAAGACTGCGAGTTCTTGGATTGTGAGGATTCTAGGAAGTCTGCCATAAAAGCAATTTGACATGGTTAAATGATTGCCATGTCAAATAATAATGTTTAATTAATTTTTTTGATTCAATTTTTTTTTCAATTTTTTAATAAGTTCTTTTATTTTTTTTAATTATTTTTTTAATTATTTTTTAATTATTTTTTAATTATTTTTTAAATTATTTTTAAATTATTTTTTTTAAATTATTTTTTAAATTATTTTTTATTTTGACTAGCAATGGTTAGTTCACAACATGGGCAACAGGCTTGAATCATGTATAAAGCCCAAAATTTCCTCTATTAGAGTCTTTTGCAAAAGAGACTTTGCTTGGAAGGCTCCCTTGCTTGCTAGTAGAGATGTATTAAAAAATAGTAATGATTGAGAAGGACTTCAATTTGAACATGGTTTTGGATTTAAGGTTTAGAGTTGACAATTGATTCTTTGGGACTTCCAGTGTTTGTGGATATTGTCTAGGAAAGTTGTAAATGTGGATAGAGATCGCCATGAGATGTACGCTAGGATGATCAAGGATTAAATCTTGGAATCCCTTGTATATGGGGGGTTTCTAGAGCTTTAGATGGCACTATAGAATACATCATTTCTTGTTTGTGTCTATATATTATGGACAAAGTTTACATTCATGACTCTTATTTTGTTTGGAAGAGAGATGCATTTGGCATGGGTTCTTAAGATTGTCCGAATTAGAAAATTATTGTTATGCTGCGTATGTTTTTATATGACATTTGTACAGATGCAACTGATGAATATTGTTGTATAAATGAGACAAGTGTAATGAAGTCTATGAAGAGGTTTTGTGTGGCAATTTGGGCAATTTATGAAGAGCATCATTTTGATTGAGATAACCAATCCTAGATAGACTTTGACAAGTACTTGACCCACAATGAAGTCCGAAGATTTTCAAGTATATTCGCTTAATTAGATTGTATGCACAATCAATCAAAAAATTGCTTGATGGCCTGGGAAAGAGATTTTAGAGATAGATGTGGCAAGAAGTCTATTATTCTTGAGGTCATAGCCATAGTCAACAATTGCCTCTAGGGGAGTACATGACATAGGGATCAAAAAAGAATGTCTCCATGCATTTTTTGCATACCTCTTTTCCATTCGGCTTCGATATATTTTTCAAATAAGATCTTCTACCTATATAGTGATAAAACCAAGGGTCACTTTAGGAAATACTTACAAAAGAATGTAAACCGTTATAACTTGCCTACATGAATCCTTTCAAACACAATCCAAAACCATCTCAACTTTGGATCTTTTAGAAAAGGAATCATCCAATAAATATTTTAATATGTAAGTGCATGTAAATGTGAGGATTGTGAATTCACTCATTAAAACTTGAAAATGAAAATTGACTTTCCTAAATTGATTAGTTTGTCTTAATTTTATACAAGTGAAAAAATTGTAATTATATATATATACATTTCTTTACTAAAATGATGTAATTAATATTCTATACATAGCCTTGAAAGGAAAATTTGAAATTCATATGATATCATATTATATGTAGTAGTGGAGATTAAAATGTTCAAACAAGACTCTATGTGTTTAGGAAATGGTCACTCCATGTGAAAAGGTTTTGAAGGAGTTGTGAAAGAAGAGAAAAAAACAAATGTTAAAGAATACAATGATTGTTTAGGAAAAGTGCACATAGAATTGTTTTATTAATTTTTTAGTTACACATAGCATAGCCAGGCTATCTAATTTAAGGGGCTTTTCAATATAAAATGAAGATTTTTTTTATTATAAATAAAACATTGCAAATGAGCTTTGATTTGAATTGGAGGAAACTTCTATTATGAATTTAAAAAAATTATGTATAGGTAATTCAATTCTTCATATATATATATATTAAGAAGTTTTTTTTTTTTGTATAAATGCTAAACAACAATTTTTATATTTCAATTTATTTAATTTAGTCTTCACGTAACTTTTTGGTCTTTCCGATTTGATATTATTTTTACAAAATCGTTGTATATGTTGTTTTTATGTCAATGCCTTCTACAACATGCTTATAGTATGACCGTTGCGTACCCGGTTTTTTGTTGACTTGGCTATGGCATCAATTGGAAAGTATAAGCAATATGTCAACTGCAAACTCCTATATTATCTCTTTTGATACTTCTAAAATTGAATTTTGATAATTTGTTGTTTGTGATGGTTGTTGCACACGAATGCAATTGGATACATCCTAAAGTGAGGCAAAGGTAATTAGACTAAATTTTTCAAAGCAAAATAATTGGAGGGTCTAGGGTCAATGGTTATAGGTCCACAGTCTTAGATTCCAAAAAATCCTAAAATTAGTCGACATATCTAAAACAAGATTTTAAGAAGATTGGGTCTATAGGAAATCAACGCTATACATTCACAAAAATCTCTTTGAATCTCCTTGGCTCCCAATCTAGAATTGTTAGTCTTAATATTTATTGTTTGAACCATTTGACAATAAGTAATTAAATATACAAATAAATGGGATGAAACACCTCTTAAAAAATATTTTGTAGAAGACTCCTAACCTCTTTTGGGAGCATCCAACTCTGTACTTCTAGACAAGTACCTCATTCTGTGTTCTCTTGTCTATATTACTAGACAAGTACCTACTCTATAGACAAGTACATCACTCTATGTTGTAGCATCCATCTCTTGTCTATATTACTAGACGAGTACCTACTCTATAGTAATTGTGTATATTCCTTTTGAAATTTACGTGCTTAATGTGTGTTGAACGATTGTTTTTCAAAGGGCTACAATAAAAATGAAGTATATTACTCCTTCCATACCAACATGATCTTCTTGTTAAGACGAAATGTTTCCGATTACATTTTGTTTCTATTTCCCTTTTGAAAATCCCATTTGAAATCTACTTGCTTAATGTGTATTAAATAGTTGTTTTTCAAAGGGCTACAATAAAAATTAAGTATATTACTCCCTCCATCCCCAAATGATATTCTTGTTAAGACAAAAAGTTCAAGATTACATTTTGTTTCTATTTCTGCTTTTTAAATCCTTAAAAAAGAAATTGAATGTCGTGAACTTACCCATGTGCCCCCTTTCAAAGAAATCAAATCTCATGGACTTACCCATGTGTGCATCAAAGAATGATTAGGATCTCTGCACGTGGAATAAGGTCCTCATCGTATAAACCAAAAATTCACTCATCCATAATGAGATTCAAATACCTAGCTTCTAAAAAAAAGAGATACTTCTTCTGTCTACCAAAACCAAAGATTGTTCCATGAAATACGTAACACATGCAATACTCAGGGTTTGAAGAGTAGTTAGTCTAAGCTCATTGATTTGAAACTACCCATGCTTAGTCAAAATTCCAACTTGAACAATATATAACTTATTCAAATTATGCAATGTTTTGAAACTACCCATGCTTAGTCAANTTTGAAACTACCCATGCTTAGTCAAAATTCCAACTTGAACAATATATAACTTATTCAAATTATGCAATGTTTTGAAACTACCCATGCTTAGTCAAAATTCCAACTTGAACAATATATAACTTATTCAAATTATGCAATGTTTATGCGTTGAAACATCTTGATAATGGGAATAACATGCACCAAAACAAATCCATGCCAAAAATGAAAATCACTTAAAATTGATGAAAGCCATGCCGCAGGAATGGCACCTGTAGAATTAGATAACTTAACCAATTGGTTTTAGAGTCGGGCACTTATTTGTTTCCAGAGAGGACAGTAGCTTTGATAACTCGCTCCGTGTGCTAAAATTCACAACATTCATGCAGACTCAAAAGCATTTTGAGTCCGTGAACAATGAAAATGCAATAATGTCAGATGTAGACTACAGAATTGTCTTCGGCTACAGATATGTCGACAACTCACAACAAGACCAATGAATGCTCACAATAAAAACACTATGAAGTAATGAACTTCTTATACAGTAATCCAAAGCAACAAATCGCAACGAGTTCTGCAGCACCGACAAGTGCTGGTAATGAAAGAACGAGCTACCATCTTAAGAGCTCCAACTTCCCATCTCCATCAAGCTACCGATCCTCCATAAACTCTCCATAAACTCTTCGATTGAAGTAACTATCTCTACCAAATAAATGACACCAAATATGTACATTCTCGTAACAACCCCTGCTCTATTCAGCCATACTAAGAATTTTTCATTATAAGGAAAATCCACAAAGCAAMCTAACTTATCTGCAACTTGCACTCTCGCTCGGCTCATTTCTCCAACTGCTGGACTAGCAAAATTGTGAATGTCAATGATTCAATTGACCTCACTTTAATGGAGCAGTATGTCAGATTGAGGATGTCAATACGTAGGAACCCATTCCCATGTGTTGAAAAGTCGCCCAGTCAGACTGCAAGAACCACCGAAACACCCCAATTGTAAGAAATGAGGTACTTTATGTTCTCACAGTCAAATATGCTTCCATAGGATACCTTGTGGATGCAATACTAATGAATTAAAAGTATTTTAGGCTTGAGATTGGGACTTACTACTTCAAATTTCAACACTTCATATGGATATCTAAATAATACGGAGTACATATTTACTGCATTGGAACACTCTCAGCATGGAGTCAAGAACCAAGTCAAATAACCATTGTAATAGAAGAAACCACTCACAGTCAATGGCAAGGGGTTCCCTACCGGCTCAGGAGCAGGAATCAATCACTTGGCAAGAGATGCCAGAACACGGCGAGGAGGAATAAACGACTTGCGGGCGTGCTGTACCGCAATATTATCTAGTAACAGCACATCACCGTGGCGCCACGGAATGGAGACGCTCTCCTCTGCAAGGATTTGCAAGCATGCCATGACGGCTTCCTTGGGCAAAGGCGTACCATCTCCAAATGTCACGGCCTTCACAGGATCATTCCGGGCGTCCTCCCACCCTGTGTAGGCTGCCACCATGCTATTGAACCACACCGGACGCTGTCGCAATTCGTCTGTCTTCACTGCAGGGATTGGGCCTGATACWGTTTTCACTCCATCTTGTAGCCACTCCAAACGCATACCTAACTTCGCAGCCCTGTACAGCAAAAGTGCATACACTATCAGCAACCTAATGGGGTTACACATATCCATCGGAGAACAACCAATGAAGGGCCATATTAAATATTCTGTACTTTTTAGCAGTTTTGAGTTTGCCATAMGGAGACTTTCTTTTCTTCAATTTTATTTGAAATCTTATCAATTTTATTTKATTATAATCAAAACGAGAAWTTTTTTCCCRGTGAYTTCAATGATAGAAAARTTTGGCCYCCATCACAGTATGATTTCTCACTTYCAAATTTCTCACTTTCAAATCATGAACCTTYGGTYCTTTAAGGGTGAATATATTGTGGCAAGTACATAAGAGAGTTATAATCTACTAGGCAAGAGCCAGAATCTATRATACATTTATAAAGAGGAGTGCCTTGAAAAGAGGGCTGTCAATGCATGCCTTACAAGAGGTACTAATTCAAGAGAATSCCTTACATCTCAARCAACATATGGGCATGAAMTAATCTTCGAAACCTTCGAAATCACGGGACATACGGGCATGAAATAAAACCAAGTATGAGAATTGGTGGATGGAAAACCTTTTCTCAGCTTCCGTGCGGTCCTTGGTCATGAAGGTAGATTGCCAGCCACGTCCGATTGGAGAAGAAGGATCATCTCCTTCACCAAGTATGCGTGTATAGAGCAGTCCGTTTTGAAGAAGCTTCTGCACAAATTCAGGCCATTCTTTCTCCATCCTTCGGTAAGCTAAGTGACTTGGCAGTATAGGTGTCTCCCCTCCTTCCGCTGGCTCAACCTCACAGTAGAAAAATACTTTTCCAGGATATTCAGGSACCTGAAGAAWACGATTTATCAATTCACATATAYTAGGGACCAATTTWAAAAAATGCTTCTTCTACTGTAGAAATAATGTATTAGTATTTTGATAATTCAGSAGAGTGTTCGAARTACTTTAGCTGTTACAAACGCATCTTGTGATATCAATTCAAAGGTACTAGAGGTATACAATAGAAGATATGGAGTTTGAAACTTGATAATTAGCTTATCTAACTTTCAAAATAGTGGAGRAATCAAAGAGAAAAATATTTACAACCTTGTAGCTTCAAATGTACACTCCATTAAGGGCCTCTTCAAATTTATTAAAGATTTTTCAAATCGGTATTGTGTCGTAAACAAGACGAAAGTGAACAAGCCTCACAAGTTAGCCAAATTTCAGTGTTAACTATAGTACTAAATCTTTGACAGTCATCCAAGTCAACTCATCCAACATTGTGTCAAAGAAACTTAACGAACAAGACGCAAATGATTACTTGTGCCATCTCATGATATAAATTCAAATGTTCGTTAAGTTTAAAGTTTTGACCACTTCAAAGTTATTAGAAACTTTTATAATCCGATTTTTATCCCTACAGAGGAAGAGCAAGTGATTCAGTCAAATACAGGACAAATTCAAGTCTCTAACCGCTATTAAGTGTTAGTAGGTGAACAATATCTTTGACAATCTTCAAAACTCCAACAAACATTCTGCATGAGAGAAACTGAAAGAACTGGACTAATGACGGTGTTTTAAAAAAGCCAATTTTTGCACCTGAGCCATCTCATGGTGGAACGGAATCTTTTGATCCGGCGGAGACTCATTCGAAGTGAAAACACGGCCAACGACACTCGATCGAGGAGCCGCACCGCCGACGTACGGCAATTCTTCATAATCAAATGCCTTCACAACAGCATCGAAATCGGCCGCAGTGGACACATTGAATCCACGGAACAAAATGGCGCCACTCCTGTCAAGCTGGCTCTCCAACCACGCCTTGTTCTTGGCGATGGCCTCCACAAGAGACCCCGCATCGGACTGCACTTGCGGCTGCAACACCTGCGGAAACGGAATGCCGTTCTCTACCTCTCGCTGCTCTCTCACTTTGCCTTCCGCAAAGAACTCCTGCTCCGCAATCACCCCCATGATTTCCTCGATTCGTCTCTCACCTAAGTGCGCTGCCTTCAATCACCAGACACGAAAATTCTCAAAAATAGACAACAATTGTCAATAGATATCAAAACCTTTATGAAATTCACTCTCAAGGAATGACATATGACAGTCTAACAAGAGAATCCAACCACAGGTTAACAGCAACACGGAATCGCAGTATCAGCTACAATACAGCTTCGCATACCTTCAAGAAAGAATTTCCGAAATTGAAAGAAGTAACACTTCCTCGTCTCTCTACTCCGTCAAAATAATCTTTCCGCACTTCTATTGCTATCGACTTGCTTGCACCCTCTCGGATTATCAACCATGAGCGCGATGCTTCTTCTGCTTCTTCTGCTTCTTCTGCTTCTTCCTGCTTCTGTTCTGATTCGGGAGCTACACTGAACCTTCTCTATGGGATGAGAACGAGTAAACGGATGAATGATCGTGATTATTCATCTACCCAAAGGACGATAATCGCGAAATACAATGAACCTGGCCCATCTGAGGTGTAAGCTTATTAGAACTGTAGCGGAGATAAAGCAAAGATATCGCTGCAAGTCTGGTTCCAGCGAAGCCTAACGGCTCTTCCGTAATTGCACATTTCTAGATTATCTTCAGAAATTGCCATGTGGTTGTGGATCCATAATATCCCCAACTTAATAGGSACTTACTGMCACTTTTGAAAAGATAGTGATAAAACCTGTCACTTTTGGAGAAAACCCACACATGATGCCAAAGTCACGATGCCAGCAAGGTGTTTCTACCATAGACTCCGTAATAAATTTATCATGATGTAAASCTGGAGTTCTCGAGRGATTGTGCAACAGGCAATACAGGGAACTTAAAGAGTTACAGACTAAGAAATTCTTGTGTAACTTGATGTAAAGTAGAAGAACAGMAAATCCYTTGACCAGCAYCTGCCCCTGTTACTCCAAATGCAAACTCAAAACTGGWATGTATTRCAATAAAYTTKTTCTGTAATGTGGAATGGCGATTGGCATAGCACTGTAATGACGTTTACCATATGATGCCATCTCTTTTATCGTTATTGCGTTAATGTAAGCACAGAACATGGACCATTGCCTGCAGAGCATTGAAAGAAAGAAAAACATTGCATTCGCCTATGCACGAAGCAGTTTCTGAAGGATGAGAATTTCAAATGAGGCACCACAGTTTCGGTGCACAAGAAGAGGATTGAAGAAATGTACAATACATGGTCCATCGAGCAAAATTGTGACTATCTGAACTACAATGCAATCATGGCCTATTACCCAGGAAAACTATGAGTCATCCCATGAGTTTACCGACTAAGTCCTGAATAACCTTGCTAATAACCTAAGAAAACGTCTACGAAGACAGCGCACTCAAGCATTTGCCTTCAAGCTTTTCACAATAAGCTCCCGAATGAYCTCGTTTGCTGCGACGTCTACTGCAGTCTTACCTTGCGCATTCCTCACAGTGCCGTCAGCACCAGCTCCGATAAGCTCCTCTACCTTCGGTTGATCACCCTCAGAAGACGCCATCAAGAGAAGGATATCSACAGCGGCGATACCTTGATCGAGCAGGGCATGCATCTTATCATACGTGCCTTCGGTTGCCAGCATTCCCATGTAGTTGAAATACTGTAACAAGCCAAAAGAAATACATTACGGTACACTCAAATCTCTTTTAATCTTTCCACCTAGGGTCTGAAATGACATAGTTTGAGTGTGTGACAAGCAATCGTAGAGTCACAAGGTCTGCACGATATTCTACAATGTAATCTTAGAGAAGGTCATTTATACAGAGGAGTGACTGAAGTGGAAACTTTTCTCTTGGGAGACCATATGCAATGGGTAGGCTTTTCAATTAAAGCTATCAATAGGCACAAATTTAGACTAGTGAATGTAATAACGTGAAACAACTGGAGAGCGAAAGCCTCCATGATTTTGCTCACCCTAATTGCAAAACTTTGAAAAATTCAGAACATTCATACAATATCCAAATACTACGTCCTAGAGTGTGTCGAAATCCTCTCAAAAAAGGGGACGAGTCACACATGAAAAAGATTCCATTGTAGTAAATTATGTCACTCAACATAAAAAAACATGGGAAGAAGCCACGAGACTGGATTCTCTACCAGATACAATTTTCCATCACAAAGAAATAAGAAGCTAAGAACAGGGCTGTATCAAACATGCAGCTACGCTCCAAGAGCCTCTGGCAAACGCACTGCCTTGCTTCATGGGTAACAACTTACTCAACCTTCCTAACAATGTACATAGCTATTGTGATTGCAACCAAGCGAAGAAAAAGACCTAAACATAACAGCGGTGAAATTAGTTAAACAAGCCATCGTGAAACCCTAGACACCCATCCGTGCAAAAATGCGCTACCAAAATAGTTTTTGAACGTAAACAAACCTGCTCAACATCGTCCTGATCGAATTCTTCACGACTCTGGCTCCCATAAATTCCGGCCGATTTGGAATCCGCCCCATTGGACCCGAATTTGAACCAGGCCGACACGCGGCTCCCGTTTTGCACTCCCAGTCGGAGACTCAACGGAACAATTCCGACGGCACGGCTCATGAAAGATGTAGAAAGCGACCTGGGGCGTGTTGTGGCCGGCTCCACGGCTGCGAAGGCAGCCGGCACAGACAGCGCTGAAGTCTGTAGCAACGCCATAGCTGGTGTTGGGTGTCGATGGTTGAGAAAACTTGGGACGAAATGGGGGATGCAGTGCYTTAGGGAACTCTTGATCGTCGATGCTGAAGAGAGGAAAGAGATGAGAGAAAAGCTTGGAAATGGATTGCGAATGGATAAGTAGCCTAAAGTGGGTGTGACGTGGCTGACTCACCTATTTCTCTCACCTGGGATTGGTTGGACCTTTGTCTACATATGTGGAGCCAATCAACAGCTACATAAGAATCCATACCCACATACTCCCTCCGTCCCTAAATAAATTCAGGGTTTCCAAATATACTTGTCCCAAATTAAATTTGAAATTGGCTCTCCACAACTTGATGGACAACAACTGAAGCTAGTTTGAACATTCTAAAGCAAAAGAATCTACAGATGTCACACTTTAAAGACTATATAGCAATTAGATCCTTGCAAAGGG
Organism: Pleurozium schreberi; assembly: GCA_006891605.1. Taxonomy (NCBI): domain Eukaryota; kingdom Viridiplantae; phylum Streptophyta; class Bryopsida; order Hypnales; family Hylocomiaceae; genus Pleurozium; species Pleurozium schreberi. The sequence goes on along the minus strand of VACF01000428.1, from coordinate 413,475 downwards.
AATCTTTAACCAACCAAAAGCAAAGAATTCATCCCAAAATTGTACAGAAACTGCTACGAATAAATCTCTTGTTGAGAATTTGTTGAAGTTGAATCATAAGATATCGCTAGAATTGAATACATAGGACATCAATGAACATCACTACACCAACATTGCTTGAAGAATGATCAAAATTAATATCATTGGAGCAATTCGTAGAAGTGTAAAATATTGTTACCTTCGCCACTTGTTTGCAATATGCGTCGCTTCACTTTTGACTTCCATTCTTTCACATCTAATGTGGTTTAATAGAAGCTACAATTTCTCCACAATCCCTTGAAAACATGAAAAATTTACACATTAATCTGGCTGTTTCTAGGAAATCCCGGATTTATTTCAAGACGGAGGGAGTACCTTTTAACCTCTAATTGCCAGAGGCACCAAATTTTTGGTGTCAACAATACTTTAAAGTTAACCCTTAACCCCTAAATGCCCTAAGGCATGTTTTTAGCTTCTAGAAATTTGATCCAAGTTGAATGGAAAAACAACATTTTGATAAATTGCATCAATTTTTTTGAATTGTAACCATAAAAATTTAAAGTAGACATGCTAGAGATTACATTGGGAAAGAAAACACAACAATATCACTTATGAGTTGAAAGATTATAATGTTTAACCAAGAGGGTGTCAAAACTACAAAAATCCTTGCACAAAATCTTGAATAGAAAAATCAGTCATTTATTTTCCAGATCGGATTTTTGATGCTAAAACTAGACTTTCATAGGGATCTGTCAAAAATAAAAACTACTAAAAATAGCAACTTAATTAGGTTTTCTTCAACTTCAAAGTTTTGTTGACACCACATTTTGGTGCCTCGGGCATTTAGGGATTGAGGGCCATAGTGCAAGTAAAATAAATAGCCCCTTATTTTGTGCTTGATTAATTTATCTTGTATACTTATCTTAGCCAATTTGGGGCTTCTATTGCATATAGGAATTCAAAATTTGCAAATTTTAACATGCGTGGAAAATAAAAAATTTCAGGGTTCACCTTTTTGACCAAGCAAGGGGTCAGTTCATCCCAACCCCTTTAAGGGCCTCCTACCATGTGAGCCGGGTAGCCAATGGAGTTACATATATCTATATATAGATATACATATATACATATATACATATACATATATATATACATATATATATAATATTTTTTATAATTATAAAAGCAAAAATATAAAAAAATTCAAGAAAGGATTGAGGTGGCTTCTGCAACTACATTTTATAGATAATTTGAAATGTGAACCTCACTAACAATCCATGAACAACAAAGAGACCTATGGAAACCTCAACAATCTCCTTCAGCAAGGAATCAGTTCAACTCAAACAAAACACAAATGAGGTGTGCCAAAAATACTTTGCAAGTAAGATAAGTGTGCCACAAGCTATATTAGTGTGGCAAGAGTGCAGGAGGCGGAAGTGTGCAGGCTACTCCAGAATGTCATTTGAGAGGCCAAATGAAAGAGGTATAAGCGAAAATCAAATATGCATCAATTTCAGATCCACAATGCAAAACAGAGAGAGACCTTCCTCTCAGAAAACTTGTCATGCATGATTTAAAAAAATTTCATGGATGCAATGGATTTGATAAGTGTAAACTGCACCCAATAATGTAGGCCACAGTAGTAAACATACACAACCAGAGCAACTTGTTCCCCTCCGGTTTTAAAGACAAATCTTCCCGCGTCTCCTCTGCACCTACTTCTGCCTCACTTTCATCAACTCTAAAGTCCTCATCATCCTTTGGATCAAAACGTGTAGGAAAGACCGTATGATCCACACTAGGAGTCGCACCACTTGCCTCTGAAGAATAGCCGGCGCTTCGTTTCCAGCGATGCGAATCCAAGGCTTCCCGAGGAGCTTCAGTAGAGGATCTTGTTGTTGTTGTTGTCGTCCAGCTCTCCAATTCCCTGTCCAAAACAGCCGCTCGTGAATCTTCAAGGTCTTGACCCTCGTCCATGTGTTTCCCACCAGCCACCGCACCATTCTCCTTCTTCCCCCTCGGCACTCGAACATCTCCGTTGTCACCAAAGCCCCTGGAAAACCGGGTGAAGTCCTCCTGTTCACGAGAATCTGTGGGATGCAAATCTGTGGGATGCAAATGTTCTCTTCTGAGCACAGCTCCRTTTGCTTTCGTCACCCGTTGCGAATGATCCACATTCCTTCGCCTTGAAGCAGCAGCAGCTCCGTTTCTTCTTCCTGACACTCGAGCATCCCCGTTGTTCCTGCCGGACGAAGACTTCGGACTAGTCGTCACCTGAACAGTCGAGTCCTCCCTTTCGGTGGAAATGATTTCCGTTTCGTCATCACCAGGGGTCACAATCTCGCCTTCGCTTTCCCGTTTGGCTTCTTCCATGAGACTTGCATCTATGGCTTCACCGAGGCTRATTCCAATGTCTTCCACACTCTCGGCACCGGCGTCACCGTACACCTTGATGTAGGGCGAGAGCGAGCCTTCCTTTTCGTCACTGTCCTCCTCCTCTTCGTCCACATAGGATTTGTAAGTCAGTGCAAGGCGTACCCTGCCGGGCACCTTCTTGGGCCCAAACGGACCATCTCGCTTCAGCTTCACCCACATGGTACGTGGAACGCAATCCTACGACACCCACAGAACGAAGGTAAGGTAGCTGGAAAATTACCACTGATTGCACAAAAATTGGACTCCAAACCTCATACAAAAAGAGTTAACCCTTGAAGGACGGACAGGTGGCCGTACAAATCATGCATTTTTGATACAGTGTGACATTATCTACTTTGAAAAGCCAAATATACTCATTGGAAGTCAAAGTACTAGAAAGAGATCTTCCTTTCTTTTCCACTCCTAATACCAAGGATGAAAAGTTGCAATTCTGTCCTACACGGTTGGATTCTCTGTCATCCAGAGGACACAAAACGTCCGCCGCTGCGTTAACGGTTAATTACTCCTTCACTGTCAAATGGGGAAAATCCGTAACGTAGTGAACTGTTTCTCGTGAGACAACTTTTGCAGTTGGTGGGCCATAAGTGGAGTAAATGCTGCTGAGCAAAACTTCGAGGAGTCATAACTTATTCATACAATAGCCTAATAATAYGAATCATTAGTGTGCTGGAATCCTCTTGAAAATGAGAACATGGCCAAAATTAAAACGATTCCTCCTAGATAGAGAAAACACTCAGGAAGGAATAGCGAAAAAAAAGGGATTCCTAATTTACTGCTATTGAAACGGTTGACTCACTCAGAAAAAACTTCGGAATTGAGACATTCAAATGGTCATCAACATTTGAAATTAACATTTGAGTTAGGTGTTGACCTGAAGCTCGGCCAGATTGAGCTGACAGTATCCAATATTGGGGTTGAGAGTCATGGTGCTGTCCTTAATGCGCAGCATCAGGCTCTGTCTCCTGGGATCCTCCACCAACAGCAAGAAATCTTGGTTCCAGATTGGGTCCTTGTGCCCAGACGGATGTGAGGTTTCCTTGTTCCGTTTGCTCTCTAAAACCTGGTCTCCCAGTGTGAGAATACAATAAGGATTACTCCACCCTGTAAAMCCACGTATTGGCAAGTCMCGAGCATCGCAGATCGTCACAGAGAGCTCCCCAACAAAGGCCTCACTCGGGTCATCTTGAGGAACCGCCGGCTCCGTGGCCGCCGTTTTCAGTAGATCCATCACACCTGACGCGATGGACTCATCCATGGCACCGGACTCCACCGAAGCTTCCATTGCCTCCATGGAATCCATGACGTTCTGGCCCTGCGGGAGGAAGTCGAAGGTAATGTGCCGTGGAAGCACCAGCAGACGAGGGAGGTCCACTGTCAAGAGCTTCGACAGAAAATTGTTCAGAAACGGAATAGAGAAGAGGTTCACCACTCGGAAGGGAGCCAAGACGAGCTTGATGGTCGGCAAGCGCACAAAGGCCAGAGAGAGAGTCCCCACATAGGGTTTCACTGGAGCCAACCGYAGCTTCAGCCAAAGCTCCGCATCCACATCCAGGTCATACACTCCCACGGGAATGGAAGTTTCAAGACCTGCACGGCCGAGCTTCAAGTTGAGCAAGCACCTCGCACCGCCAGCGTACCGAAGCCCAAAGTGATATTGTAAGTCATTCGCTCGCCTGCCAATCAGACAGACACTAATTCAAAACAAAACTACAGAAAGTATAAACAGTCAGAATCTGGAAGAATTAAACGTCGTAACATAGTAAAGCCTACCCCCCACCAACGCAGTAGCAGCTCTATCTAACTGAAAATAGTCTCTAGGTGCTCGCACTGTCAAAGTAGCGTCAGTTAGCAAATTGATGCTAATTCCTGCTAACTAATTATCGTTGATTTTACATTCATTTCTATTGGGTAAATCAACTCCCGAATGTGGACAACTCAACTAATTCTGCCCACACCATTAATTTGAAGTGCTAAACCTGCCCGCCTAAACCAAGCAGTGGCAGTTAGCGAACTGAAACTCTAACTCTATGTTACTACAAGGCACATCGGAGAGTAGTTAATTTCCAGCTACTAACAGGTCTTAAGCTAGCTGATTTGGCGCCTCTAATTKGAATATGGAAGGCCAAATCGTGCACACCAATTTAGAGAAAGAACGAGGATAAAATGGATGAAATGGCCAGAGGACCGAAGAATCCAAACTTGGATTATCCCTTGGACTTGCTCCTCTGTTTCGTGTATTATTAACCAGAAATTTGTCAATAGTCAATTATCAATAGTAACTCACCTAGATGCCCGGCGCTGTACAGTTCGCACAATGATGGGCTCATAATCCAAGTTGAGTTCCACAATTTTCACCCTCTTGACCCAATGGGGCTTCCCCAAGTTGTCAATCGCCGGTTGCAGAAGCTGAATCAACCACCCTTGCAGACTCCGCCTGTACACTTTCCAGACTTTGTGAATCACCATGTTCACCCATTCCACCGATTCCTTCTGCCCTTGATTCGACCCCATCTCTGGCATGGTGGCTGTGCCGCGTTCCGCCGACGTCGCCCTAAAGTAACGCTCTTCCAAACACCACAACCGGGCTAAAACGCCCGCAAACAGGAAGGCACAAGCGGCTCCAATCAAGGCAAATAGAAAATCTCGAATTGGACCAGCTCCCGGGAGGAAGGAGATCGAGCGCGGAACAGCTTGCGCATGAACCACAGTGCTGCCTCTCCTTTGTTTCGAATTTGATACTCTATTGATCTCTGGCGTAATGAATAAATGGGACCCAGTTAAGGGAAGAGACTGGAGGTTTAGGTTTCTACCCATCCGACATAGCTGAGAACTTGGAAACCCCATGACTCTAACCCCATGACACTTCGTTTTCTTACGAAAACTAGAACATGATGCCGCTGTTGTGGGTACATGGCTCATCGTTTGGGACAACTGGTATGTTTGCGCCATTGCAAGTCCCTCGCCAAACAGAATCCGCTTATTGTTGAGGCAGAAATGAATCGGTAGTATAACTGAATACGAGACCTAGTTGGTGACTAAGAAACTTTTTCTCAAATCATGAACCCTGCTAAAAACCACACGAATTCTACAGGGTTCAGGGTAAAGTTTGGCTTCTTTAGGAATACTACCCTGCTTCGGCACAAAAGCCTCCGCACATCGAAGAATATGAGCCATGAGGGAAAAAAAACGAAAACCAAACCGAAATTGCCCTAAATTTGTCAAACGAACGTAAAAGGACGCGAATCCGAAATACTAGAGTCGAGTTCCATAAGTTTTTCCATCCGACCCTCACACAGAAGGATATTTTCAATTACAAGTTCACTTTCACGGTCCTCTAAAGGTTTTCAAAACAGTGATTCAACTTCCTGTCAGGAAATGGAAAACCCTTATCTTTTTACCCACAATCTGTGCGGACAAAACAAACTCTAGATTTTCCTCAACTATAAAATTGAAATTGTTTCTGTTCAGACAAAATACATTTCAGTGTTCCAACTCTTTCTTCACATAGTTTCATAGCTTGAATTAGAATCCAACACAAGCATCTCATGATCCATTTCTGTTGGTGTAGATGGATGAAACTTACCAAGTTGGGACTTCCGCTACTGTAACATTCAATAGGCACCTTCCCAGTTACGTAAAACGCCGGAAATCCCAAATACCATACCGCTTCCTCTAGTGAAACATTCCAAGTTTTCCACCCCCAGCATTCGAGAAATAACTTACATGTCTCTTGGTTCCACCATAAATAACACATCACAGAATCAGGAATTGCTAAGAAACCAAACCAAAGAATTCTACTTATAATAATATTCTTATCAATGAGGTGCCTCCATCGGGGCTTCAGGTTCAGCATCAATCACCATTGGTTGAGCTTCAGTCACCAATTGAGGAACATCAACTGCTAGTTGTGGACYTTCAGTAGGCAACTGTGGAGCTTCAGCAGTCGGCTCTGGAGTTTCGGTTGCCAGTTCTGGAGCTTCAGTCGTCAGTTGCGGAGCTTCRGTCGTCAGCTCTGGGGCTTCAATAGTCAGTACTGGAGGCGACAGACCGAGAGTGTCCCGCAAATCAGTGAGAAACTCTGCAAAACCTTGCGGTAGAGGCATTGTCCGCAGAAAAGCTTCAGCTTTAGGCAAACGGAACGCTGTTGAATTCTTCAGAACAGCCCTCCCTGGTCTTTTGGTGGCATTTTGAGTAATGACGTCAGAAGACAACGGCCACGCAGTGATAGTACTCTGTGTAGGAAGTTCCGAATCCGAGTTGTGGTACGCCAAACTCAATCCCACCTGGAGAGAAGCAAAAAGACAAAAGATGTTAGTCATAATTGTTCTAATCAAGAGCAGAGAAACACCCCAAAAGGACATTATTGCTGATATAACATCCAACATTTAAGAGCATAGATGATCCAATATTCTGTATGAAAACTACCAGAACATCAAGAGAGAACCTGAGCTTATCAGAAATTACCTGGCATTGAGGTTCTTTTAGCATGATCTCAATWAGAGTGTATGACAAGCTATGRTAGAGCTGCCCTATAAGATMTCCTTTGAGTCTCTTCAATTCGTTGACCTGTCGAGATGTCCATWTAGGTCAAGTAGYGAACAAAGAAAGGAAAAGAAAATGCAAAACCTAGCAAGCACTCATCCAGAAAACATCATACTRYTGGCAAAACAWGGCTCTCCAATTCATGAGTTCTTCCTTAAGCAGGACACTTGGACGCACCTGTTCACGTCTTGAAACATAAGCTTGTAAGACATCGCCCATGTAGTCAATAAACATTTTGGGACTGTTACCAAGATGCTGCTTTTCAAGCTCTCGTACTGGTAGAAAGAAGGGAATTGTGTGCTCAATGACATGCAGTTTATCCATAGACGAATTGCTCTTTAACACACAATAGTAGCTCTCAAAGTTCTTATCTTCGTAAACTGTGTCGAAGCGAATAACAATTCGTCCCCCTTGCACCCCACGTATGACCTTCTGGTTAACGAGGAGAGTCAAGTCCTCTTCACCTGAATGAACCCCTTTGTGTTAAAGATGTAGATGAGGCTATTCAAGGACAGTACGAAGCAGACAGTGAAAGGATATATAAGAGAATCTGCCACAGCCTACCTCTACGACCGTCACCGATTTGAGGTTCCCCGTTGGYTTCTTGATCATCTTGGCCACTACCAGCAGCATCACTGCTATATAATCTTTCTTGAAGATCTTTAATTACACTGTCGTTCCATTCATCCCCTTCCAAACGCTTGACTTCGGTTTCCTTCTCGAATTCTGCCTGTGCAACAAGTACATGACAGAAGTTTAACCCTCTACTTTAAAAATTCTGAATTCAAACCTAATAGTAGAACGAAATTAGAGACAATGCGCCAGTTAATGATACGCTCCCAGCACAACAGTTGATGGCGGCGAACTAGTCGGACATAAGCTTAAAAGTTATACGCCATTAACCCTCGGTCCCTACGCCCTTGGTCATCATACGTAAGCAGAATATTTGGTAAATAAACCGTTGATATCTTGCTCTACATTCCAGGGAGAAACACTTAAAAGAAAATTCTTAAGAGAGAACAGGCGGCAACTCAATTAGAGCATCGCCACCGTGGGGCAGCCAAATCCCCACGGTGAAGCAAGTCTGGCGGGCCTCTGAGACACCCAGTGCCCGGCGAGAATTCCCCCCGCAGCGTGGACCGGGACCTGGCCCCGGGCTGGTCTGGTCAGCGGTCTAGCTGCATTGAATTTGGCTACTGATTTCAAGCATTGAGGAGGAATCCGAAAGAAATTCAAGGCAAACTGCTCCGAAATTAGTCAAATTCGGGCTCTGTAGAAATCACCCGCCCACGCGAAGCTGCGGTACTTCTGCGAGAATTGGCCGCGCTAGATGGCAAAAAAGCCTTGCCCAGCGCCACGATGAGGGGTGCCCTGGCTCCCGGTCCCTGCCCTCGGCGCCCCGGCTGGGTATAGGGAGCGGGGGTGAGAATGCTCTAAACCCTACCAGCAGGATACGGCAGAGCCTCTCTATTATAAGTCGGTCAGTTCAGAGGCTCAAGCCGATGAAAACTACAAAAACCTTAATCTCACAATTCGACAAAAGTCCATTATTTACTACCGAGAAAGCTGTCGAAAAGATAAAGAAGCAAAGTCAATCTCGACAGGCGCTCAGAAACAATTATGACCGTAGCAAGGCCAACATCACGACATCAAAGAGCATTCTTAAGAGAGAACGGGTAACTACCAAACCCTACCGACAGGCACCGAGGTTCAATGAGGCCACTCTACTGTAAACCAGGTCATTTTAGAGGCTCACGCCGATTGATTGCCAAAAGCATAATCTCATGAGAAAACACTGAGAAAGATGTCAAAAGATAAAACTCAAAATCAATTTCAAAACAATTCAACTCAGACAGAGCTTAATACCAAGGCCACCATCACGACACGAACTCAACGACGACGTTCACAAACGACTTCTTGAACAGCCTTTCCGGAACTAGGGTTTACAAAAACGCGGCATTTCAAAAAGCTGACCTGCAGCCTCGACACAAGAGATTTCTGAGGTGGACTCGGATTGGTGAGATGCTCTCGCAAMGACGTGTGCCTCTTCTGCAGATGTCCTAACTTCCTCCGAATTGCATCCACGGACGAATCTTGCTGGTACTCCGCCTCCTCGCCATCGTCCCCCGCCAACGCCCGTGCCTGCTTCGTAAGTTGCTCCAGATGCTTGGGCGTCGTGTCCGCCAGCACGCGCTTGATCCTTTGCGCGCTCCTCCTTTCTCCGACCTTCCGCTTCTCTTTCTCCTCCGCCATAGCTACCTATCGACCGCACTACTACTCCATCGTCTTCCTCGAGGTTGAAGAAAAATTTGAAAAAAGAATTTCCTGTGGAATCCAAGAAAAAGGTTCCCTTGCCGCTTTCGATCCTCCGATGATTGCCACACCTACAYAGAATATTAAAAACTTTRAATACGAAATCGCTGCTTGMACAAGTCTCGGCGGCTATGAAATCGCGCCCTCGTTTCAGAGCTTTGTTTTTCCCTCCGAGCACTAGCGACGAAATGGTAGTTTCATTCGTCGGTGACAACGGTCTTCATCTACACGTGAATGGATGAGAACTCTTCGATATCGTCTTTTTTAATATCACATCGTCAGTCCCTCACCAAATCCTACGGTACGGTACGGCACTACCTTGAAATGGATGAAAGGGATGAAATTTTTTTGACATGGCCTTTTTAACCCCTAAACGTCAGAGGTCCAACCAGGCTTAAAAACTGCCTGCCTTTGCAAGTCTGACAAGTCAAAATTAGAGTAAGGTATGAAGATCTCAACCGTACAATATTGTAGTGTGCATGTTGTAGATGGCAAGGCTCTACCCTGTTATATCAAAAGAATTTGTAAATAAATGTGACAATTAATGTTGATGCAAGTGTTGAAAAGGTTGTTTGGTGTGTTTTTAGTTAGTAATGAAATCAATTGTCTTAATTAATCATTGTAGAATAAGAGCTCATGTTTTGAAAACATGATGTTACATACAAAGACTTTGTGCTATTGATGGATTTGGTGTAGAGTTGTCAAATCAACAAAATCTCTACAAATTAATAAAGAAATAAACAAGACAAGATCTTGTCAATGCTAAATAGTAATATGCCATAAAAAAAATACATTGTAGGAGGAGGCATGGATTCTCTTGCTCTGAGCTATATTTTGTTGGCTATGCCAACACCATGCTCTAAGAGCTCATTTACCCCTTAACGTCCAAGGTCCAACCATGCTTGAAAGCATCCTCCCTTTGCAAGTGTTAAAAGTCTCACTTTCAGTCAGTTATGTAGATCTCAACTGTACAATATTGTAGTATGCATGTTGTGGATCTTGTGGAAAAAATTTGGGGTCATTTGACCGTATAGTTTGAAAGATTATAATGTTTTAGTGTTGAAAAAAGGTGTTGAAATCTTCTCAAAAACACATTTGGAGGTGAGATTTGATTTCTAATACAACTCAAATGAAAAAACTTTAAGCTACAAAGTGATTCAAAACCAAAATGTAAACACTTTGGTGAAAAAAAGTATCATAACAATGACTCATTGTGTCTGCAAAAATGGATTTCAAATGTCAAAAAACAGTGAAAAAAGTAGCAAAAAATCACATTTGTGGCTGAACCTCCTTCTACTAAAATGMCTCTCAGTCACTCATAAAGTCTTCGGGGGATACAAAATTTTAACCACACAAACTAGATTAGTAAGCGCAACTTTTAGAACAAAGTTTATTGAAAAAGGATCATGTATAAAGAAGTTACGAGCCGCCAAAGTTCATTGAAATGCAAACATTTCTAGATTTTGAACTTTGAATCGCTCCCAAACATTCAAAACAACTTGGATTGGCATGAAACTCTTACCACAATAACTAGACCTTTATGGAAACAAAACCCAACAAAATTTATTGAAAACAAACATTTGATGAAAAAGATACAATCCCCCGAAGTTGCAGCCATCACAATGCAGTGTGCTGAACCTAAATTGAACCTAAGAACTTTGAATGACTTTCACAAACTCAATACGTCTTGGATTGATCTGAAAATTTTACCATAGAAACTAGACTAGTATGCGCAACGTTTCCAACAAGTTTTTATTGAAATCGGACATTGGATGCAAAAGTTAGAGCGCTTCAAAGTAGGCTACCAAATTGTGTGAGGCCACTTTTGGGCCCCTTGGGCGTTGAGGGGTTAAAGCTAGGATATGAAATGGGAAAAAGAAATTGGTTTATTTATTATTACATTTTTATAATTGTCACTTCATGAACAACTCTCTATTTTCACAATATCTAGAGTATGAAGTTTTTTTAACATATTTTTATAGAGAAAATATAGTAACCAAACCTACATGGCATGTGAAGAGCCATTGGGAGAGTAAGTTATATAGCAAGGACTCACATATTGTGAACCCAAAAAGAATGAATACCCATTCTAACCCTTAAAGGACGGACCTATTATCACGGGAAAAAAGCGGGCTATGGACTGCGGATCGTTGAGTGTTAGACAATGGGAAGTCATACTAAACAACACCTAAAATTGACAACAACACCTAAAAATATACTACAACACCTAAAAATTTGATGATGGGCATAAAAGGACCTATCACCATGGACATGAATTTCCTCGGCTTTGTATTACAATTTATAGCACCTAAGAATGACAATACATTCAATGACCCTGTCTTGTGCTTTCCATGTCATAGGACATCTCTACTTTCACATTTACCCAAGAAATGGATGTAAAGTACCTTTTTTGGCATCCACTACAATTCATTTCTGTCATCCAAAGGACTCAAAACGTCCTTGTCATCCTTTAAGAGTTAAACTTTGACTATATATTGGTACCTAAAATATGAGCACAAATGAGAAAACAAACTATGATGAACAAATTCCATATTTAAAGAGAGTATTATAAGAAGCCATTCAACAAGTGTCTATTGTGGATGTTCATTGTATACTCTTTAGCATGTGGATGTGCTTGATTGATAGGTGATCCTCCTATCAATTGATGGTGCTCTATTTAAATGAAGCATCAGAAGTTGATATCTCTCCATTTGGCGTTCAAATCTCTGTACTTACATGTCAAACTCTTTCTCTTGTAATTGCTATAAAAATAAACACCATTTCTTCATCGAAATTTCAGTCAGGTTTTGCTGAATTGCAATAAATGGAGATTATAGCCCATGGCAGTAAGTAATTGCTTGATGTTGCTCAAGTGTAGCATACCCACCGTCGGTCGAATTGCCGAAACTTGGAAACACTTCAATCTAGAGTATACTGTTACAAGCTCTTGTGCCATCTCGTTGCCTCAGCCACTTCCAGCAAAATCAATAATTTGACAATCACACTCTACGTCATAAAAATTCGACGAAACATCCCTACACTTTTTTCCTCTTTCCAAATATAGTTCGCACGTGTTATCTGAAATAAACCTACGCCAACCGATTACTCACTACGTAACAGTCTATTTCCCAGGATGAACCGGGAGCATCCCAGAATTTGTTCCCAAACCTAGTGATCACTTTAAGGCTGGGCGGTGTCTATCAAAAATGACTAATATTATGAAGGTCACATCAGCTTGCTACCTGAACAACGGTGGTAGAACTGCATGTAAATCAATGTCCAGCAGCTCCAGGTTCCTACAATCAGCAGATATTGTCCGTATGTCATGAGGTTAGACCCAATCATGTCAAGCCATAGATTCTATCTTTTGTGTGACTGGCAACTCGAATACCTGTTGTAAGTACTGAAAAAACGAAAGATCATCGTGCAAGTTCAAGAGGTATATTTTTATGAGATGTTAAGACCTATATGTGCGCTGAAATGTGAACCTGATGTTCAATACTGAATATTGGTCATGAATCAGATGCCTCACAAGAGGTGCAATGCGTACAGAAGACACGAGATACCGGAAAGCGCACCTGGAGACATTACGGCCGCGCTCAACTACACAAGGCACAAACCATAAACGCCGAATAGTTGATGTCTCTAGTTGTATAAAGAAGCCATCGGTGTCCCCATGTTTCCATTTCCTTGACCCAGATCCTTTCCACACCTGTCACAGCATACTCAGGTGATGATCGTGGAGGTATTTTTATGAAAGCAAACCCAGGTATATCCACCACGAACTGAAGGACTCTTGATTCTAGAAACTATGCGTCTGCAGTGAGAGAAGCGGGTTTACAATCGCACCAAAAAGTCAACGACAGCACCAAGAAGATCTACGAAAATGATCGCGAAGTCACCTGAGGAAACGCGATACTTTTCTTTGACACAATAAGGCAAGCAGCACTGGATGATGAATCAACAACATACTGCCGCAAGAATGCCGCACAGCTGTTTAAGGTGTCCGGAGATTCAAATGCCTGAAACACCCCGTCATTAATTAGCTGAAACTACAAGTGAACACTTGCAAAGAGAGATCTCCACAGCATTCCAGAGAATCGGAACATCATACACCTACAGGATTCGGATAACAAGAGCGCATCCCAGTGCATTTGATGTTACTGCTACAAAAAATTGATCCTGAAACCCCCAACCTGTAGAATAAACGTTTTCTCACCCGAGGAATGAAGTAAAAACTAAACAAGAGTGTTCCTAGGAGAGTAAAAGCCCATACCTTTTCCACAGCAACATTAGGAAGAATCTCCTTGGTTACATCTTTACCCAAGCAGAAACGCACATTAGCAGCTACCTTTCCATCATCTCTCCACTCTGTCAATGCTGTCTCGATTGTTTCTTTGGTAAAACTTCGTGTTTCGTCAGAGGTTGCTGCAGGAAGGGCCTTCTCCAGGACCTAACATCCCCAACACATCAATTAGTCACCATGAAAAGAGCAATGCCGGATGAAAACTCATATCTCTATGCCGGGAATAGAGCACGCACCGCATCTAATCGTACTGGCTCCGATTCAGGAACAGCTGAAGATCCGTTGGCTTTGGAGGCTGACTTGTCCTGCTGGTTCCGCTTCTTCTCTCGCACCAGTTGTGACAGCCTTTTCACCTTAGTAGMAACTTCCGAACTCTGAGGATTTTGAACCAAAGCTTCTCGGTATGTAGTCAAGGCCTACAGTCAAAATCACACGAATGAAATTAAATTTGCTGATGCTTGACAGCAACGTCTATGCCTACAAGAATTAGGTCATTGGGGCGAAGTTTGCAAGGGAGTAGATCTAACCCATACAGGCCACAACAATCACCTCTTCATAGCGTTCCATAGCCTCCAAGGCACATCCTTTCCTGAAGAAGCCCTATCCCGCCCACACAACCACCCCTGTTCTTGTTAAACCCAGGCTCTAGTCACCAAAAAATCACTTTAGAACGCACAATGCATCAGTGGAAAGTAGACACTCATGGTTTTAGGGTTTAGGTCGACCACTCCAAAATTGAAACCACAAACACTAGGCTTAAACCCTAAATTGACCAGAATTCGTCGAAGCAAAACCAGCTCAACAATGCACAGTCCTGAAAGCATCCCMAAAAAGAAATTACTAGCAGAAGAGACGGCCAAAAGAAAAGGAGCAAGACCTTCTCCCAAGTAGGTTTCAACTTGATCGTCATCTCTGCATCCGCGAGTGCTTTCGTCAACTTCACCAAGTTCAAAAAAGCCGCCGATCGGTTGCTGCACACAAACGATGGAAAAATCACCGAGCCCGTCCATGAAAGGAATTAAAACAAACATTAGGGCACGTCCTTATTACCTGTAGAGGGCCGCATTGTCGGGGTCCAATTTGATGGCCTGCGTGTAAAGAGCAGCGGCCTTGAGGTAATTGGCGGTCTTGAATTGCACATTTCCTTGGTCCTTCAAGGACGCCGCGGCCGAGGGAGTGGCCTCCATTGATGGAAGGAGCCAGAAACAGCACAAAAAAAAAGATTTTGGTTGCTTCGAATGGTGTGATGACAAGAAATGAAAGGAAGTTCAGAAGGAAATGGGAGCAGAATGGAATGAAGAGGATTTACAAAGCGAAAGGGACGAGCAGAGATGCGCACCCAGACAAACAGTCGGCGAGAAGAGAGAAACAAAGCACGGCCCTCGGAATTGGGTGCCCGTCATGGTGCACGGTCTCATGACCGTCTTCTACCTTCGACAAGAAAGGAAGGCCGAAAAACGCAATTTGGCAATGGAAAATTTGGGGGCAATAGAATTTTTTTGGGTCCTTTTAGAGGTTAGAATGTAATTATCAATAAGGGAATCCTAGAGATCAATAAAATCAACAATGCAAATTAATTAACCATTTTTATAAAAGTCATCTTGGCATCTTGTTAGCATAGTTGAACTTCACATCTTATGTAGTTACAAAAATTATACTTCACATACACTTCTTATACAAAAGACAATGCACATGTAGTAATTGTCACCTCACATAAATTTACTAATCAAACATTACACTTTCATATGCTTTCAAATTTTTTAGAATTTTAGTTCACATTGATGTTATTATGGTACAATTCATCTACTCTTCTATCACAATGCACAACTAATTTCTTAAAACTTTTAGAAATTCTAAGATAGAAATTGGTATTAGATCTTATCTAAAAATAGAAGTATTGGAAGTAGAGTAATGTCTTCTTCTAGCAATGACCAAAAGAATAGGATCAAAATTATATATATGTAATTTAAATTAAAAAAAATTGTTCAAAATTAGTGCACCATTCATTGCAATGCAAAAGCCCACTCACAAATTTTATTATGGATAGGAAAAACAATTTTGTGCATGAAATTTTGAGCTATACTATTGGCTAGAGGTTCACAATAATAAATAAGATGTTCAAATCATATTTTTAAAGTGTTTTAAGAATATTGTTATAATATATTCAGAGAATTATTATTACAATATTGTTTTTGGAGTATTCTTAGAATGTTTTTAGATTGATATGTTACTTTAAACTTGGAAGGACACTTAGGGGTCCCTATGGAAATCATCATTTTTGAAAATGTGGGAATAATTGGTATTAAAAAAAACAAAGGAACTCATTTGAAGTCAAAGTACTATTAGAAGATTGCCACTTTCTACCTCTACTTCCAAGGATGAATAGTTGAACATCTGTCCTACAAAAAAGAATGCCTTCTCATTCATCAGACACTAAATGTCCGCGGTGTCCTTTCTCAGTTAATGACTCAAAAAAAATTAAAAATAATATGTATATAGAGTAAACCAACTATTTACCACTCAATTCCAAAAACCATACAACAAACTCTTCCAATAACCAAACACTAACCACACAATTCAACTATCAATTCAATTGTGATGGGAACCAAATCTTATATCACCGCCCAATGACCACATATTGTGTGGTGAAGGGATGCAAGGAATTTTTAACTTTCATTGCCTTTAAATTGCAATAAAATTTGTAGGAAGAAATCTTTTTGCATTCCGGTTTTTGAAGGTGAATTTGAACATGACATTTAATAATCATGCCAAATTTCAAAACATGCAAGTCTCTATATTTATGTGGAAAAGAATTTGAATATTGTGTGTGCTGTAATAGGCAAGTTTACTATCATCTAAAGTTATGTTTAACCCCTAAAGGACTATTTGTCCCTTCGGGGGACACGGTAGATTTCGGGCATGTACCTACGGTCTCAATTTTTGTCTTGAGTTTTTGAAACTTTTTTTGAAGATTGAAAAAATAATTACCTTCGTGGGAATATAAATTTTTTCTCAATCGGTGCCCAAGAACAAAAGTTATGCCCAAAACAAGTCAACATAGGGGAGAGGGTGGGTGGGTGAGCGGGCAACAAAAAAAAGTTTCAAAAATTTGAATATTTTTTTTTGGGATTTTTTTTCTTATAGTTTATATTTTTGTGTGCATGGAAAGCATTGATTAATTCCATTTGGATTTGTTATGAGAAAGTTATGGACAATCTTGTTTTTCGGGCAATTGGAGCATCTTCTTGAAAAAATAACTTGTAGGATTCATTTCAAATGCAATTTTTACAATTTCAAGAAAAAAATGTTCCACATGGTTTAGTTTGTTTGCTAGAACAATCCCACAATTGTGATTAGTGCATTTTAATTCCACCTTAGAGATATTAATAATTTAGATTTTCCTTCTATCTCGTACCTACTCCTATTTAACAATTCTTTAAAGAATTTAAATTTTTAAATTTTTAAATTTTTTTCCCAACTAGATTCTCAATTTAATTTTCCACAAGAAAGATTTAAAGCTCAAAACTGTACAGTGCAAAAAATTAAAGTTAAAAAGGTTCCAAGTCAAATAATTTAGTCAAGCAATGTGCTACAAAATTTGTTTTTTTCACTTAAAATGCAGATATCTTGCCATCAATGCGGTCAAAAACTTTGAATTTTTTTTCACACATCCTCATACTAGTTAGGTGTAAGATCCTACAGTTAGATTTGCAAAAAAAAAAAGACAATTTCCGAGTTTTTTTACTCTTTGTTAAGGAAATGGCGGTTTTGAGTGTTTTTTCACAGAAAAAAGGCCTTGGTCCTTAGGGGTTAAGTAAAAAGTAATTCATTGTTGCGTTCCAAGTGACGAAAGCAGACCATCCACTATCCAATGGACAAAGGGTTTTTGTTTCCACTAGCACTGGATGTCGCAGGGCCTCACCTCTTGTTTTTTGAAGGTCTGTCATCTGCTTCTTCCCGAATTGGTTTTCGCGGAGCTACCTCTGTTATGGACTTCGTTGCTTTCATTTCATTATATGGAGCTTGAGGCTTTCAATCCCTTCCTCTTTCTTTTTCCAGGATACCTACTTGATTGAACGSAGCGCACGGATTGAATCRGCAAATCTTCTCCATTCTCTTCTGCCTGGCTTGCACCGTACGCTTCTTCATGCGCTTCTAAAATATCSACACTTGTTGKCGAGCGTTCAMGAAGAGGTACGCTCGTTTTTGCTGATTAGGGTTTAGGGTTGAGAGCACAATTATGACTGTGTAGTTTTATTTTCGAATTTTCACTTTCTCGGAGGTTCGAGATATTGAAAACGCTGCGTTGCGTGAATTAGGGTTTAGGTTTGACTGCATGGTGATGAGCACGTAGTTGCAATGTAAGAAAAATCGTTTTCGAAGGCTCGGGGTATAGAAAACGCTGTCATTCGTGAATTAGGGTTTAGAGTAGAGAGCACGCCCATGAGCACGTAGTTCCATTTCAAACGTTCATTCAGTACGAGCTACAAGGCATCGAAAACGCTGCGTTTCGTGAATTAGGGTTTAGGGTTCAGAGCGCGTTCGTGGGTGCGTAGTTTTGATTTTATGATTTTGTTTTCCTCGAAGGTATGGGGCATCGAAAAGAGAAGAAGAGGAAGGAGAGACGGAAACGAAGAGCAACTGATTCAGAGGATAGTGAAAGGAGTGATTCACCAAAATTTACGGAAGAGGAGCTTCGGGAGTACGAAGCCAGGAAAGCGCACAAAAAGGCGGTGAAAGTGGCCAAGAGGTTGAAGACCTCGAGCGTCTCAGGATACTCCAACGACAGCAATCCATTCGGCGACTCGAACCTCACGGAGGGCTTCGTATGGAGGAAGAAGATCGAGCGGGACATCAACCATGGTCTAACCCCGTCGGAGATGAGTTTGAAGTCGGAGAAGAAGAGGCAGCGGGAGCGAATGGCCGAGATTGAGAAGGTAAAGAAGCGGAGAGAAGAGCGCGCAATCAACCAAGCGCAGCATGAGGAGGAAATGGCCTTACTTGCACGTGAGAGAGCCAGAGCTGAGTACCAAGACTGGCAGAAGAAGGAAGAAGAGTTTCATTTTGAACAGAGCAAAGTGCGCTCTGAGATTCGGTTRCGAGAAGGTCGAGCTAAGCCTATAGACGTGCTTTCCAAGAATTTGAACTTGTCCGAGGATTTCGATCCGGATATGAGTGAGCCGTACAAGATTTACAAGGGCTTGACAGTGAAGGAGATGGAGGAGCTTCGTCAAGATATCAAAATGCACCTCGAGTTGGACCGTGCTACGAATACGCATGTCAAGTTTTGGGAATCCATGATGATTGTTTGTGACTGGGAAATTTCTCAAACGCAGAAGAGGGATGCACTTGACAAGGCAAGGCTACGTGGGGAGGATCCGCCTCAGGAGCTTCAAGAGCTAGGCTTGCATGGAGTGGATGATGAAGTAGATCACATGCTGCAGGGGCTCAGCGTGGCGGAGCTGGACGATTTGCAGGATCAAACAGAGGCCAAGATGCGCACCGGTGAGGCGCATGTGGTGGAGTACTGGGAGGCCGTTCTGACGCGTCTCCACATCTACAAAGCCAAGGCTCGGTTGAGACAAATCCATAGTGAGCTTCTTCGCAAGCATTTGAAGCGAATCGATTATATCGGAGATGAGTGGGTTCCTAGAGAAGCCCGAGATATTGAGAAGCTTGGAAGTGGAGATATCGAGAAGCCTGAAAGTCAAGAAATTGAGAAGCTTGGAAGTGACTGGGAGAAGGAGGAGGAGGAGGAGAAGGAGGAGGAAGAAGAGGTTGCAGTCTCACCAGAGCCCGTGCTCGAAGAAGACGAAGAAGACGAAGGCAACTACTCTCCCGAGCCGACGCAAGAGGTGGATGGCTTTGAGGTCTTGGACCCTGAAGCAGATAAAGCAGATTTGGAGAGGAAAAGAGCTGAGGTTTTGAGCGAGCAGCAACGGCGGTTACAGGAGGCTTCTGCGACAGCAGAAGAAGACCCTCTTGAGCTGACACCTCTTGAGCGTGCCTCGGTGATGAAATCCATGGGCGGAATGGAGGACGGCGACACCATGCTTGGTCCCGGATCGGAGGTAAACCTCGAGTCGCAGGTGTATTGGTGGCATGACAAGTATAGGCCTCGGAAACCGAAGTATTTCAACAGGGTSCACACGGGTTACGAATGGAACAAGTATAATCAGACTCACTATGATCATGATAATCCTCCCCCAAAGATCGTGCAAGGTTACAAGTTCAACATTTTCTATCCTGATCTTGTGGATAAGATTAAGGCGCCAACGTATTTCATTGAGAGGGATGGTGGCACTGGGGAAACATGTCTGATTCGCTTCCATGCTGGCCCGCCGTATGAGGACATTGCATTTCGGATTGTGAACAAGGAGTGGGAATACTCTCACAAGAAGGGATTCAAGTGCACGTTCGAGCGGGGCATTTTGCATGTTTATTTCAATTTCAAGCGATATAGGTACCGTCGCTAGAGGGATGCGGAAACAGTTCGTTCCGCATTTAGTAATCATCGTGCACCAGGGCACCGACTCTTGCATGGGGCAGAGAGCTCTTTTCAAGACAGGTRCCAAACTGTGCGGTAACTTAGAAATTAGATTGTAGGGTGTTTAAACAAGGAAACATTTCTGGCTGTTGAGACTCATTATACTGTAAGGATTCTTGAGCGATTCAAATAGTTTTGCAAGTGTTTTTTTCGTGTGTAAAGCTGTCAAGTTGATTTTATCTTCTCCTTWTATTCTTATTTTATGGTGCTGTGGACCCTTGTTTTCTTGAATTTGGGCTTCATGCCACAAAGCAATCAGCTGCATTTTGAGCAGTATTGCATTTTGAACTGGATCCTCTTCAAGATTCGAAATTTCCRAGTTCTTC
Source organism: Pleurozium schreberi (assembly GCA_006891605.1). Lineage (NCBI taxonomy): Eukaryota > Viridiplantae > Streptophyta > Bryopsida > Hypnales > Hylocomiaceae > Pleurozium > Pleurozium schreberi. The sequence goes on along the minus strand of VACF01000428.1, from coordinate 392,990 downwards.
TTTGTCTGTCTTCATTGTCAACCACCCGTTCTGAGATAGGGGAACATCAATGATTTTCCTTGGCAGCTGAGGTCAGCAAAGCTTGCTCTTGCCTGGTCGACTTACTGCCCTGTATCTTGTTTGGTGAGCAGCAATACACTGATGGTAAAGTTGATTGGAAATTATTTTTCTTTGTACGAATACCCTCGTCTTTTTATCCCTCAATATCAGAATACTCTGCCAAATATGTGATTCACCAGAATATACGTTGATTGGGGTCAAGGAGGCATTTCCCGTGGTTGGGCTTGATGGAGAGTTCGCTGATCGAGAAGAGCTCTTCTGCCGTGGAGGAGTATTCCATTTCAGTAGACCACTTCATCCATTCTTTGACACGCAATTCCAAGCTTAAACTGGAAGCCAATCCTTTCTTGATGTTTGTGATCACGTTGTAACTTATGTCATCAACAAATCACCTGTCTTGACGTGCAGTTACTGCATTTTCAGTTTAAGTACGTATTTCTGCGTAGTAACATATCCATCTTTGAACACTTCAGGACTTTTGGAGATTGTGTCTGTTTTTTCAGGGACGTTCACCAGCAATAACTTCATTCTTGAAGAGTGAAGTTGGAGCGTCAGCCACCGCGTGCAATTGAAACTGGTGTAAGTCAACCTTGAGCTCCAAATGGTGAAATTTCTTCAGTTCTTAACCGAGGTGCGTCTCTCCATCTTGTGCCCCACCTATGTAACTAAGTCTTGAGCTTACACCCTTGTGTCCCGTAGTGTACATTACAAGTACAGTACAGTTGCCTATGATTGGCGAAGCAACCCAATGGAGTGGCTTACCCCTACACGAACGGGATCAAGGAGTCTCGCTGCAGATAACGTGAAATTCTCTCAAGTTTTTTCTTATGTTACATTTCTTCATTGTCGTTGATGACCTACCCATTGATGGCAGACAAGCTCTGCTACAACTTTCAGTAAAAGAGTTGGTGTTCAATTTTCAATAAGCAACTGGTAGTCCGATGCTACAGTATTCCCCCATCGAAGCCTGGTTGCCATCAGTCTCTGGAGGAGCTTCATAGACTTGAATTCCAGTTCTTTGGCAGAATTCTCCAGTACCACGTCCACATTGGCCTCCTGCAAGCTGATCAGGCTGCACTCCAGGCTCTTCTGCACCGACGTCTTGTGGTTGCAAGACTCACGGAGCTGGTAGGTGACATGCTCCAGCCTGGCGGAGGATTCCAGCAAGCTGTCGTGCAGCAACGACATTTGATACTCCATGTCGTAGTTGCTCATCCTTGCTTGTGCCAGTTTTTCAGTCATTTCAGCTCGGTCTCTCTCCAGAGTCTTGAGCTTCTTGTTGCTCTGACTGAGCTGCTTTTTGGTGCTTCTGAGCTTCTCTTCCAAATCGTAGTGCAATTGCATCTGCTTCCGTAACTGCTCTCCCAGTGATATAATGATGTGGTTGCTTGACTGGTCACTACCTTCTTTTCTTTCCTCCTTTTTCCTGCAGACTGCGCAGTGGTGGTGATGCTGTGAGAACATAGTCAAAGAACTTTAGGGGTTAAGGGTTAACCCCATTAGATGTTTTATGGACCATTTAGAAGCCTCAGGCTGTGGAAATGCCTTGGGAACTCTGGGAACCCTACCATGTAGGCATTTTAATGTGGCCGAGAGATTGTAACGTCAGATAATATTAATTAATTAATTAAATTTTATTTAATTTTTTTTAATTAAAAAAAATTAAAATCAATTTTCAGTGACTTTATACATTCAAGCATTTTTTAATTTTCTTTTTTTTTTAATTGAAAATTTCATACCAGCATTCATTGGTTTCCTACAGGGAACAGTTTCGGGAAATAGCCCTGAAAAAGTCTCCTACGAGGCTGAAAAACATCTAATGCTCGATGCTTAGGTCCAAAATGATACATTCATAATGAGGGTGAAGATGAGGGGGGTATAAGTTGTCACCTCATGAGGATAGCAAGAATTAAACTTTTGAAGTTCTTTGACTATGCTTTACCAAAAATCAATCCAAAATTGTCAATTTTATTGCAAAGAACAAAACTTTTAAAACTTTGTGTTTGGGACATGTCCAACAATAGGAATTTGCACTAGACTAGAATGAAAATATGTGGAAGAATTTTTTCTTAAATGTTGACCATGTAGATTGCAAGATTTTAGCATCCAAAGTGAAAAAAAAAACTTTTCTTTGCTCCTGATTATACTACACTATAAGAATTTAAATCTTCTTAACTCTATATTTTTGCACTACAAAAATTAAGGTAAAAAACCTTTATGGTTGAAATTAAATTAAGATTTAGCGAAAGTAATAAAAAAAAAAAAAACTTGAAATTCATTCTTGAATCATAAATTGTCATAAGCAGAATAAGATTGAAGATGGGAAGAAAATCTAATCCTTTATAACTCAAAGATGGAGATGACATGTGTCATCTCCTAAGAGTCAGATTGATCTTGCAAAGAAAATAAAACTCATGGACCTTTTGGAGAGGAGGGGGGATCGTGAAGATTAACTTCAGGTGCAAATTCTATAAGTTGCTTTTTCAAGAAATTAAAATGAGGATCTTCTTAATTCTCTCACAAATAATAAAAAAATAAAAATTTCTATATACAAAAAAAATATTTTGAAATGATATAATTATATACAGAGAGAGAATTCAATTTGCTCATGCATCTTAAAAAATCCAAATTATCATACAAAGAAAAATTAAGATTGTAGGTACTTGTCTAAACTTTCATTTGTCCCTCAATGAAATAGTGGTGTTTTAGGGATTAAAATAAAACCTATGCAAGGTTAAGTATACCTTCCCCTACTAAAAATTATTTAACCTCTAAAGTTCCATTGTCCCCTCGGGGGACAAAATGGATTTCGGGCAGGCTCCTATGGTCTCAATATATGTCTTAATCTTCTGAATTTTTGAAAGAAGATAGGAAAACACGTTCGCTTTCTGAAAATATAATTTTTATTCCAATTAGTGTCCGGGAGCAAAAGTTATGGCACAAAAAGCCCTTTTTTTAGAGGTCCTTGCAAAAACTAACTTTTAAGAATACTTAAAATATTTTTTTCTTAAATTTTTCCAAATAAGTTTTATTTTTGCCTACATGAGAAGCTTTGATTTATTCCATTTGGATTTGTTATGCAAAAGTTATGGACAATCTTAGATCTTGGGCAATTAAAGCATCTTCTTGAAAAAATAACTTGTAGGATTCATTTCTGAACTCAATTTTCACTATTTTGAAAAAAACAAAGCTTCACAAGGTTAAGATCTCCTACTAGAACAATCTCACCGTTAAGATTAGTGTATTTCAATTCCATCTTAAAGCTATTAACAATTTAGATTTTCTTTCAATCTTAAACCTATTCCTACTTAACAATTTTTCAATGAGTGAAAATTTAGTGTATTTTCGTTGAATTTTTTTTCCTAGATTTGCAACTCAATTTCTTATCATACAATAAAAAATCTTAAAATCAATAGAGAAAAAATCATAGGTTACGAAGGTTCAAAGCCAAAAAATGTAGTTGAGCAAGTTGCAAAAAACTTGTTTCCTTCACTTAAAACGCACATATCTTGCAAACTACACAACCAAAGTTTGTGAAATTTCTTCCACACATTTTTGTGCAAGTCTAGTACAAGATCCTATGGTTAGATATGCCAAAAAAAACATTTTAAATTATTTTTGGCTCTTTGCTTTAGAAATTGCAGTTTTGAGTGTTTTTTGATGGAAAAAAGTCCTTGAGACTTTAGGGCTTTACGTATGAGGAACAAAATGACCTSACCCTCCCCATAAGATCTAAATACCTTCACTATAAAATCCAATGGTCCATCTTAGCATATGTATTTTTTTAAATAGATTATATTTATTTTAATATTTATTATTAGTAAAAAATTGATCTTTTTATTTTTAGGCATCTATTGAACCACATTTACAAACTTATTTGGACAATAGGTTGTATTGGACATAGGGTTGTAAGGGAATAAATGCTTACATGGATGATGAGTGGTTTGAAAAGTATACTTCATCCAATCATTATTCATTGAGAAGCTTTAAAAAATTTGTTTAGTATATCAAAAGGAAAAGGAGTTTTTATACAATCTAATAAGGCAATGATACAAATACTAAAGATTTATATAATTATTCATTGTGATTAAAAAAAAAACTTGTTATCTTCCTTTAGGACATTTATGAGGGCTAATTTTGGAATCGATCTTATCTTCCTATATTTGGTCATGTATTGATTGTTGATTATGAAAGAAGATGTGGATGCTAGCCCTTTAGTATCCACCTGGCCTCTATGTCATCAATGAGTGCTTGAAAAGTAGAAGTTGTATTGTTTTAGATTCACAATTACAACCCTAAAACAATACAACTAGATCAATGTAGTATTTCAAGCTTAATAATGTGTGTTTTCAAAAACTATGTCCTTAACCCCTAAAATCCCATTGTCCCCTCAGGGGACAAAATGGATTTTGGGCAAGCTCCTATGGTCTCAATATATGTCCTAATCTTCTGAATTTTTTAGAGAAGATAGAAAAACATGTTATCTTTCCAAAAATATAATTTTTATTTCAATTAGAGTCCGAGAGCAAAAGTTATGGCACAAAATGCCCTTTCTGTTTTTGTTCAGTGGAAAGAAATTAACTTTTCAGGAAACTTCAATTTTTTTTTTTTTTTTAAATTTCCAAATAAGTTGTATTTTTTCCTACATGGGAAGCTTTGATTCATTCCGTTTGATTTGTTATGCAAAAGTTACGGACAATCTTAGATTTTGGGCAATTAAAGCATCTTCTTGAAAAAATAACTTGTAGGACTCATTTCTGAACTCAATTTTCACAATTTTTCAAAAAGAAAACTTCACAAAGTTAAGATCTCTTGCTAGAACAATATCACCATTAAGATTGGTGTATTTCAATTCCATCTTAGAGGGATCCTCTCCTCCTCGAAAGAAGCTCCACACAAATTGCAACATTTATGGATCACAACACAAGAAACTGTAAGCACAATTTTTTTTGGAGAAGGAGTAATTGATGCTGTAKAGGGAGAATCGTATTAGGGTTCTATCTAGCTTTCACTTACCAGTTCARTACAAGTAATTGTAACAGTGCATCAGGAAGGAKAGGTACCGTAAAATTTGGAGCTSAAAATCTTCATWCTTCAAGTAAAGCTCTCATAATATTCATACTTCGTCTCTTACGRWGGRCCAGTTTTGATCGTTMTATGCTTCTTTTCAAGGAACGCTGTTGTTTCAATAAAAAAAGAAAATCTTCACGAGTGGCGAGATGAGAGAATCGGGGGAGCCGGCCGGGGGGCGCGAAATGGAACAAAGTTACTGTATTGTACCGTTCTCACCTTCGTGTTGCGTGTTMCCGAGAACTTGGGGTCCCGCCCATTTGCGGCTTTCCAGTTGTCTGGCCATAAAAGCCATGCCGACCAATTCGGACCAATTCGCAACAGTTGTTGCTCTGAGATGAACGCCAGGAAAGAGTCCAAGGTTTGCTGTTCACGACTGATGTGGGTGCCCCCAGCAATCACGGCCGTCTGGGTAGGTCGGAACGGGGCCCGCTCCCGCCGATTGCAGCTCGAATTTGAACTGTTGATCATCTTCTTGGCATGTAGCGGCGGGCATTATCATGCAAGCCCTTGACGCTTGCAACCCGGTCCGCCTGCGAATGTTGACGTTGATAGAGTTCCTTGTGGAGTTGGGTTTGTATCGATGGTCGGTTCTAGTGGAGGTGCACTCAAGTACAAACAGGAGGGCGGCGAGGTCGGTGAGGATTGCGCACCTGGTGGCGATCACGGTTGCAGTAGGCAGGTTGTGGAACGATGTCGCAATTAGTAATGAGTTCTTGAGGAGACGCTGGATTGAATTTGCGAAGCTTTGATGACTTGCGCGAGTATTGTAGCGAGCTCRTTTCTTCATTGGCTGCGGCTTCTCCAGCTTTCGAGGTGGATATCGGTGAGACACTAATTCAATCCTGCATTTGAATTAGTGATGCTTTGTTTTCCATATGAATCGGAACTGTGCTCTGTTTTCCCTTTTTCTAAATTCAAGCTCAGTCTTCGTTTGCAATGAAAAGAYGTTACTGCTCCTGGTTTTACTATCCCATCAATGGCGAAATTAACTCGCAGCAGAACTTGGAAGCATCAGGTGAGTTGGGAAAAGCAGCGTCGATGTCAAGAAGTGCAGAGCGTGCATGTAGATAGCATACCTTAGACGACGATGATGCACTTGATGGTCAATAGTCGGCACATGCTGGCCAAGAAGACGACATCGGGTAATGAGACCCTCAACGAAGGTCTTGTTGCCTTTGCTTTCGACAACGAGGAATCGGATCTTCACAAGCCGCAGCAGATCCYTAGCAACGCYCCACGACAAAKCTGCCAATGCCAAAACYCAGACATTTTGCCCTCTCCCAGAAGCTATGGCGAGGATTTTGAGCATGTGGAATATTCAGCGAATGGCGACGGCGATGGCAGCGACAGAAGCTTGAGGAAGAAACCCCTTGGTGGAAACAGGGGACATCGCCGCTTGGCAACCCTGGATGCTCTGCAGATGGACACCATTTGCCTTGGACCTACCTTGACGTCTTCGTTAGCCTTCAAGGAACCCCGAAACACTTCTCCCATGCCTGCGAAGCTTTCAGCCGATGATTCCACAGGAAAATTTGCGTACATATCCCTGGATGGGCGCCTCGTCAATGCCAACCTCGCCACCAGCATGAACGCTATTGGGGGTAAGCTCAGAGATGAGGAAGCGCGAGCTTGGGAAGATTTCGTTCCCATGCAGCTGGTTCTGATTGTTGCGGTCGCCGCTGCGGTTTCTGCTGCGGCGAAGCACAGGAAGATAAATGAAATTGATAGACTTCTCAAGACCGTCGAGAATCGGGTACTCCGCAATCGCGAGCACTGCATGTCCCGCATTTTAGCTGCCATTGCTTCTTTTGTCAACATCATCATGTCGTCCTTGCATACATTCTTCTGGACGTTGGTAACGACACTGGGAATCTCTTCATTGTGGACGCTAAGGTGGACCATAGTGAAAGGTAGACTAAAACTTCTTCCCTATATGACGTGCTCACAGGAGAAAGAGCTCTTCTCTCTCAGCCAAGAACTAAATGAGATTTGCAAGCTAAACAATACGAAAGCTAGGCACCTCTGCAGAGATCATCTTGAACCCTTTTCGGGTAGTCCTAAGACACCAACAACACAGAAGAAAGTGGGGCGCAACTGCAACGGGCACAACGGTAACGGGAATCTGGATCTTCAAGAAGGTTGGAGCTCCACAAAGTATGTAACTCAAACTGTCGTGGAGAGCTCTCCTGATTTGTKCAGCATTACTACTTCCCCAATTAGCGGTGAAGTGAAAACTAAGGAGGAATCCAAATGGTATGTGAACCCCATGGTGGAATACTCCCAGGACTCCGACGACAGCTTCACTACGCCTGAGCGTTGCAGTTCACTATTTCCGACTTGCAGTCCTGCTATGCAAGGCTCATGTGAGCGGACGTTTTCAAGGTCGTCGTTTGGCAACGGGGAGACGGATGTTTCCACAGGGCTTCTTCCACCCAACCTTTCTCCTTCCGGTTCCGGCAGCTATCTTCTTAATGAAGCGCAGGCAAGAATTCTAAAATATGAAGTTTTCTATCCTGTTTTTATTTGTCTTTTTTGTTTTTTAATGTTAACTGCGTACTACTTCACGTCTATGCATAGTCCTTTTACTGAAGTTATAGATTCCGGTTCCTTCCGAAGGTGGTCCAACTGAAGGCTGCGTGTCAAAGTTTCTCAGGAATATTATGAGTGAATCTTTATAGCAGAAGCTGCAGAATACTGTCTGGATGCTCGGGTTCCTTCATGTTTTCCTTTATCATCCCCTTGGCTAAATCATTCGAAGATATGYTTGAACAAGTGATCATTCCGTGATGCGCAGGGTGCTAGTGGTTGCAATGACATATCAAAAATTGAARAAAATATAGTGGCTTGGAGGCAATACCTGGAGAGAAATCATGGTGCTGAAGCGATTTTTGAAGGAGATGAAGAGAAGAGCCCAAACAAGCTGAAGTTGAGTGATGGGGAAGATGTTACCGACTTGTCAAAACATCTCCAGTCAAAAGAGGTCGAAATCGCAGACTTGAAGAAGGGCCGAAAGGTAAGAATATTTTCTGTTTTAAGTGTCTGCAGACAAAAAAGAAACAACTGAAATGAGTCCGTGTTGCATGACTGAACATCCACTTGTGTGTCACTCCAGAGTTAATCCCYGATTGTCTCATCTAGAAAACMCCTGTATAAGCGGGTTGCTTTGAATATACCAGTACTTGGACTCGATTTTTGGAGTTAAACGCAACTAAAATGCCATGCACAGAATCTGGAGAGAAAATTAGAAAAAGTAAGTAGAAGAGAAACCGAAACTTCACACTCAACCTGGTGAATCTAACGTAATCCTGTCCAGACGAGTAATGAACGATTAAGGTAAGACATGGCATCAAAAGAATGCAATGCTTAATGTGCCCTGCTTAGAAGTAGACTGCAAAATGAATCACCAAGTAGTTAGCATAAGTAATGCAAATGCTCAAGACAGGTAGATCGAGAGGGATATGGTAATGCTGAGGGAGCAATGACGATGCAAAGACTATTGTCTGACAATTTTCTTGTGGCAGGTCTTGCTTGAAGCCAAAAACAGAGAAATAGAGGAACTGAAAGAAGTCCTTAAAAGCCGTGATGCTGAACTCGAGAAACTTCTAGTTGTTGCTGAAACCACCAGAACCGCTAATGCAGATGTAAGTTTCAAAGCCTGCCGTTTTTAACTGCTCGTTTGTAAGAGCGATTTTCTTGTCACTGATTCCACACGATGTTTCCTATTGAGAGGCAGCTTGTGATCTCCGACCCGCTCATCTGAGAAAAGGTGTCAGACAATGACTTCAAGTTGTGGATATTTGGTCATCAGAGGTTAGCGACACTGGAAGAGCTTTGCAGGGACAAGGACTCTACTATTCTTGATCTGAAGCAGGATATTCAATCTCTTGAGTGGAAGGTACGTCTTTGCTCCCGCTCCCTAGTATTTTCATCTCCAGAGTATCCTTGTTGGAGCCATGAGTTAATTTTGAGCATCACATTGTTTAAAAACTGCAGGTGCAGAAGTCTAGAGTGTACCAATCTCCAACCGCTTTGCGAGGTCGGCGGTATTCCGCATCTTTCATTCATTCCTCGAGCAGTGACCATGGTACTTCACAGAAGCGAAGGTTCTCTGACAAGTATAATCCATCATCATACCCTAGTAGTAATCATGTCCTTGAACATAGAGGACGTTCCAAGAAAGGAGTCCCAAGCAACACGGGTCACTTGCCTCACTTAAACACTCAAAGGCTTGCCGATCTTGCGGATGATGGAAGGTCAGAGCACGGATATGATCAAGAACCCTCTCTGGATTACTCGTTTCTACTTGGGTCATCAATTGGAGACGATTGTTCTGTTAACTCTCTCGTATATTCTGAATCTGAGGTCGATCGCCGTTTTGGAAGCGAAGAGAGTGGCTCGTTGGATGATTCAAGTTCCAAGGATCATTTTTCTGGGATGAAAGGCTCCTTGAACAATTGGACGACTAAGTACTTTCAAATGTGGAAATGTACCGTCTCAGACTGACTGCCATCCTTCTGTGCCGATGCCTCCGTCAAGTGCTCCTCCATAGCTAATTGCCTTTTCCGCCAATATTCTTCGATCTCCTCCTTCGTTAGCGAGGTCTTGCTCCGGTTCAACACTGCACGTGATTTCTCCAAGTACTAAGAATTCCAAAATTCTCGAAAATTGCAAGAAGAAAACCACAAACGTTCACTAATTTACCCGGCTTGCGTTGTCTCTCAACATCCTTTAATTGTGGCAATAATTAAGAACATAGATCTCCGCTCCTACACTAACCAGACTAGGAGTTTCGTTCCACTCGCATGCATCGTCGTCAACACAATAACTGACCTCACCACTCACAAACTAATTCTCAGACGAGACTTAAAAAATGTATCACTAAATTGTCTTGCTCCGCCTCATCAGTCATCAGTCATGAGTCATCACTACTCAAGATTTCTCGAAGCACTTAGAACTTCCTCTCGAAAAATGAAAAATTTTAACCATGGATGTTTGCTGCTGGCAAGCGATCTAACCGGCTTGCGTTTTCTCACAAAGATTCTTCAATTATGACACTAACAATATGGATCTGTACTCCTACACTGACCAGACTAAGAGCTTCGTCCTACGTACTGATATRACGCAGGTCAACACAATAACGAACCTCGCTAAATATAAATTCTCACACAAGATTTAAGATGTACAACTAAATTACACAGATCCACCACAGAACAACGCAGTGAGCGAAGATTAATATGTCTTACACTTTTCTCTTTCTTAACACAATCTTTAAATTGTAACACAAAGTAAATGATACTCCTAAATCGCTACTCCTCCCGTACCAGCCTTACGACACTACCTCCGGTGACATGCATGTCACACCTCAAAATAGTCACCGCTCTTAAGACCTACAACTGAATTGCACAAATCCGGTGAAAATGCAGGGTGAAAATGTCTTACACTGCTCCTCGTTCGARGGTTTTTTGTTCCATCCTGCCATCAAAGACCCCATGGCTGCTTGAAGACCGTGAACAAACAAACACACGGCCGCGAACCGTTTGTTCTTCAACAAACAATCTCCACTGTCYGTCTCRCAATTACTCCACGCACAAACGCTTCAAACGCCACCAGAACCTAAGTTAGTACGTCCTCAACTCCTRTACTGTTCTCCGCCTAAAGATCACAAGAGATTCGGTACCCGAGCATTTCTTGCCAGTTTTGCAGGAGTTGATACCAGCAGGTGCATCCTTAGTGAAAAGCCAGTTGTGTGACGTTGACTGAGCCTGCGTTGTCAAAGCTCGCACAGTAATTAAGTTCGGATGAGGTAGAAYTTCTTCCTAAACCGCAGGAAACAATTAAAAGATTCCTCCGACGAGCTTTGTGCCTCATCACTATAATACTGTATTGACTCAAATCCGCAATAGAAACTCCGTCAACTTACCGATTTCGGCTCTTGTTCTGCGAAACTGAATGGTGCTGCGATGAAGTGGTGCTGGCGATGGCGTGCCGAATGCACTCATGCAGCCTATTTCTAATTGATTCTAAAAGTTAGCTCCGCGTTCATGGGGACAAGTGGAGGGACGAAACCACAGTTGCATAATAAGCTTAACTCACTCTCAGTCTGTGAAACGGGGAAGTGGAGGGGAYTATGATTGGGAGGCGCCTTGGGAATCGGTTCCCGGAGGAAGCGGGAGATTATTTGAATGTCCCTCCATACTTCCAAAGATATTTGTGAGTATTAGATGCCTTTCATTTTTATGTTCAATTAGTGCAAGGGTAGATATTTCACTGGGATTCACAAAAACTTCCAATCGGATGYCCTGATCAAAATTTATGCTACCCTCCAAAAATTGGGCAATTTGGGCATCTTTTAGGTCATCTTTTGCTAAATCCCTCATTCAGTTTTGAAATTTGGTGTGTATGTAAATATTAAATGTGGCACAATTTCCCCCCTAAAAAATAAAATTGTACTTCTCAAATCAGATTCTAATAGGAGTCAAACTTTGTGAGTTATGTCGGGGCGATTTTGAGAAAAAAACCATTTTCTTTGAATTTCAAGGTGTATTATTTTGGAATATCAAGGTGTGGAATATGTGAAGTCAAAGTTTTTGAAAATTTTCTCACATAATCCAAATGTTTGTTTCTATCTTTTCATCATTTGGATTTCAAGTAAATTTTTTTCTCATTGCAGAAGAAATCATCAAAAAATGACTCCTAGAAATATTTATAGTTTATTTAATCTCCTTGCATTGCAGGGTGATTTTAAGTAAGCTAGATTCCATATTTGATTTTGAAATTTTCCAAGAGCACACCTAATAAGATTTTAAACTCAATGGTAGATTATTGAACACCTAATAAGATTTTGAACTCAATGGTACCTCAAACATTATAATCTTTTAATCCACACAATCAAATGGGTTGAAACTGTTCCAAAATATTGTTATAGTAGTCTACTACACTTTTGTTTAGTTGAAGTTCAAACAAAGATTCTTATATTCAATTTTGGTCAATACACTGAAATAGCAATTTTTGGCAATTTCTCTTGAAAAACACAACCAATTCAATAGGGGTTTAAAAATCATGGTGCATTAATGATATGTCTTTGTTTTTGAACTCAATTTTGGATGCATGCATGCAATGGAATTGAAGTTAAAATCAAAAAGTTTGACTTTGAACAACTTGTAGCAAAATACTAAACATCAAACACTTCTTAGCAACCATAGAAGAACAAAAATCCATTTTTATATTGTTGGGGCTTAGACGGCTCCAAGAGAGAGACCAACATTCCTATTTGGAGAAGGAACCAATTAGATTTTATGGAACTATTGAGTTTTCAATCCAAAAAACCAAGAGGTGCAAGAAGTTTCAATGCAACTTAGAAATTAATTGGCATGTATTCAAAGTGAACCAAAGAAGACTAATAAAGAGAGATTACAAATCAAACTACACCATGCCAATTCAATAACCTCTTGTATATTCCTATTGTACATTCCTATGTCAAGAATTGACTTTCCTTGTTCAAGAAAAGATCTCTTATACTTCACCTCAATAAATGAGTAATGTAAAAGCATTTTAAAACTCATAGCAAATTTTTTTTGTAAAAACCACTAATATCCAATTCCCAATCAATTTTAGAAAGAATTTTAAGAGAATTTTCACTACTTTTATTGAAAAGTCATCAATGAATTATTCCAGCCAGTTTCATGATATAACAAATCTTTACATATTGAGAAATTTTGAGGAAGACCTCACGTTCCACAAAGGGTTAAGTCAGTTGGCCCTCAAATAGCAATAGCAATAAGCTAAACTTGGCTAAGATCTTTCTACTTTGAACAGAAATGGGATTGTCTACTGCCATTTCTAGTGATTTCCAACGACCTCCCATTCTTGAAATTGCATAAGAATTTCATACACAGCGATCTCAACAAACTTGGTCTAGAAAGATTTAGCTCCCCTATCCAAAGACTTCTTCATTGCTCTACAAGTCTACCAAAATATACTCCTAAATATTTTAAAATGCTTGAAGTGAAGCGAATTTAAACGTCAATAACTGAAGTTTGGGGTTCAATTGCTAACCTCACTGGTCAACCTGCATAAGTTCGGTCTCAGACAKGAAATGAGAGCCGTGATTATGCACTCCCACGAAAAGAAAAGTGGGATATCAATATTACGATACACGACCAACCTCAGTCCGGCTTTTCACTCTTGATGCTATTTAGAAGTGCCTTCATCCGAGCAAGTTGATTTTGTAATCTCGTTAACTCATTGACGGGAGCATTGTCTCGCACTTTAGTCCCCCAACACAAAAATGCTTTTTCTTCTTTGATCCACCCCATGTGGTTACTGATTTTAGAGCAAAGTCCTTGAGAAGTATGGATAGCAGCCTCCAATTCGGCAAACTGTTTCTCAAGCTTTGTTTCAGAGCTTCTCATGGGTGCAGTTGAAGTTGCAATTTCGTCAGGCAAATTAGCCTTGTTTTCCTCCTCTGACGGAAGCACTTTTGTTTCCAATCCATGCTYGCCTGTAAAAGTAGTATCCAAGAGCAGTTCAGCAATGTTTCTGAGGGCTGTATTCTTTTGGTAACACTGCAAAGCATAGCTTTCCACGCCTCACTTCACACTGCTTTAAGTCCCACAAATTCAATTCAATCCTCACTAGCTGTTTCCTTCACATTCAGCGCATTTTATCTCTTCGAATTTTCATTATCCTGTAAGGTGAGTTACAGTATGATACAAATATAAATATACCCGTAGAAACGCAAAGACAGCATAACACCTACAGATTTTTCAGTCAAAAGGGTGTCCGAAGTTGATAGGAGAGCTTTACCTATATCATCAACATGTTCAATTGCAGCGGGAGTGATGGGAGGCTCAATCTGAAACAATTTTACCACCGCAGAAACCATCTGCCTTGCAGCTTTGATTTCAGCTTTGCAAATCTCCCGCAAGTCCTCCAGCTCTTGTCTAGTTCCTTTGATCTCAACCTGCAATCATTCCCATCGAGAGTTCAAGAGGTCAAAGCTGGGGGAGCAGGTGATGGTGTAACTCGAGAAGAGTACATGCATAGCATTGACGGCGTTTCTTGCCTGGACATTAGCCAGCTCTCAAAAGGATGAATTTTGGGCCATAACTTCTCACTAGCTGCAATGAAAAAGAAAAAAGTTAATGGCAAATACAGTACCAAAGTTGATTCACGACAATAATACAAACAAACACCTTCAAAGGTGAAGATCGACGTCCTTACCAAACGCAGGAACTGGAAGTTTGACATTCGGATCAGAAGTCCTAATGATTGGTCGCATGAGCGTGCAAGAGGGTCGCACTGAAATGTCTCTGCAGAATAACGTATCYGTTCAGATRTGAAAAAAAGRAAAYTGGAATGTTCTAATCTAAATTTGCGACTATCATGCAGATTAACCACTGTCGTATAGAGGGGAAGCCCGTGTTATGAAGAACCGTGATACTCAAAATGATTCAATGAAGGGGGGTAGTCACTTTCAGCGGAGGGTTTATAAATACCTGAGAAAGAGGGCTCCTACCATAATCCGCGTCATAGCCCTGATACTTCTCTGCTCAACTACACTTGCCTGAAATTTTGGAATCAAACATGACAACGTGATCAGATAGGACTTGGCTATTCATCACCACTTCTATACTTGGGAAGATAATGTCCTGGGATCCATTCATCATAAACTGAACTTCCAGGACGTAAACTACTAGAAATGTATCTCTCGTCGAAACAAATCGATGACCAATTTGCAAATTAATAATCAAGACTTTCATCATCCCAAAAATGTGTAGGTTCCTGTATCAATCTTGAATATGGAATATCACTGCCAGACTAGAATCACACCAAAGGGCACTTAGACTTACTCGAACATACTGGAAGTGCTCCATCAGAAATTCCAGCTGGAAATCTGTAACATCAGATAAAGACTTTACACAGGAATAGCACTATGAAGATAAAGGTCACGCAGAATGATGTTCTTAAGTATTAAAGCATCACGGAAACTATTCAAATATAAAAAAGCATAGACTTTACAGATAGATTGAATATCATCCTCATCCATGCTCACGAGCTATCTCATGTTCGAACTCGCTACGAATGACATGGCGAATGTGAATTTTAAAGAGATGTTCRGATCACTACTTTTCACCTCTTACAGATAAAGGAATCCATGGGCTCAAGTTGTTSGATTCAAACACCTATAACTCCTAGACCTCTAATTTCCACAATGTACACTAATTTAACCACAAATAGCATTCAGTAGCAGCTTATCGTTGTAGAATTCGTCAAYGTGCCAAGACCAAATTTRGAAGGAAAATATTCTAGATTCTAATTTTTAATTTTTTATATCACATCTACTCACAGTACGAACGCATAATCCTTAATAGGTCCAGAMATCGAGTGACCTGTCTCGAAAATATACAGGTCTGACTAATTTGCAACGATTATCCAATAAGAGTCGCGTGATTTCAGAACGATGAAACTAATGGCAATTTTTTACAGGGAATACAGCAGCAAGCTTACCAACATCCTTGATACTCAAAAACATGTAATCGACTTTCAAGCCAAAAACTGTTCGACCTGCTTCGTCCGCAGACTGCAAAAACACCAAGACACTTGATGAATGACCAATTTAATTTCCTTGAGCAAACACCTCCGGTGTGTGTTAAACTAAAAGTCTGAAGTGAGCAATAATGGGAAGGTAATTGCTTTTCTCATTTCATGGATGGAAGACTTACAAAATTCAAGAACTGAGAAGGACACTTACGTTCCCCCTTATGAAATCTTCGMCACATGTAGCGATGTAATACGAGGACAGCGAATGATAGAAAGCAGCAACTTACCTTAAAACTCCGTACGTTCGCCTCTTCGCGGTTCATACAAATTGTCATACCAGTTAGAAAACGTAGCAAAGCCTGCAGACCTACAAGTCAGAGAACAACGTCAGATTTCTCCCCATTGTAATCTTTGGACGACTGTTGGGTCTGGGTGATGATGCTCAGGGTTTTACTTGTCACTTATCATAGTAARCAAAATATCAGCTAATGCTACTGAGTTCAACAACAGAGGGATTGAAGAAAAGAAATCAAATTTACCTGATTCACTCAATCGGGAAGACAAAATTTCTGGAACGTGCATTTGCAACTCGAGTCCAAAAGGGAGATTCATATCTGTTCTTTGAATCGTAATCTGCAAGTATTCAATTAAATACTGAGATTTTGCACAACATTTAAAAACTCCTTTTGTGCAGAGGGGATGAAGAGAGGTCCAATGATAAAAAGAAAAGGAGCAAAAAACCATCACATATCTTCTAAAGAATCTGTTGCAAGCTGATGCTGAAGTTTTAAAGAATCTTACAAACGCACATCCTGACACATTGTCCAGTATCCGCTCCCCTCTCCGCATTCTCTCGCCCTCGTGATCCCAAGAGTTCGCCGGATTATTGCTTCTCAAGTGATCAGATGTAGGTGGAAGCAGGTCAAGAGATAGAGACTCCCAAACAAGTTTCTGATTAAACAACGAGGCAACAAAACATTTCAACAGGACGGTAGGTGCATCAGCAAGCTGTYGTCAAAAAGTGCTCAATTGCAAACAGGATTGGTGCTTGGTAATATTATCTTCACTAAGCGTACATAGGAGAGAAATTGCAGCAAAAGAGAAAGCTATGCACCTCGCAATGAAARTGTTTAGTCAATCATTCTAGATAAATCACCTTGAAGACATAAATTGCTCCTCTGTTCATAGAAAAATCCCTTGCTTGACTGAGCGGAACAATCTGGTCATCCAATGAAGTCAGATTCAGCGAGGAGAAACCAAAAAATCAACAAGTCTTTTGGAATAATCACATCTCGAGTACGCGTACTTTGAGGTACACATTGCTGCCCCCATACCACGAAAAAGCTTATCACAGACGAATAACSCAGCCAGAATCACCTGCCATTTTTCATCGGTGGTGTACAATTCCAGATTTGTTATAGTAATGGAGGCCACGTCGGGAGTTCTACAAGGAACAAAAGAAATCTCAGCTCCCATATCTATTAGCATTGACATCATTGAGCAAGGTCTTTAATGCTGTGGGCTAATACTTCTGTTAAAGACCCAAAGAGCCGGGAGTACAAACACATGATACCCCAGTGTAACCCCCTAACGCCATATTCGTCACATTTAGATTATTACAGATAGATTATTACCAATAAACCCAAAGTTTAGCTTCATGAAACACTTGGATAGATCACATTATCTACAAGGAAAGAAAATCTCAAAAGYCGCTCACTTTGTAGCCGTCCCTTCACGGGGCGTTCCTCCCTTCGTTTCAAGCATAACGTGAACCCTTCTTATCCTTATTGTCATTCCATCTGCAAGCTGGAGACGAACGATGCATAAGACACAGGACTGGTGGTCTTACATCACCCCGCCAGCTTCTACATCTTGACAAACCGAGAAACGTCACAAAGCATAAATGCTATGTTCACATACAGAGCTCCGCTCTTTCAAATGAAATAGAAAAGACTTTTACATTTAAAAAATAATGATGTTCAGCTTTCTTGTAAAAACTATGTGCACTACCTCAAGTATGTTTATAATCGGCTGTACCACGAAGGTAGTGCATCCATTACTATTGCTTTCATCTGGTTTGAGTGGTTTCCATTACTAGAATGGACTTTATTTATTTTTGGACTTTTCCTCATTTTTTAGAGGATTTGAATGCACTTAAATTTGCATTGATTGGATACCGTATGAATAAGCTATGAGTCGAAATAGRAGAGCCCCAATCACGAGCCTAGACTATCCTTGCATCCTGAGTATTACATATKTGACGTATCTCATGGAAGCATCTTTGATTGAATTAGAACGTAGAAATTTCAAGCAAACGACGTTTGCATTGGAAATGGTTGACTTTTTTACACACGAGAAGGACCCCGTGCAATTAATTGGGATTCCTACCTGAATCACTCATACAATTGCTGGATCACGGAGAGCTAAATCGAAAATGATAGGAATGCATCTTACCAATGAGTGTGTTGGGATGAAGCAGGGACAGAAGCTATATACAGGATCCCAAGGTTCTGGAAAAACAATACAAGCAACTCCAGAAATTTTTGCACCCTGATCTGTCAAGTAGGAAATCAGAGGTCTGTTGCCCTTCTTAAATTGTTGGTTGTTGTGGAATATATATTTAGTATATTAAGTGACCCAGTTTATCATCTTTCTCCCCTGAAAGACCAAGGAATGACGTTTTTAAAATGGCTAGTTTCACTGATCCTATTTCAAAAATATTATGAAGATGGGGTCTAATATTATGTCACGGAAACTTAGCATGTGTTCGTGTCAATAATATATTATATTGAGCAAAGAAAATCCCTAGTTGAAACTGCTAAAAATAAACACGAGGTCCAATTTGGCCTCTTGGTCCTTAAGGGGTTATTATATATACTCATTAAATTTTTCTTTCAATCGTGTAGAGGGAGCAAGGCTACGCTGCGGATCAGTCAGCCCAAGTAATTAAGGCCTACTATACTCTCTTGGAGCCCTTGTCTCGTGCTGAGTACATGGTGAGTAAATCCTGAGCGAGAGCTTTATAGTCACTCTCCCTTCCATTCTCCTTTTTAAACGTGGCGCTCGATATTTCCTGAGAATCATGTTAAGACACTTGTGGAAAACGAGGTCGTCAAATCTGTCCCTAAACTTTAATCTCTGATAGCTGAAGCATATGAGCTTTTCTAGTTTTGTACCTTTCTCACAGGTTACGAAAACGGATACTAGCATTAGTCTAATGGTCATTTGAGAGGTTTCATGTTCGAATTAGTGTGAAAAGCAGCTTTGTCGTTTACGATTTCTGCCCTAAYTATGTCAATATAATGAATTTAGAATAAGAAGTACTAATGACTCGCAATATTCGGTTMTGCTGGACAGTTGAAATTGAATGGTTTGAACGTTGATGAGGAAGGCACAATTCATGACCCTGCACTGCTCATGGAGGTTTCTTCCTTCACCCTTTGTTAATCTTAAAAATTTTATCACGTCTGTATTTTCTTTTGGGCTTATCATTGCCATGTATTAATTAGTAAGGTGTCATCTCGATACGCTAATCTAGTCTTCAGATCTTGGAGRTAGTGCAATTTAAGCTGTGTGACTGCAGCTTAGCATSTATTGTGCTCTCTGCAKATTCCCTTACCGCTCTACCATGCACAACGATGCAGCATTCTYTWTATTAAGATGCTGCWYATTCTTGTTKRATTGTACAGATTATGGAGCTACGAGAAGAAGTGGAGGAGGAAACTGATGCCCACAAGCTTATCAAAATAAAAGAGGAGGTRTATTTCATCCCTTTCTCTTGCTTTTTGCTTTTTTGCTTAAKGTACACTAAATAGTGAAATTAGGTTGCCTCTCACTAATTTCTTGACATTCCACRCTATATAAATATTTATTGTTACYGGATAAGAATGCACTACTTTTGAATTAGTTATGGGTGTAGTAGGAACTCATGAACCTCTCTGAGTACAAATGGAAGTATTTGTAGAAATATTTGTTGACTTTGTTGGCTTGGAGAGCAAGTTTCTTGGGGTAAGGCAACCTAATTGTGAAGGCAACCTAATTTCACTATTTAGTGTAGCTAACCCTTTCCCGTGGGTTTAAAAGTGTGAGGTATTAGGGTCTCGGTGACAAACGAAGTTGATATCGTGGAAGCATCTCTGACTGTTATAGAATCTAGAAGTGTCACATTTCTTACAAATTATGCTTGGTGACATTGGCATTAGAAATGGGTGTATTTTCAACTTATGGGAAAGGTACCCTCTCGCAATGGGTTTCCTACCTTGTAACGACATCTTATTAGATATGTAAAGAACCTCGTTAGGCTTGTGATGGTTTCGTTCAAACTGGTGTACCGTTGTAGTTCTGCTAATCTGGTATTTTGTTTTTTTGATGCAGAACAAGAAGAAAATGTTGGAGTGTGAGAACGCTTTAAAGGCTGTGTTTCAAACTGGGAATATGACGAATGCTGTTCCGCTTGTGCAACGCATGACATACTATCATAARATAATTGAAGAGATTACTAGGAAGCAGTGATCTGCAATCCTTCTTCTTACCGGAGTCATGGCCTTCTCACACTCATTGGCAACTCGTGGCGTTTGAGCTTCTTCAACTGAAATYGGGAGTCGTTACGGTCTCAAGAGCTAAGAGCGCTGCGGGTTGAGGTAACCACAAATAAGTGCGACACCTTTAAGCAGTGAGCACAGTTTCTATCATTATAATGGACAGATTATTAAATATTCTTGTTAACAAATCAAAGAGGATTCCACGCATCAAAGAATGCATTATTTAGCTGCATTCCATATGCAAAGTTATAAGGGTTCAACGAATTATTGGTAAGGTAGTCTGCTCTTATTAAAGCGCCCATGCTCTAAAAGCAATCATGATACAGAGGTGCATTTTGTTTTCTTCAATGTACCAGCAGTGTACATTTCAGGAGGTGGTCGCTTCTAGTGACCATGTCATTACAACTTCAAAAATTTGTAACTAATTCTTTGAAGGTCCGAAAAATATAAAACAACTTGGGTTAGATGCCAATTCGTTTTTTCTTCGTATGAAAATTTACTGAAAATTGTTTCTAAGGAGTTTAGCTTCCCTGAAAACGCAATCAGCTCTTAAATGGTTGCTTTAAGAGCAGTCTACCTTAGATGATCTAATGAACGTCAGTTCTAATGGTAATGTTATAATGATGTAACATCAAAGTAGTGCACATGTTTCAAAATCAATAAGTACTCATTGTGCAAGATTTTGTGAGTGACGTTAGCTTAGAAAAGAAGATCTTGAAACTTCGGCACAACCTGCAGTTTTAAAGCGGTCTATGGCATGACTTCGGGGATGTGGATTCTAAACATTAGATTTCTCTAGTTTTTGCAGTACCATCTGAAAGAATTGGTACTATACCAAACACCCCATACATTGTGGGTGTTCAATTGTAAGTGGATGCGCAAATAATCTTGGTCTATAACATAGACTGAATGGAATAGTTTCATTTGATACATCTGTACTAACCAGGAAAGCTTTGATTTTGTCCATTCTCATTTGCAATTGCAAGGCGAAAACTGTTCATTGCTTGCGTTACGTTTCAAATAGAAAATTCCTGTAAATTTTGGTTACAAAGTCAATATGAGTGGACTGGAGAGCTTCCGTCCGGCTAGTACTAACTTAACTTAACTTCTTACTGGTGTCCCTACAGTAGCTTCTGCAGTTCCTGCAACGTACAAACAGTTTACTGAGTTTATGATAAACTTAATTCCATGAGAAGTTTTTTATTTTGTTTTTGGGTTTTTTTTCAATTGAGTTTTCATGAGACGGCTTCCGTTCCAAGGCATAACTTCATATTAGCACTAATTCAAGTTGTTGAATTGATATCGATTGATTTATTGGCACAGTAGTCAGTTGAGCTGTCAGCTCGCAGGCTAGGGTCCGTCAGTTTCATTTGTGGGTGTGCAGTAAGTACGTACTATGCATGCTTGCAGTGTGTGAGTCCTGCACTAGTGCATGCCTGGGCTCCCATGTGACTGCTGTGGCTGGCTGTAAAAGATTGACTGCAGTGACGTGATCGATCTCTTGCAGATAAGGTAAAGAAGTGTGGTGAAGAACTCGTGAACGGAAGCGAAAGTTGACTGAATATATGCGCGCATGTACGTCCAGACTAGCTCCAGAGGCCGGCCAGACTAGCTGTGTCCGTAGCTAGCTGGTCCCTACATACTGCAGGTCCGTTCTTCGATCAGAGGAGGTTACGTACACGCGTACTCTGAGCTAGTTTGGATGCCAAATTTCTTTTGATATTACTTTGCAAACGGAGAAACTGAAAGGGAAGAAGGGAAAAAAGGGAAAGGTCGATCGAATGAGAGAGAGAACAGATATCGATCTTTCATTAATTAATCAAGGTCAACCTGCCGTGCGTCTTGAGATCGAATTGAATTTCTACAGTAGCTCAAAACGTACATGCACGGCCGGCCGGCCGGGCCGGGTCCGCATGCATCGATCATTGCATTGGGTTGAAATTAAATTGGCACTGGTACCGTACGTACCGGTACTTGATTCGTTCGACGGTACCGGTGCCCACTACGATTTCACAAACTTTTTCAGCCGGCGTTTAAGTAATTAGTTTCATGGATTGGACAATGCAATGGATCACACTCAATCCATCCGAACTCATCTCAGCCTTTTGAATTGCAATTGTGCGCCCACTCTAGCACACGGCAATATATTATTATAAGTTCTGATTCCCTTCAGGAGATCGAGTCCTTTCAATGTTCCACTGCATTAATTTCGATAGGCTTAGGAACAACATTGGATCTTAACTCATTAGGTGAGAAACTAGGCCTCTAGAGGGCCGTTTCAGACTTGTTCCCCTTAATGTTCTCAATGCAGTGATGGAACGGATGGCCCGCTATCAGAAAAATAATTACCAAATAAAACTTCTTTTTTTTTTTTTTTTTTTTTTTGTCATGAAAGGATGAAATGGAAAAAAAAATAAAACATTATTGTATTCTTTTTTTAGAAAAAAATCTGACGTGGCAATCACTTTGCCTCGTTTGGGTGCTGGCAATGTTGTGGGAAGGCAGGAACGCAATTGGAAACTCGCATCCCTCCCTGAGTTTCAAAAAACATGTAGGGCCTTCACTTTTGGTTCAATTCTTTGTCACTTACATATATGTGCCTCTTGGGTTTTCATCTGGGTTTTTAGAGTCATAGAACTTGTGTCTAGCTCATTGATCAATTAACCCGCGAGCGCCCCAGTGCCTCAAATACAGCCTCTCCAAATTGAAAATTTTTCTTGCTTGACTATTATAATATTTTCAATGGTATGGCCAAAGGACTTGTCCTTTTCACTCTAGCTTAAGACTTGTCTATACTACCAATGGATACAGTCAATTCATGTGGATCTCTTTTTAGATGATAGTTTGATTAGAATGAATTGAGAAGGATTTGGATTTTGGTAAACATGAGCTAGGCGCTCAAGGGTTAAGGAAGAATTACAATATAGGTTTGGGTACGGTGACGAGCTTAGCTTGTGTTGGCAACTTTATCATGGTCGCAAATAAACATGGCTTCAATCGGTGCACAATAGAAGTTATTGTATGTTCTTGTTTCATAGCACACCAAGTTTGTTAAGGTAGGCACCCCAAAAATGGCGCCTAACCTTAAACTGCCATCTTCATTGACTACATCTCCAAAACCAATAATTGTGTACCTATGTGGAAGAAACTCTTTTAGAAACAAACTTTGACCCTCCATAACTATTGCATATAATATTCAAATGGTGTGTTCTTTGGTGCATTGGAACCTCCTTTCACTTGCCAACAAGACAATGTGAAATTCAAAATAGCCTAATAATAGTAACTAGACACAATACTACCAATTGATGGCGCTTTTGGATGAACTCTTTTTTGTGGTTTTTTCCGTGATGAGTTTCAATTGAAGAGGTAATTTTGTATGAAGAGGATTAGAGGAAGCCCACGTGAATTGATACGGATTTTGATGTGTCCATTAAACCCTATAACCCTAGAAGGACGGACTCGTCACTGTGAAAATTATCCTTTTTAAAACAACGTGATGATGTGAATCATTTGCTTCACATCCATTCATATTAATTTAATTACTAAAACCCTATTGTATACAAAGACAATGATTGTCTTATGGTAGAGGGACCCATAACCGATCAAATAAGCAATTATGGACATGATCTAGGGTTCTTTTAGGCAAAGCAAATATTTTCAGAGGTGCATTGACTAAAATGATGGAAATTGCAAAAACTTTGGTAATTTTATCTCTTACAATGAAATTACTATGAATTTTGAAAGGCCAAAGTTGGGCTTGACCCATGATCAACATGTAGAGTCATCCAATTCCGATCATTCAAGAACTACTTTCCCGCTCATTGCTTCCTACTTTCTTGCTCACTTATGTGTCATGAACTTATTGGTCCAAACCTTGAAAAAATCAAAAATACACATTCCAAGGAGAAAATCGAAATCTTTTCCACCTTGGTCGGAAATACAACACCCTATCGATTGGTGATGGGGCACCGGTTAGGAATGGGTCCCTCTACCATATATATAATTTTGACACATAATCATCTTAGAGCAAAGGAAAGAACACCTGTGATATTAACACGCAATTAGCTACGTGCACATGAATGCTTCTATGTAAGACAAGAGAGCAAATGTTCGTCTTTGGATTTAAGAATCTAGATTTTCCTTCAATCTTGAGCCTACTTCTACTTAACAATTTTTTAATGAGTGAAAAT
Source organism: Pleurozium schreberi (assembly GCA_006891605.1). Taxonomy (NCBI): domain Eukaryota; kingdom Viridiplantae; phylum Streptophyta; class Bryopsida; order Hypnales; family Hylocomiaceae; genus Pleurozium; species Pleurozium schreberi. Next base: position 368,584 of record VACF01000428.1, on the reverse strand, counting down.
TAAGTGTATTTCTATTAAATTTTTTTCCTAGATTCTCAACTCAATTTTTTATCATATGAAAAAATAAATTCAAAAYCAATAGAGAAAAAATCGTAAGTTATGAAGGTTCAAAGCCAAAAAATGTAGTTGATCAAGTTGCACAAAAACTTATTTCCTTCACTTTAAATGCAAATATTTTGCAATCTACATGGCCAAAGTTTGTGAAATATCTTTGACATATTCACTTATTTCCTTCACTTTAAATGCAAATATCTTGCAATCAACATGGCCAAAGTTTGTGAGGACGACCGCGAGTTCACACACATATAATTCATTACAATTCCGCTTAAACAACATCCTAAAGCCGAAAACAGATCCTATAGGTATATACTTGGAACATACACTACTAACGGAAACAGAAATCATAGCTATCAACACYGAGTATCTATCCACTAATAGCAAGGTGTGGAACCCTAAATCAAACCAAAACCAAAACTATGAAGTAGTAATCCTCAGTCCAGTTATTTATGKTATGGATAGCGAGACCATCCGCGGTCAGCGGCTAACCCGGATCTGCCATGAGGAGCTACATCTTAACGTTGCAATCCACCCCGGAATTGCTTCAGATAGCCGTGCTCAGATGGCCAAAATCAGCCCCGGAAGCTCCCGTCCTTCCTTGGACTTCCAGAGGTGGTTCTGCCACAGGGGCACGCACGGGTGATGCTGGATCTCGTGCGGCGTGGGCGTGGTCGGCTTCAAATCCGTCACCAGAATCGCGGTGTTGAAGTACTCGCGAAGCTGCGTGATGCGCTTATCCTTGAGAGTCCATATGTGCACCCAGAACGTTTTTTTGCGAGACGACGTAGACGGCGCCTCCCCTTCCACGAAAACCCTGTTGCCAATGCTCCGAATGCTCGGGCGCTGGAACGCAAAGGTGTCACACGAAGTAACACCAGTGAGCAAGCGCATCATGTGCTGCTCGCTCCGGGGGCCATAGAACCACCACTCCAGATCCTCGTCTACTAACTCGCCCACCTTCGCTGCATCCCCCGATGCTAGCGCGGAGTACAGCAGTCGAACCAGCCCCTCGTTGGCATGCTCCAGAGCTCCTCCGCCCTCCTCTTCACTTTCTGCCAGCTTTTCCCAAACGCAAACTGCGAACGCTCAAACCCTAAAAAAGAAACGGAACTCAAACCCCACCAGACAAAACCTCGGAAACCGCGGAATTGCGCAACACGGAAGAGCAAAATCTGCGCAAATTGAATTGCAAACGCTGAACGCGTCAAGATTAGCCAAGAGCGAGAGGGTCTCGGAGTCCTCAAACGACGCTCTCGCGAAACCTCTTATACGGAAACCGCCGGAAGGTACCTTGTCAGCTGCACTTCTCGGTAGTTACGCGGTGACGCATGACCGTGGTGGGACCTGGTAGGTCGAAAAAGCACGCGGTGGTGGCACGGTGGAAGGCGGCCAGCAGCGCCGCCAGCAGCACAGTTGGAGTTGTGGTGTGCTCGAGGGCTACTAGGCGGGTATCAATTGCGGATATTGAGAATCTGTAGCTGACAAGGTTCTCCACTCCGAAATCTTAAACGACGGCTAATTATGATCCTCAAGTCCAACTCAATGTACTATTCCAAAATAAAAGGATTTATTCTTTTGTCTTCCAAAGATAAAATTAAACCGGAGGTGGGCTCTTCTATGTTTATATTGGTGTCTAATCACCAAGACTCTCTTCTATGTTTATATTGGCCTAAAATAAAATAAGTATTTATACTTAAAAATTTTACTTTGTCATTTTTACTTTAATTTTACTTTTGAGTTGACAAGATTTTTGTTTCAGTTTCCTATTCATTTAATTGAACCTTCACTTTTACGTCCTGTACACAAGATGAACTTTCAGCAGTTTCTAAGATGGAGAGAAGCCTGGGTTAACCCTTGCAGGACAAGGGGGACGTTTTTTTGTCCTTTGGATGACAAAAAACTCATCTTGTGAGTGGATACTGGACAATTTTCATCCATTCTTTTTGTGAAAGTGACCACATATATGTCAATCATCATGGGAAGTCAAACACTGTATTTGCTTATTTTTAGGTGGATCTAATTCTATGAAGATAGTAAAGATTTTCACTTAAAAGTGTTTTGTGCCACGCCGTCCTTTTCGCAATTTTTGAATGGGTAGCATCAGGTACTGGTTTGTACAATTTTTCCAAAGCTTAACATGTGTGTGAACAATGTTTTTCACCTCGGTCAAACACTGCATATTGCACCCCGCCTTTTCCCGTGGTGATAGGTCCGTCCTTTAAAGGTTAAGCTAGTGTCTTGTTTATATCATGTACTTCTTTCTTTAAGTTTTAAAATTTGGGATTGTAAGCATTTTTGAAAAATCAATGAATTTGAAATAAACTCAAAAAAATAAATTCTGATGTACACACATATACTATATTAGACATCTTGCAGTAGAACTTCTAATAAGCCATGGGGTCGGAACCGGTCTAGTACATTATTGCAAAGAGGTCATTAGAATTAGGGAGGGTCATTTGTTCTCATGTTGTTTGTATGTGGGCTGGGCCACGACTGGTCTGATACATTATTGTGTAGAGTTTTATTAGTTCAGAGAGTGAGATTATTAGAAGTTCTATTATAGTTCTATAAATGATTAAAAAAATCATTAGATTGTGGTTTTAGGACAAAGTTCAAAATATAGATAAATATTTATTTTTAGGATGTTTTCAAATCACCAAAGTGAAATAGAAACTAGATGTAATAAAATAATAATTCAAGCTTTATTAATTTTTAACTAATTTTTATTAACTATGTTAATTTGATATCATATCAATTTAAAGTATTTATAAACTACAATAGTTTCAAGCTTCATTTATTTATGAACTTAATATTAAGGTACACAAATTTCTAAATTTTCCTATGTTTAATTTGCAAGAAAAAATTGAAAAAATTTGAATTGATTGTAGTCATATAGATTACTTCTCATAACCTCTAAAGTTCCAAGACTATGATTTATCATGAATCCGTTTTAAAATTTTCATTTCTATCTAGTTTAAATAGCTATTTTAAAAAAAATGTCTTTATGACTTTTCCAATTGTAGGGTTTAGTACATCAAGCTTGTATTAGAATTTTTAGAGTATAATTTATGAACTTTGAGTTGTTATATGGTATGATACTGTTATTCAAATTGAAGTCTTCAATTCGTTTGTCCCTTGTCATATTAAGTTTACAAAATTTGACTTCTTTTAAATGAAAATTTTTGCACTTTAGAATTTGAGGGTATTAACTCCTAAAGTCCCAAGTGTCCCCTCGGGGGACACTTGGGATTTTGGGCAAGCTCGTGTGATCTCAATTCTTTACATATTTTTTTGAAACTTTTTATGATGATAGAAAAACACATTAGCTTTCAGAAAATATAATTTTTTGTCTCAATCGGTGCCCGGGGGCAAAAGTTATGCCTTACTATGCATAAATTTCAGTTCGTCGGGCAGAATAAAAAAATCACAAAAATATGATTTTATTTTATTTTTCATTTTTTTCTCAAAGATTATATTTTTGTGTATGTCTGAAGCTTTGATTCATTTTGTTTGGCCTAATGATGAGAAAGTTATGGACAATCTTGTTTTTCGGGCAATCTAAGCATCCTCTCAAAAAAATAACTTATAGGATTCATTTCTAAATGCAATTTTCACAACTTTTTGAAAAACATTGTTGGACAAGGTTAAGCTTACTTGCCAAAACAATCTCACTATTGGGATTATTGTGTTTTAATCCCATCTTAGAGCTATTAACCATTTAGATTTTTTTCCAATCTTGGACCTACTTCTACTTAACAATTTTTTAATGATTGAATATCAAGTGTGTGTTTTCTGAATTTTTTTCCTTTAATCCTCAACTTGACTTTTCAACACATAAAATTTTAATATCAAGCTCAGTAGAGCAAAAAAATTTGATTAGGAAGCTTCAAAGCCAAAAAATCTACTCATAGAATGTATAAAAAAGCTTGTTCTTTTCACTTTAAACGCAGATATCTTACAATCAGTGCAAGCGAAGTTTGTGAAATTTTTTGTACACATTCATATACTAGTCTAGTGCAAGATCCTAAAGTTAGATATGCAAAAAAATTGAAAATTTTGAAAGCTTTGCACCTTGCAATAGAAATGGCAGTTTTGAATGGATTTTGAGAGAAAAAAAGCCTTGGGACTGTAGGGGTTAATTGCTATGATATAAAATTGATAATCTAGAAAAAAAAAAAAATTAAATGATTTTCATTCTTCAATAATCTATTAACTAAATGAAAAAAAATACATAATAGAAGACAAAATTTATTTGCTAATAGATTAAAACTATGTCAACAATTGTGATTCATCACAAAGTTTAAAACTTGCGGTTTGTCAACAGTTATCATGTGGTTATCATGCGGTTTGTCAACTGTTTGTCAACAGTTATCATGTGATTATCATGCGGTTTGTCAACTGTTTGTCACCAGTTATCATTGATTCTTGGGTTCGCATTTTAGTATACAATTTAGAGCATCGTTACAATACTTTACTTTACAATTTATTGCATCGTTACGATGCATAACTTTCAATTGCAAAAGAATTTTTTTTTTCAAGTTTGAATGCTAAGTAACTCTAAATTTAATGACTTCTTCTAAACTTCTTTTGGTATGAAAATATCATGATTGATAGTCTCACTATGCCTATGCGTCTCATACATATAGCTTCATATAAGGTGTGTATCAAACTAAAATATTCCATAAATTGTTAGTTACAAACATCAATTCCAATTGGAAATAATTAAATAAAATAAAAAAATACAATCAACCATCCCAAAAGATTGTAGTCAACTTTTGTTGTTTATTTTCAATATTATGTACATAAATGCCATGAAATTGAGCAAATATGAACATATTGTATTTGTCTTTTGTTCTTGTTCTAGACCAGTGAAACTAATGTTATTTTTTGAGCAATATTCGCTTGATAGTGATTAAAATACAATTTGAAGGAATATTTGACAATATATTTTTCATTTTTAGTTCATTGAAATCTCTAATTTGCTACATATTCTAAGAACAAATTCACTCTTTTTTGGATGTATATATACTCTTTAAGATGAATAATTTAGGTTTCATCCACATTTTGCATATTTCATCCCTTTTTTTTTATAGATGTGAACAATTGCATCACTCTTCAATGCCCAATCTACACCTTAAATGAGGTTGTAGTTTTGATTGTCACGGTGAGATCTTTTGGACCATGCATCCTCTAGTCAAGTCCTTGGTACCATTCGAAAGCTCTCCGCAAGAAGGAGCCAATGCTTAGACTTGTATTTTGTGTCATTCCTACAATCACAATGGCAAAAAAAAGACATTGTTTTTGGAAGTTTTAATAATTTAAAAATATTAAAAAATAAATGATATATTTTAATTATTAATATTATATTGTGGCAACTGTACATGATACTCTACACTAAAGTGGAGTATTAAGGGGACCAAACAACTATAGAATTAACTTATTGTAGAAAATTGTAGATGTTTGACACATAATATACAATCCTGGTACACTTCAATAACTATTGATGTACATCAAAGATTGATACAATAGAACCTCCCTAACTTAATCCTCTCTAACTCAATAAAAATTTTGTCACAAAACATTGATTGTTGGTCCTAGTTTAACCTCTAAATGATGTTATCGTTTTCTATACGTTCTCCCTTTTTGTATACGAAAGGGAAAATTGAGTAGCACATGAATCCCATTCAAGCTATAAATTTCAGGCCTAGTTACAATCATACTATCATGTGAGATTTTTTTGGGAATTTTTTAGTATTCAGAGAGAATCAAATATATTAAATATAAGAACAACATACACGAGCTCTTTGGGTGGGCAACATCATTTAGGAATTAACAATATGAACCACGTACGAAGATCATACCCCTCCCTATTACAATAACCTTGCTTATATAATATGTCAAGAGCGGTCCCAATCTTATCAAGTTAGGGAGGTTCTACTCTCTTTATATAGTGTGAAAAGTCGATTATTTAGTATGGGTCCCCTTGATACCCCTAATCATTGTAGTATGAATGAATAAAAAAAGAGTCCTTGGCCAGGGTGATTCTTTTATTTGATCTCCGGCCAGTCTACACAAAAAGGCCAGAAAGTTGTACCGATGGTACAGAGAGGAAGTACTGTACTGCTGGCGAAAGTGTTGGGCTGCTGACGTGGAATTCTTATCTGACAAGTAGGAAGGTAAAACTCAACCGGCAACCATGCATGGGCCTTGGTTTACAGTATTTCACATTTTCGTGATGGTTCCCTTATGTATTGGAAAAAACATGAAATTAAAAATACCTTGGCAAAGTTGTGGAGCAAATTATGAGATTAAAAAACAAAATAAAAGGATAAAGGGGTAAAAACTATGCTTAGACAAAGAACATATTCTATGTATTCTCAGAGAATACACTGATTTTTTTCTCTATACTTCATTAAGGTATAAATATCTTTAAAAAAATTACAGAGCAAGCTATGCACGTACCTCAATCCCATCTAGTTTTCTGACCCTAGAAAACCAAGTTTTCATGCCTAAAATCTAGATTGTATAGAGAACTTGTAACGTGTTTACATTGTATTTTGATGGCCAACTTCCTAAAGGGGTTAACACTCATGATGCATAAATTTACCTCCGGTTACTAAAGAAATGACTAGGGAAAGATCGACCCTTTCTTATTGCCCCGTCAAAAGGTAAATTTAAAAATTACCCTATTTTTTGGTGCGTCAATTTTGTATTTCTTCACACCTCCTAGCTAATTTGGAGTGTCTAATTGCAAATATGAATTCAAAATTTGCAAATTTTATCATATGTAGCAAATTAAAAAATCAAGTGTTTTCACTAGGGATAAAGAACATGTCAACAGGGGGGGTCAATCACCCTAGCCCTAAAAAGTGGGCCTTTTGTGGTTGTGTTCTTTTTCTATTTTGAAAGAATCTCAATTTTTTTTGAGTTTTCCATTCTTATCGTATTTGTGCTAAAGGAGGCAACCCATTTCCGACCACTTAAATAAGCAATTGAGCATATCTAGGATGCATGTAAATAGTGTATTCAAATTTTTTTTTTGAAATTTTTTTGGTTGAATTGAGTGTATTTGATGTCCTTTTGCTAAATGGTTGTTTGTTTGTATGCAATATACCAATTTGGTGATTTTGAGTCGTTTTTTTTTACCAATTTGGGAATATTGTTTTGATGTACTTTTGAGGTAAGTCTAGTCGGATGAGGTGCGAATGTTGCCAGCAGTGTCACGTGGGTGATTCCCGCGGTCAAATTTAACCCTTAAATGCCAAAGGGGTGACCGTGCAAATCATCCTTTTCTATTACCGTGTGAAGCACTAGCCTCCAAAATTGCAAAACTAATCATTGCAAATCAAACTACTGTAGAAGAACTTCCCTTTCCAAAACAAATTTCAAGGATGAGTAGTTGCAATTCTGTCTTGTATAGTTTGACTCCGCTTCATTCATCGGACACAAAACGTCTAGCTCGGCGTTTAAGAGTTAATGAAGATGTGAGCGTGTGATGGAGTGAAGAACTTTGTTTGTATCCTAGTTGGGATGAAGTGGAAGATAGATTGCATTTGAAGTTACACAAACTAAGGTGTACCAAATCGGAGTAGATGTGTGATGTGAAGAAGGAGATTAAGGTGGGTACATCCAAAAGCACAACTGACCTTAAAGTGCCATCTACAACCCATGTACATTTCCAAAATCAGTCATGTACGCAGACTGTAGATGGCGCTTTCATAAACAATCTTTGACCCTTAATAACTTTTGCATATTGTATCCAAATGGCATGTTCTTTGGTGCATTAGAACCTCCTTTCACTTGCCAACAAGACAATATGAAATTCTGAACAGTCTAATAATAGTAACTAGACACATTACCAATTTGTGGCGCTTTTGGGTGTACCCACCTTAATCTGTGTGAATTAGTGAAGAAAGAAGAGGTTGAGACCAATTAAAAAGTTTAGGTGCAAGGAGAGGAAGGAAGTCTGTAAGGTTTTAAAATGCTGATCTGTCACTAATTAAATCAGAATTAATATAAAGTGTATTTCTGTATTTGATGGCGTTTGCGTATATGTGCGTGTTTCAATTAATTTCACGTGCCAAGCGCCAGGGGTTCAGCCTGTAAGCCTAGTGAGGAATCAATGTCATGGTATGTTATCATGGTATGTCWAATGTATTATCAAATTGGAATTAATGAAGTATCCAAGTTATGTATAATGTTTTGTATTAATTTAGTCCAATCAGGAAATATAAGGCTTGAATGTGTTTGTGTTGAATTCTCGGTTATGTCTGTAAGTGGTTGTTAACTCTTAAACGAGGTCGAGGACGTTTTGCATCCGATGAATGGCAAAGAATCTTTCCTTGTAGGACAGAAATGCAATCATTCATCCTCGGTATTAGGAGTGGAAAGGGGAGATCTTTTCTAGTACTTTGACTTCCAATGAATATATTTAACTTTTGCAAAGGAGATGATGTCACGCGGTATCAAAATGCATGATTTCCACGGCCACCAGTCCGTCATTCAAGGGTTAAATATCAAATTGGTGTTATGCGCACTGAGAGTGATGGGAAGCCCAATTTGGAAGTCATAGAAGCTTCATGTTATCATTCAGCTGATTCCAAGTTGTGTCTGTAAGAGAGTATCAAATCTGTTTAATTGGAGTAAGAGTTGAGTTATAAGTTGGAAGAGTCAAAAATGCTTAGTGAATCACTACAAGAAAAAGGGGTGTTTTAAGAGAGTTTTTAAGTATAGTCCTAGACACAAGATTATAAGTAATGACCTTTTAGGAGATTCTTAGTAAAATTTTACTAAAAATTCATATATTTCAAGTAAATTTTTACTGGAAATCTTCTTAAAGGTCATAACTTATAATCTTGTGTCTAAGACTTTACTTAAAAACCCACTTAGAACACCCCTCTCTCTTGTAGTGAATGAATGTGAGATATGAAGAATGTGAAAATTAATTCCAAGTTGGTGAATGGGAAGTGCAACTTCAGCGATTGTCAAAAGTATGCCAAACCCAATTGTGAAGTTGAAAATAAGCCAATCAATTTGGTTAAGGAGGATGTTGTGGTTCCCATAAAAGAGACAAAATGAAGCGTAGAGATAAAGTTCAAGAGTTGCAGCAAGGCTATACTAGCAACAGTGCTCCAATTTGGAAAGATTAAAGATCCCAGTTGGAGAAAGAGTAAAAAAAATCTGAAATTGTTTTTTTTTCAAATCTAACCGTAGAATCTTCCACCTAACTAGTATGAGGATGTGTAGAAAAAATTTCAAAATTATTCACCGCACAAATTGCAAGATATCTGCATTTAAAGTGAAAAAAACAGGTTTTGCAACACATTACGGGACAAAATTACTTGACTTGAAACCTTCTTAACTTTAATTTTTTTCACTATAGAGTTCTGAGCTTTAAATCTTTCTTGTGGAGAATTGAATTGAGAATCTAGGTGGGGAAAAAAAATTCAAAAAAAAATTAATTTTTATTTTTGAAAAAATTGTTAAATAGAAGTAGGTCCAATATAGATGGAAAATCAAAATTATTAATATCTCTAAGGTGGAATTAAAATGCACTAATTCCAATGGTGAGATTGTTCTAGCAGAAAAACTAAACCATGTGGAACATTTTTTTTCTTAAAATTGTAAAAATTGCATTTAGAAATGAATCCTACAAGTTATTTTTTCAAAAAAATGCTCCAATTGCCCAAAAAACAAGATTGTCCATAACTTTCTCATAACAAATCTGAATGGAATGAATCAATGCTTTCCATGAAGGCAAAAATATAAACTATGAGAAAAAAAAATTCAAAGAATTCAAATTCAAATTCAAATTTTTGAAACTTTTTTTTGTTTTCCCCTTTCCCCCTCTTTTCCCTTGTGTTGACTTGTTTTGGGCATAACATTTGTTCATGGGCACCGATTGAGAAAAAAATTATATTTCCATGAAGCTAATTAGTTTTTCTATCATTGAAAAAAGTTTCAAAAAATCAAGACCAAAATTGAGATCGGAGGAACATGCCTGAAATCTACCTTGTCCCCCGAAGGAACAAATGTTCCTTTAGGGGTTAAGGAATGAAATTACTTTCTTATTCTCTGGTTGCAATGCTTATTAGGTGAATAATTAGAATCAATCCTATTTAATAGCCTTCCTAGGAATGAACTTTACTATTGGTTTAGATATTTTCAAATAGAGTGTAAACCTATCTACAATGCATGTATGTTGAGGAGAAACTTTTAAAATATAGAAGTAGATTTGAAAAGGGTTCTATATTTTTTTCAAAATTTTATTTCCCAAAAAAAAATTACCATGAATTTTGAAGTTGAAGATTATGTTTGTCTGCACTAGTCTTCCCCTTTCCAACTAAATGTCCGTTGCAAAATCCAATCAAGATCTGGTTGTAGTATCAAGAAACTTGTAGCCAATCATAATGTGCCAAAATGACGTTGGGAAGTGCGCCATAAGTGGTCACTGCTTATTACCATTGGTTGGGAAGAAGGCACCATGCTTTGCCAAAATTGGAGGTTGATAAAAAATGTGTTGCCTTCCGTACATAGAATAATGAAATTAGGTTGCCTAAACAATTAAATTGCCTTACCAAAGAAAATTACCTCATAACTCAATGCTTGTCTATGTGGAAGCTTTTGTCACTCTCTAAACAATTAGATTGCCATATCCAAAAGAGTTATCTCAAGACTCACCGTGTGGAGTCGCTTTGAATGGGATAATGAACTAGTGCAACCAACCCATGCCACACATGTCGTTATGGATTAATGAAAATTACTGCATCTTTCTAAAGTTACTATAAATATTCATATAGTGTAAAATGTTAAGAAATTAGTGAGGGGCAACTTAATTTCACTATCTAATGTAGTTTTTATAAATTTCTAGCTTTATTAGAGAGTTTTGGTGCACCTTATATTACACACGGAGATTGTAAGTGGATACTTTGTAAGCTTATTCAACTACTTAGATTTTTTTATTAAATTGTTATATTTCTCAATTTTTTATTTATTTTTTGCAACAAAATTTATAAAAATGAATGTTTATCATACTACTAGGATTTTTCACATTGGTAAGCATTGCATAGTCTTTTAATAAAAACTTTTGGTTCTTTAGGTACTAAACTATAGAAGGAAACACTTATATAAGCACAAAGCTAAGGTAAAAATTGCATTGTATACTATTTGGTCATTGAACATAGTTACAATGATTCAATTCACAATTATTATTTTTGCAAAAGAATACTAATTTGAATGGTTAATATCATATGTATTTTAGTAACCTAAGTTTTGAAAATAAATTATACATCATACAGGCAGTCAAAGCAAAAACATATAGTTTCCAATTGTAGATCCTATTTTGGGAGAATCATTTTTATCTTTTTGGATTCTAATATGTCTCTCTTACTTCCCTAATTGGTTCCAATGGAATTCCAAAAGCATCGTTTTGTACACTAAATTGACAAACAAATATTTTTTCATGTATAAAAGTCACAAGTGTGTGCTCATTGAATTCATTAAATGGTGACTTGTCCAACTCAATTGCAAAAGTTTCATCCCTATTTTCAAACCTTTGAGCCCCAATTGCACACTCATTGCAATAAAAACTGCCTTGGAATGCAACATAATCAAATTGGGATCCAAAGTAGAGCTTTGAGTTGGGTTGCAAACCAGAATGCATTTGTTTACCTTAAAAGTAGATCCCTACTTTTGGAAATGTGACCCTAACCCGAATTGCCATCATCACTTTTGGGTACATCTCCAAAATCAATACACACCTATATAGAAGAAATTTTTTTAAAACCTCTACCAAAAAGAACTTTGACCCTTGAAAAACTTTGCATATAATATCCACATGTCACGTTATTTAGTGAGTTTGAATCTTCCTTTCACTTGCCAACAAGAAAATATGAAAATTTATTAGACTAATGAAAATTACCAAGTACAACATCAAACACTATAGCAAAACATGGTAAAAAAATGGCACCAAAATCGAGTGCGATTTTTTTTCTCATATTTTGTTATAGTGATAAAGTGTCAAAAGTCTCACCTTTATTGCCTACATTGACCTCTAGATGGAATCAAACTCTCTGCACTCTAGCTTGATACCCCAAATTCTGTCCTAAAAGGCTCATAAATGACTCATCTAAGGAAAAAAATAAAGGTGTGGAAGAAACTAGTTGGCCAAAGGTTTCTAATTTTTGTGGATGTTCAAAGAAGTAGAAAAGAAACAAACAACAATTTAAATTGTAATTTCTTGACTTAGTCATGGGTCACTATTGATGATCATAGATTTTAGCAATAATGAATTAACATGTGCCTTTGAGAAAGCCTTTGAGAAGGCCTTTGAGAAGAGATGAACAGTCTAAAAATAGATGAATCGCACTACAAGAAAAAGGGATGTTTTAAGTATAGTCCTAGAGATAAGATTTTAAGTAATGACTTATAAAGAGTCTTTTAAGTAAAATTTTTACTATAAAGCCATGTCTTTTAAGTAAAATTTTATTGAAAAGACATGGGTTTTTAGTAAATTTTTATTTAAGAGACTCCTTATAAGTCATTACTTAAAACACCCCTTTTTCTTGTAGTGTCGGGTGCTCAATATATTTTAAAAAGCTCCATAATGTGTGAATACAATGTTCTAAATCGAACAAGAGAAATATGTACCTTGAGRTTTATATTGAGAAGTTTATTTTTTACTGTCATTTTGAATTCCATTTTCAAAATTAAATGACACATTCATGATTCATGAATGATACATAACAGTGGTCCAAAAGCACTACTCCTTGGCCTTGAACCACAATTGTATTCAAATTTTCCTACCTCAAACATTGGGGTATATTTTAGGAATCATATCGGCACTAATTACGGACCTCTCTTGGAATCCATTCATTCTAAATGCCCGCTCAATTACACTACAAAGAGAAAGACTACAAAGAGAAAGGGGTGTTTTAAGTGAGTTTTTAAGTATAGTCTTAGACACAAGATTATAAATAATGACCTTTAAGGACATTTTCAATAAAAAAATTCTTGAAATACATGAATTTTTAGTATAATTTTATTGAAAATTTCCTTAACCCCTAAAGTCCCAAGGCCATTTTTTCTCTCAAAAACCATTCAAAACTGCCATTTCTATTGCAAGGTCCAAAACTTTCAAAACTCTCAATTTTTTTGCATATCTAACCGTAGGATCTTGCACTAGACTAGTATATGAACGTGTATGAAAATTTTCACAAACTTTGAGTGCATAGATTTTAAGATATCGGCGTTTAAAGTGAAAAAAACAAGCTTTTTTATACATTCTATGAGTAGATGTTTTGGCTTTGAAGCTTCCTAATCAAATTTTTTGCTCTACTGAGCTTGAAATTAAAGTTTTATGTGTTGAAGATTCAAGTTGAGTATTGAAGGAAAAAAATTCAAGAAAAGCACACTTGATATTCAATCATTGAAAAATTGTTAAATAGAAGTAGGTCCAATATTGGAAAAAAAAACTAAATGGTTAATAACTCTAAGATGGGATTGAAAAACAACAATCCGAGCAACAATCCCAATGGTGAGATTGTTTTGGAAAGTAAATTTAACCTTGTCCAACAACTTTTTTTGAAAAATTGTGAAAATTGCATTTAGAAATGAATCTTATAAGTTATTTTTTCAAAATGATGCTTAGATTGCCCCCAAAACAAGATTGTCCATAACTTTTTCATCATTAGGCCAATAGAATGAATCAAATCTTAAGATGTACACAAAAATATATTCTTTGAGAGAAAAAAAAAAATCTGTATTTTTGTGATTTTTTTGTTCTGCACGACAAACTAAAATTTGTGCATAATATGGCATAACTTTTGCCCCCGGGCACCGATTGAAACAAAAATTATATTTTCAGAAAGCTAATTTGATTTTCTATCATCAAAAAAAGTTTCAAAAATTTATGTCAAAAATTGAGATCACACAAGCCTGCCCAAAATCCCAAGTGTCCCCTCGGGGGACACTTGGGACTTTAGGGGTTAAAGGTCATTATTTATAATCTTATGTCTAGGACTATACTTAAAAACTCACTTAAAACACCCCTTTCTCTTGTAGTATAAGGACCTCCTCCTCCACTACTTACCAATATTAAAATCTTTCGAATTTTCAATGTATTGAGGTAGAAACACCTAAAAGAGTCCCTGTTCCCATTTTTATACTTGAGTCTACAACTAAATGTGTCCCTAGACTTTCGTTAATTTTTTCATTAAATGCTTAAATCTAATTCATTGACGCATGTAAAGGACACATATTTAATTCTGATTTGTTTACTACTGATATTTTTGCAAATTTCAATTTAGGGTCCACCTATGTGACAGTTTTAGTGGTATAGAGAGACGACACTTTGAAAAATCATAGAAATAACGTATGTATTAAATCCAATTTTTTTTCTTTTGGATTATTCATGATTTTTACTTGCTAATAATACAAAAACATTATTTTTACGAAAAGGTGCCTCCAAAAAAAGAACCACCCATTGCCAACTAGGGATCCATACCCAACCTGTAGGTGTAGCTATTTCCAAACAAGTTTGAAACAAATTTTCAATCAAAGCTTGGAATGTGCTATTTACTCCTTTTCCAGATTGGAACTAATGAGTTGATGACACATGTCCCATAGTAGTGAGCGGGAAAATAGTTCTTGAATGGTTTGAATTAAAAGACTCTATTAATACATTGGTAATGGGTTTAATCCAATTTTTGGCTTCCCAAACTCATAGTGATTTGAATTCAAGGAAAAAATCACGAAAAATTTGACTATCTCTGTGATTTCTATCTTCCTACATAGCAAAAAATTTATATTGCTTTACATTGCTCCAAACGTACATGTATAGAATCGCTTAAGTGGCCGATTATAGGTGGTTCTATCATATGGCAAATTGCTTAGATGTTGACACTTTTGGGTGTTTCCACAATAAATCTTTTTTTATTTTTTATTTTATTTTAAAACAAATGAAATGAGATTTCATTGCCAGTAGTAAGGTAGAACCACCCATTCCCGACCAATGCCCCATAGCCAACCGTTGATTGACTTATTTCCAACCAAGGCTAGGACATTTTTTTTCTTCTTATTTTCAAGGTTGGGACTAAAAGTTCATGATACGAGTCCCAAAGTAGTGCAAAAAAAAGTAGGAAGCAATGAGTGGAAAACGTAGTTTTTTGAATGATCAGAATTGAAAGAGTTTAGAGATTGGCTATGGGTCCGAAGCACTTTTTGCCTTTCAAAATTTATGGTAATTTCAATTTGTGCGATAAAATTACCAAAGTTTTTGCAATCCCCATCATTTTATCAATACACCTCTAAAAACATTTACCTTGCATTGCATTGCTTCATATTCGTCCAAATTCCTTATTTGGTCCAATATTCGTGCAGTTTTTTGGGATTTACGAGCTATTTTCCTTGAATTTTCAAATTGATCCACTTTTTCAAGTATCGAGTCCGGTTATTTTCTCTAATTCTAACTCAAATTAAAAATTATATAGATTTTTCATTGGTTTTTAGCCGATGTTTTTGAATTGCAAGCAGCTTTTTTCCCAATTCCTCCGGCTAACTTTGAACTAGCCGCCGGTTGTTCCCGGACATTGATTTGGTCGGTTATAGGTGGTTCTACCTAAAATCTTTTTTTCTTTTTACCAAAAAAGTCCCAAGTAAAGATTGTCGGAAATTGTACGGTCATTCCAGAAATTCATGCCTAGTCATCCTGGAACTCTCCACKAATGGCCTTGCATTGCTTTCCTGACCAGCACACACAGCCCAGCTGCCTTTCGTTGAACAACAATAACTTGAGTTAAGTTATCACTTGTCTTCTGTTTGGGGTCCAGTCAATTGCGGAGGGTACCGTACTCTCTCTCGCTACTAGTAGGCCTTGGCGAATTGAGTCAACTGACTGCCCCCCTTGTTGCCCCTTTTTTTTCACCCCTGGAAAAAACACTGGATTTTCTAACCGGACACGTAAGGTAAAACAGCCCATTGTGGTCAGAATTTGGAGTMTGTCCTCATGCCATTGCTGAAATTTTTTCAAATTTTTTTGCACATAAAGACAAGTGTGAGGAATAGTGAGAGCAATTGAAATTATATTTTCCAGACAAGGTATGAATTAGTTATGAATTTTTGAAGTGATATGCCCACAAGAGTCAGTAGGCTACCTTATAACCAAAAAAATCTATATTTTATAAGCTCATCTTAACCCCTAATGGACTGAGGCATATTTTGGGCAGAAATTGTCAATAAATTGCCACTTTCTAGGGAAGCAAGAAAAAAATGATCAAAAAATGTATTTTTTTACAAGATTTAACCCTACCTATTTGTACTAGACTTCTATGGGAATGTGTGGAAAAAATATCAGAAACTTTGGTTGCACGGATTGAAAGATTATAACGTTTGAAGTTAGGTCAAAAAGTTCTTTTCCAACCTTGCCCAACAAGGCCTAGAAACCGTAACTCCTTCCAGTATAAGATTTTTACACTACACATGGTTATTTTTTTGACATTTGCATCTTGACATTTCCCAAAAAATAGATTTTTGGGAAGAGGGTACATAGATACACTTTGTGTCCAAATTTCATGAACATCCGACCAAAAGTGACTTTGTAGGAATCTACCCGAGATTTCTTGCGTACGTTGAACGGACACTTGGTCTTTTAGGGTTAATCACCTAAAGTGGTCACAATAATATCTAATGTGGAAGGTCTTGAAAAGTCACTTCCTACAATGATTTACACTCAAAAAGTAGGGTGCTTCTAATGAGGTCACTAACCACTCCATGGAGGTGACTATCACTCCATGGGTGTCAAGTTAGGCATTGATTGTGGTTTGAAAAATCTTCATGGGTCATTAGGTGTCCACTATGGATCATCTGACCTCAATGAGATGTTTTACCTTATAACAAAATTTGTAGATTGTGAATTCATATTTACAATAAGAGGCCCCAAATTAGCTTAGGGAGATGTAAAAACTCAAAATTGACTCAACACAAAATAGGGGGCAATTTTTTTATATACGTTTTTTTGCCTTTGAAAAAAACACTAAACTTTTTTGTCTGCCACATATGATAAAATTTTCAAATCTTAAATTCATACTTGCAATCAGAGGCCCCAAATAAGCAAGGAAAGGCAAAGAAACACTAAAAACCCTGAATTTTTTCATTTTCCATGCATGATAAAATTTACAAATTTTGAATTCATATATGTAATCAGAGTCCCCAAATTAGTGGATGGATGATAGACAAGGTAAATTAATCAAGCACAAAATAGGGGACTTTTTATTTTATTTGCACCCATGGAATGACTTGGAGGGGCCGAGCAAGGGGGGCAATTCAACCTGGGTTGTTGTTCTCGGTACCCCATTTCTAGTATAGTAAAAAAAAGGCAGGGGAATCAATAGTTACCCATGCTTTAATTTACATTGAATAAGGATAGTAACCCATATAAGACCAAAGCCTCTTTTTTGCAAAACACACACTCAAAACTGCCTTTTTTATAGGAAAGAGTAAGAAAATTGTTTGAAAATTGTTTTTTTTCCACGTCTAATAGTAGGATCTTACACCGAACTAGTATGAGAATATGTTTTAAAAATTTAAGAAATTTTGACCAAACAAATTGCAATATATGTGCCTTTAAAGTGAAAAATCCAAGTTTTTTGCAATACAAAGTTTTGAGCTTTAAATCTGTATGGTGGAAAGTTGAGTTGAGAGTCTATGAAAAAATGAAAAAATACAAAATACCTAAATCTGTATTCTTAAGAAAATTGTTAAGTAGAAGTAGATACCATATAGAAGAAAAATCTAAATTATAAATATCTTTAAGATGGAATTAAAACGCACTAATTATTTAGGCTTGGCAAAAGTTTTATTTAGGTATGTAATTGTATAATTAGAATTTGAAAGCATTGTCATTTACAAATTCCATACCAATTAAAAGCTAGTAAGGTAGAACTACCAATTCCCAATTAGGGTCCAATAACCAACCTATTGACTGATGTATTTTCAACCAAGGCTAGAGTTTTTATTTTCTCCTTTTCAAAGTTGGGACTAAAAGTTCATGACACATGTTTCAACTTAGTGTGCAAGAAAATAAGAAGTAGTGAGTGGAAAAGTAGTTTTTTGAGTGATCACAAGTAGAAGAGTTTGGAGATTGGCAATGATTCTAGTGCACCTTTTGCCTTTGAAAGTTCATAATAATTTCAATTCAAGCATTAAAACTACCAAAGTTTTTGCAATCCCCTTCATTTCTATCCACTAGGAAAAATATGGAGTCTCCAAAGGGCTACAAGTTCAAAACGGACTCTGTGCTATTATGGGATTTAAAAAAGAATCCAACATGGCACTACTAGTCAGATTCTCAATAAAAAATTTTAATTATATATTTGTAATGTCATAGGGCTCTACGACTGATTTGTTTTTACAGCATTTTGGAGACCTCATATTTTTCCCAATGATTGCACCTCTGAAAATATCTGCTTTGTTTTGCACTACAAGGATACTAGTATGTGAGCCCAAGAATGCAAGCTTGTGAGCATTGAGCCTACAATATAGGTACATATAATATAGATACCCCACACTATAGAAGGTATATGTATCATAAATATCTATAACATGGATATTTGTAACATATATATCCTATAATCATAGTTGGTTTGTGTAGTATATACACTTATTACATAGGTGTGTATTATTCTAGGCTCATGGGCTCACACTCCTATACTCACATAGTAGCAACCCTCTATTGCACTACACCAAATCATGTCTAAAATTGCTTAAGTGATTGGTTATGGACTTATGGGTGGTTCTACCTCAATGATTTTATAAAGCCTCAACATTGAATGGATTGAAGAAGCTCTAAAAGCAAAGCCAATGATCACGGGATCAAACATCAACCAGTAAAAGGAAAACCTTTCTAAAGGGCATGGTTTTAGGGTTAACATGAGTTTCACATAGTTTTTGATTTTCACTGTCCTGGAGCTTGAATGAGTGAAAAATATAGTTACAATAATTTTTTTTTTATCCTTATCATTTTATTTTCCAAATTGTTAAAATTCAAATTTTTGTAATACTTTGAAGGTACGATCTGGAAAACTTTGAATACCCTCACTTTGTACCTTTTTCTATCAAATTTCTCTTATTGTAAGTTTAGGAGTAAACAATTGTACGATGATGTTCATTATTGTGATATCCAATTTTGCTAAAATTCCATAACATTTAAAGCATTTTGTAATTACTGTAATTTTTACAAAAAAATTACATAAAAAAATCAAACATATGTCACTTTAATGTTAATCATGAAAAAATGGAGTTAAATTTTGGGTATTTATTACTACATGTTGAAAATATCAAATTTTTTTAAAGGTGTATCTTGATATAGAAAACTAATGAAGTCTGACCAAACAAGAACATGGAATGTCCTTTAAGGATTTAAATCTTTGACATTACATGCTTATTTCTTTCATGATATATGAATACCAAAAAATAAACAGACTCGTAAAGAGACGAGGTTGCATGTCATATTATTGTGACTTGAAATTATTATAAATTTTTTTCAGGAAAGGTGATGAAAATTTATATCAAGAACAAAGCATTAAAAAAAAGGAAAAAACATTACCTTATATCATAAAGATTATTATTGTATAGATAAAATCTTTGTGTATTTTATAAATAGAATATCAATAAATCATAATAATAGTTTCAAAGTTCAAATTGCATTAAAATGCTAAATTTTAAGAATTTGAAAATCAGACCACAAACTAATTTGATTGTCTTCATTTCAGTGGTTTAGGAATCAAATCTTAAAAAATCATTCTCAAGGATAAAGTTTAGATATAGAAGTTGCCAAAATTCACTTGGAAAAACATCTTTTGTGATTCATAGATTTTGCATCTTCTATAGAATAATCATTTAAAGACCTCAATGAAGAAGCTTCCATCACCATCCACTTCAAATACAAAAAACAATAAATCCCCCCGCCCCCCATAATAATTAGATTGAAATTTGCAATCCTTCATTTTCTGATGTTCATTTGAAATAATTTTTAAGTTTCTTTTTCTATGATCTTATACTATTAACTCTACCACGACAGTAAACCAAAAATGATCCAATTACTTCAAGAATATATAGATTATTTTTTTCTATAGGAAGTTAGGAACTTAAAAGTTGCTTTTTATATAGTGTGTGTCCTTTGCAGCGTAACATGGTTAGGACAAATTGAGCCTTTGAATGTTTAGTTGAACCTCAAAAAATCCTTCACTCTTTGTACTCCATTAAACTGCCATTATGTATGAAATTACATATTTCTATAATTCATATATTTTTCAAGTTTTCTTGTGAAGTTTTAAAAATATTGAAAAAAATTGAAAAAATTGGAGTTTATTCAATAAAAATATAAAATGCTCTAAAAAAATCATTACAATGGTGTAATTCTCAGATTTTTATACACCAATGGTACCTATAATAATAGTTTACAACATCACAATATAAACCAAATTTTTGCATTATTATGTAATTCAAAACAAGGACGTAGTCCCTCTACAAATATTAAAATACTTACTTTAGAATGTTAATTGAATTTTTAAAATGAATTGGAAATTGCTCACTTGCTTTTGCTTAAAAGCAAAAAAAATATAATTTTGAACATCATAATCTAGTTTTCAGAACAAATAGCCCAAAGTGCTTACTTTTATACTATGTGTATTTGTTCATTGTGTTACAGTGAACAATTGAACTTCAAATTTTAATAAAAAATTCAAAAATATTTGAATCTTTATTTTCTTCTTTGGATTTCCAATATTTCCATTTGGCAATCCAGTGAAATACATGCATAGACTATCAAATTACCCAATAACAATCATCATTTTCTTAAATTGTTGTAAGCATGAGCATACATCATATGTTCTTAGC
The DNA here is from genome assembly GCA_006891605.1 of Pleurozium schreberi. Classification (NCBI taxonomy): domain Eukaryota; kingdom Viridiplantae; phylum Streptophyta; class Bryopsida; order Hypnales; family Hylocomiaceae; genus Pleurozium; species Pleurozium schreberi. The sequence goes on along the minus strand of VACF01000428.1, from coordinate 347,635 downwards.
TTTAACCTTTAAAAGACCACAAGGACATTTAGAGTGCTTTGGATGACAAAAATCAATTGTAGTGGATGCAAAAACTGTATTTTTCATCCATTTTTTTTTGCATAAACGTGAAAGTAGAGATGTGCTCTGACATGAAAAGCACGAAATAGGGTCATTGAATGTATTGTCGTTTTTAGGTGCTCCAAATTGTAGCACAAAGCCACGTAAATTCATGCCCATGCGGACAAGTCCCTTTATGCCCATCATCGAATTTTTAGGTGTTGAAGCAAATTTTTAGGTGTTGCTACAATAATTCATGTCCATGTGGACAGGTGCGCTTATGCCCATCATCAAATGTTTAGGTGCTGAAGCAAATTTTTAGGTGTTGCTGTCATTTTTAGGTTCTGCATGGTTTAACTTCCCACCGTCTAACTTTTGGCGGTCCACAATCCGTAGCTGGCCTTTTCCCCGCAATAATAGGTCCGTCCTTTACGGGTTAAGATTCTTGGTGGACTTCATCAACTATAATTCACTGTAATCCTATCATTTTTCATGCATTCAAATATTGTTGAACTCTCGACATGGTTTGCATGGTCAAATGACAGACAAGATTTGGAAATGTATAAGCCTTCAAATCTTATTCAAAGTTTTCAAAATTGACCTACTATATTGTACTTTAAGAGTTAAGCAAATAAACATTTTGGATTCATATTTTAGCTAGCATTAATTGATACTATTATTGTTTAAAATCTTACACCAAAGTTTTCAAGAAAATATAATTAATCTTAAAATCATCTAAAACAATTGTTTATGAGGTATCTCTTTCAGTGCTTATTCTAAAAAGCATTTGAATTCCAATCCAATTTGAATTTTTTTGGAATGACAACGAGACATGATTGCATGCCATCTAATCACATCAAGTTGTGTTTGCCCTAAATGAAGCTGTGTTCACCCCTTGCAAAACAAAAGGATTAAATTCAAACTTGCACCACTTGAGGTGTTCATCTGTGTTTGATCACCTCCTRCAAAACTGAGACTCCAATATTTATCTATGGAGAGGACAACTAGGTGTGATTGGATTAGATGCAACTATGCCTTGTTGTCATTCAAAAACAAGTGAAGTAAGTCAAACCTTGTTGTCATTTCAAAGAAATTCAAATTGAATTAGCATTCAAATGCTTTCTAGAATAGGCATTGAAAGTGGCATCACGCAATCTGAATTTCTAAGTGACAATATTTATTTATTTATATTTATTTATTTATTTATTTTTGAATTCTAGGTGACTTTCCCATTAACTCTAATGGAAAGGAAGACAAGGACTACACTTATTTTTCAAAGGAATTTCAGACAACACAAACTATTTCAGATTGACATAAGGTTGATCACCTATTTCCAACCACTTAAGCAATTCAGACTATCAACTGCATGTGGAGAGTTTAGGAAAAAAATTTCCAGTGTAGAGAAACAGATGCAGGTGGATTTCATAATTTTTAAATTTTTTTCCTCAAAATCAAAATTATTTTTTCCGTGAAGATTCTATTTGGCCCATTCCCGATAAGTAGGCAAACCTATTTCCAATCATATGGTCCCAAAATCAATGCAAGGCTTTCAATGTACACATTGTGATCATTGTATGCTTTCAATGTTCACCTCTTGGACATTGTTGTTGCTCTTGTGGGGCCACCAAAACATGAGTTGTCACCTAGACTTGAGCTGGTCGGAAATGGGGTACCTCCTTTAACTAAGCTACTGCTTGTGCCTGTGCCTGTTCTTTCAATAAAAGTTTCAGAAATAATTCAAGTTATTCTCAGTACAAATACTAGACTCTCGATCTAGGCTTTCAATCTAGATACTAGAATTTCAATCTAGACTTTCGACGTTTACCTACTTTTACAGAATTGGTCTGCCCGTCAGTTCTCCAGTCTTTGTGTTGCCCTACCTTCAGACAACCATTAAGTTACAGAGTCAAACGAGAAGAATCTGTCCAACATAGTAAGGCAGAGGAAAAGACAGATGGAAAGAACAGGCACAGGCACGGAGTACCGTACACTGGCTGTCTTGCAGACAACTTACTACGAAGTAAACTTATTTGACACTTCTGCAAACAGAGATTATGGAATAACCTCCACAAGCATCTTGTAACACACAATCCAGAGAAAACGTAGAAATTAAATTGTACAATACTCGACTCAAGAAAAGACGTATCAGTACCTCCTTAATACACTCTATTGTCAACTTCTCTGGTATGTCCAACAGGGAGTTGAAAGCCCGTAACCGTTTTCCCATATTGGAATAATTCTACACAAGCACTATCTGAATTCTGAGAGTAGTTCAGCACATAATCCATGCTTGAAAACTAATTTCGTTGCTTTCAAGCGTACTCATTACTCAACCAGTTTCAATATGACTTAATGATGGGAAAAAAAGGGATTGGAAGTCACTTACTTGGCAGCACGCACAATTTTCATCAAGGGCTGAGCTTCTTTGTTACGAACCCCGCTCTTGGAGGGCCATACAATGAAAAAATCTGATTGGAATCTCTTCGTACGTTCATCACTCTACTAATAGATACAAGGAACACCTTGAGACAGCTGATACCCTGGCGGTTGAATCAGGTGTTTACTATGAYTGTTAGTTGGTTGCGAAGGAAGCACCACTATCAACTACTAAACGCTGATCTCTCATGTAATTTAACCAAGAARCCCAATATTTATTTGACGATAATGTAACGCTACTACCAACCACCACCAAACCACGTCTTGCACGAGTAAATGCAACATTCATACGCCTTGGGTCAGTCACGAAACCAAGGCGTCTTTCCTCATTGCTACGGACTGTGCTGAACACWATCACCTGCCATATTCACAGTTGCAACACAAATATTTGATATGTACGAAAAAACGCMAGCAGTTAATCCTAAAATGCGTTCTSACYAAGAAAATTCAACGCTACTTATTTTCCTGCACTGARTAAATTAGAAGCAGTGGAGGAAAGAAGGAAACGAAAGCAAGCATAAATGGCCACATGTAGGTTTTGATTCATACCTCCTTTTCTCGACCTTGAAAGCCGTCCACAGTCGCAACTTCTACATTTATAAATTTAGCAGGGTCTTGCTTTTCCATGATAAGTAGAAGGTCTCGCAGCAATCGAACCTGTGGAATGTCGACAAATTTAGCCTACGACATGATGGGATTCGAGTCTACCCGCAGTTAAAACTCTAACAACACAAGATCATACGCCGCTTTGAAGTAAAATCGTACAATGTAAATTCTTAACTAACTCAAGGCCTTGTCCTTGACCTTAATGTTATAAGATTACAGACTTACGAAAGACTGACGTCCATCGGTTTTATTTGGTATACTATAGCATTGAGTAGAATATACCTGAGCAGCATACGGAGAAATAACACCAATGTCCCCTGAGATGTCGGAGTCACTGATCAGCCGTTTCACGATGTCCATGACGACATTTGCTTCTTGACGGTTTCGCCAAGAGTAGCCTTCAGCAGTTGTTTCCTCCTCGCCATCGACAGAGTCTACGAAGAGGAGGGGTTTCAAAGGATTGGGCCAAAGCAGCCTGATAAACCACGCCATATCATCGACAGGTCATTAATATGAAAATTAATGATTATTCATGATTCACAAGAAAATAATACCTCCAAGGACGTCGACATAAACTTGGATTATTCTATCCCGAATGACGCGAATCTCACCCTTTTGGTGCTGGTCTATCAGAAGGTGAAGGATGAGAAACAAGACGATCTTCGTAAAAGGTGTGAGACGGCCAAGCTGCAACTGCAGGATGCATCCTACAATACAATTAATAGTGTTACGTTAGTGCATTCTAATACATTTCTGATGGGTTCAACTTTGAGAAAATCAGATAACAAACTCCGCGCAAGTAAAATCTGGAACCTAGATTTTAGCCAGCTAACATTTTCTAAAATGTTACAGAGGTTAGACGCCTTGCATTTTGTCCCTCCTATCAATAGTGATAGATGCTTAAGAACATATGGTCAGGGATTCACCTGTATTGCGTATCCAGCAAGTAAGGCGTAACACCGCACTGCTGAATATGCTCAAATAGGCTAACAGCCAAGCCATCCTGACCTCCCCAATATGCACCCGACGAAACGAGAGTTCAGAGCGACGAATGCGTGGGCAAGTACAAGCTAGTATTTAAACTCACACATTGTGGAAAAAGGTTCACCCATTCCCCTCATCGAAGCGAGGCCAGAGTTTTCGACACTGTTAGGGAAAACAAATTGCAACAATTTTTTCTTGGCTGCTACTTCATAGAAATGGTTAAATCGACAAAAACCTCAACAGCCTGTCTTGAGATAACAGTAGGAGGAAGTTGMGCGGGATCTCCAACCAACACCACGCTGTCAGCTCCACTCCTCATCAATGGAATCAAAGAGGATGGCTCTGTAGCCTGTTGCGTATAAAATTGATCCCCACGAATGTAAAATGTATTTCCATCCCATTTAAATAAAACAAAATCAAACATGAATCTCGAACTGTAAAAGCACAAAAGAAAACTTGCTGCCGAAACACTCATGGGCCTAAAGTAATCTTCAAACTCTTCACTCACACTATAAGTCTAAAACGAGAGATATCTAAAGAAGGGTAATAGAAATTCAAAGAAAATATCTCAACAAAAGTCAATCACGAATGCAGCCCCTTCATACACAATTACGTGGTTGCAACTTACTTGAGTAGCTTCATCAATGACACACAGTCGAAACCGTCTATCCTCCAAAACATCGTCCCCAGATCCCACGCATGTAGCGGTAACCACATCAGCCCTGCATAGCAAAAAGGAATGTCCCGTCATTATAAACCAACCAATAGCAGGTATTTATTTATTGAATAAACTAGTAAGACTTGAAAAGGAAACCAGAAAAGGCCATAWTGAAAGAAGTCCAAACCAGGCTCATGATCACTTGCAATGGAAAGAGGGATTACTTATCCAATATATCTTTTATAGCCTGGGATTCCAAATCCATAGCATCCTGCCACATGGATGTCGCTTGTTTGGCACTCGTTAGACGTTTCYTACTGTTATTGATCTGCCTTGTCTCCTGTCTCTGAAGGATGGCAGCTTGTCTAGATTCGGCAGCTCTGAGCATGAGAGGGTGCTTCAAAAGCAGTGCATCAAGTGTGGCATCTCGTAGCATTTCCTTCACCTGCCAAATAGGACATATGTACATGAGTTTAATAGATCAAACCTGTTAAAGGGCTGTCAATTGTAAGATCCTTCCAATCAAGGGCTATTAAAGAGCCCAAGTTTGTGAGGCAGYTAGGTGTACGATAGGAGCTAAGGAAGAGAGTGGAAGAAACGAAAACCTTAACAGGTTGACCCACGCGAACAACACGTAAACCTTGATCCAGCAAGCCTTCCAGGAGATTATCCACTGCCACATTGCTGCAAAGTAAGTTCACAAAGTTGAGATTATAACAGTGAGGAAGCATATCCATAATGACATGAAAATACAGCAGACGATGCAGCAAATTCTCTGTTTTGTCTGAAAAGTGAACTACAGGAACAGGTTCAGCAAGAGACCCAAAGTGCTTATGTTCCTCAAAGGCCTTGGTCTTTATACATGAAACATAGCAAGAAACGTAGCTTCGGGTAAATAGAACTAAATACTTGAATAGGAATATATCATAACTCTCCCATGAGGAAAAACATAAGTTCAAATCAATGTAACCAAGTCGACCGTGCATACCTATCAGCACAAGCGAGAACTTGACCTTGCTTGCTACGACAGAACGCGGTAATGAGTCTTACTAGAGTTCGAGTTTTTCCTGTGCCTGGTGGCCCTTGCCAAAGCGTGATCCTTTGATTCAAAGCTGCTTCAATGGCAGATTTCTGACTGTTATTTATTTCATTCCCCATCGCTTGTAATGAGGTCCTCACAGTACCCTTATGTGCACCAAACATCTTTCCACTTATTCGAGAAGGAGGGCTCTTCGCCACGCTCAAACTCTCCTGATTGATGTAGGTATCAGGAGGTAAAGTCTCGAATGTAGAGTCTTCACCCAATCTCGATTTTTTTTCCTCCACTCCCATAATCAAGCCTCGAACAGCCATAACCCCCTCTCCAATCATGATTGATTTTTCTGACTCGGTGGACTTCTTTGAGGCTTTTGAGGAAGCTACAGGYGATGTGGGCAGGACGAGAGACCCTTTAAGACCCTGTCGGAGCTCAGGAGAGGCAAAGCAATCGATTGCTAGCATACACCGTTCATAAGAAATTCGATTGGCCGAGAGATCCAAGCGCCACTTTAACGACACATTCAGACCTTTCGACTGGTATGATGGTATTGCTATCTTTAAAAATCTGCCCGCACAACAACGCTAAAGATAAGGATCTTCATGAGAACCGAAACGCTCCCACTCCAATAGRTATTTGCGAATCAACATCAGTTCATTTGGTCTCCACACGACGTAACAAACAGGTAATCTTTGTGGCTTCGTATACCTGATTAATCCATCACGATTACCAGGTTTTCAAATGAAAGAAGGCAACTGATCCTTAAGAGGTGCAAGAAAAAAGGAGGCGCTCGTTACCTGCGTGCTCGCTCCATCACAACCCCCTCTATAACGGCATCCTCATCCTCAAGCGGATTCTTTCTGCTGATAACAACCATGTCCCCCTGCATCAGAGATAGCRAGAACCACAATTATGGTATTCCGAATTACAGAAGAGAAATGACTTCATGTTCCAAAAACATGAGAATATGAATCTGCAGAGAGCCAATGGCTTACCTGACTAAACTGATGGTGAGAAGGTAAAATACCGCCTCTCTCTTGAGGGCTCGAAAAGCGAAATATCAGGTCCCTGTATAATTCAGGAAGGAGAGCAGTTTTCAGTACTTGGRAACCGAGCTGGTTTAAAGCTTAAAAAAGGAAACATATCCTTCCGTGTTCTAAAAACGTTGAATCGCTCAGAAACTCTAGGTGTCTGAATTTCTACTTTGACAAGCTAAAAGTCGTCATCTACTACTCGTCCATTCTACTGTAACAAATACCTATACAGACGGCCCTCTGGACGCACGGAAAGGTCAAACAATGCGAAACCTTCGTTCTGCAACCGCTGTTTTGACCATTGTCTCAATCTTTTCTTCATCGTCTCCAGTTCCTCATCCTAACATACAAAAAGAGACCACATGGTTCATGAGAGCGATAGTGTAATAAGCGACTGTATGAATCAAAAATCGGCATAATTCATGTTTCGACGCAGCACTTACTCTCTTGATTTATAAACGATCAAYTGGTGGCAAATTCATTCAAGAAAATTTTCAAYCACATTATCCGTCTCCRAAACAAAGTATAATCCCTTGATGGAAATCACAATATCATCAATTCCTGCACAATCCAGAACATCCGTTCACAAAATTTGAGCTCACGAACTTATGTTCATTATATAACCCAAGTTCACGCTTGCATTATACTTCAGGAATAATGGACTAAAGTATCGTATGTGTCCGTGCGCCGGTACATTTACTCGATTCAAGGTTGCCGGAAAATGTAATAAAACCGTTTAATTCTGTCCTTCTATTTCTCGTTTCGTAATAATTTAAACTTTTGATCTTTTCTTAACATCTTTCAATCTCGTATATGTACTTACGGCTTAAGAACAAAGTCTCTAAAGGCAGAACCGAAGAATCGCAGCCTAAGGTAATTAAAAAACATCGCAATTAAAAAAAGGATTAAAAGGGACAATTCTGTTTTCCAGTGAGCCTGCCTCGATGGCTTGCTATACGATGAATCTCCAGAGCCAGCTCTAAACTTCCGGTAAACAGTTTGAGTTAGTTGTCTTCGCAAGCATTCAAAACAACAGTAAGTGCTGAGGTGAGCACATACCAGTTCTGCTGTGAGAGCCGTCGCAAATCGACTGCGGTAGAGCTGAAGAGCGTTTCTTCGCAGCTCTTGCTTTTGGCCGCGTTGCCTTGTAGCGCCCTCCGGCCTCTCCTTGCTACGACATTGCACGGACAGAGATTGACGATGACAGTTTTCATCATTTCGTAATTTCCTCGTTAGAACCGCAGGCCGATGTAGACAGGGACTGAGACCTATTCCTCTGTCGAGATCTGACAATCCTCCTACCAAACTCCTCGACAAGAAGAGCGCCATGAGAATAAATTTCCACTGCTCTTCAAGTTCTCATGACTAATTATAAGAGCTGCATTCCAGGTACCTATAACATTCTTAGGTCACCACCTTCTGCACATGTCCAGGACAAAATTGCCAGGCCATCACTCAATTCACTTTTTCAACAATGCGACCAATTGATTTCGTCATCAACAGGTGGAAGTAAAACCTCGATGCAGAAATTTCTCATTTAGGATTGAGAACTCCACGCATTTCAATCGAAACAATAAGAAATCAAGGCGGGACGGGATAAAGGGRAATTGCTGAGATTGCACGCAGACGGATACGATTAGTTAACATTTCTGGAATCTTTCCTACTCAAATTGAATGATTATCAACAGAAACATACCTTGATAATCCAGTCGCCTCCCTTCGAAATTCGCAAGAGAATTCGACGCGAAGCCAGCAAATCGATCGAAACGCATGCTGATAAGAAGACGGAAACATTAGCCCTTCAGAGTTGATTTCCTTTTTCCTTCCCTTTTCTTTATTCTTTATTCTTTCCTTTTTCTTTCTTTTTAGTTAATCCCCTATACATCCAAGTTTGGGCCAAGCTTTTTCACAAGTGTTGGAAGTCAAAGTATTGTAGTAGATCTCTCCTTTTCACACAAATATTTTTAGGATGAATAGTTGCATTTCTATTGTACATCCATTGGACACTTTTTCATCTATTGATTCTTTGTCATCCATTGGACACTTTTGGAGGATCAATGGCCAAATTTTGCTTTGGAAAATGTGATTTGCTAAGACCTCTATAATTTTAGATTTTAACTTTGCTTTTGAAGTACTTGTCCAATGTCTAATTAAAATTCTTTTTGACCTTCTCAAAGTTCTTTAAAATGTGCTTTCAATGGGACAAATTTTAGGTTCCACTAATTTACTATTCAAAAGTTAGTTATACACGTACCGGGCCAATATAACCGGTTGCATTACATATGCTCTAAGAAGGTCATCAAAATCCTCTATGAATAGACACAATAAAATTTGGATTTCAAAGCAAGACCTCAGTAAAATAGACTCCATGGAAAGCAAGTTAGAAGAAAAAAAAAATTTTACGTGCCAATATAAATCATGTTAAAGAAAGAGAATACATAAAAACGGTAGGGTAAATTTTTCAAATAATATTGTGCCATTTCTAAGCATGATTCATTGTGGCACTTGGACATTGTAAATTGTTGTCTTCTAGCTTTCTTTCAATGAGTTTTTTTTTTTTGTTGTCCAACTCTCAAATCCAATTTTCATTGTATCCGCCGGTATTCAAAGAATTTTTTGATGCACTTATATTGATAGTAATCACAAGTTCTGATTTTACACCAAGCAAAAGGTGGTAATATATTTAGTGAGCTGTTTAGCGTGTTGCATTGGTGGTGCACTATCAGGGAAGCCGGGCAGGGCAGGCGCTTCCTCCAAATTTGAATCCGGCCTGCCCGCTGCTCCTTGTTCTCCTAGTCTTCTTCTCGTTCTTTTGGGCATGGGTACAGATTGCGAAGTTGGACGCAGTGATGAAGGCTCGCCAAGCGAAGGAACTTGCTTCCTTGGGTTTTCAAGGTGACCAAAAGGAGGAGGCTGCCAGTATAGACACTCTGGTGAAGGCTATTGCAGGTGTGACCACAAGTGGATCCACAGAGCACGCGAGGCCCTCCAAAGGTCAGAAGTTTCGAGAGAAACGTGCTCAGCAAGCAGCTGAACGGGAGCAGAGGATTCTAGAGGAGAAAACCAATTTGGTTGATCTGAGGGTTGTGGAGGATCAGCAACTGAACAAGAAGCTTGCTCCCCTTGGCTTTGGTTTCAAAGAGATTAAGCCTGATGGTCACTGTTTGTACCGTGCAGTCCAGGATCAACTTGCTCTGTATTCACATACCTGTCCAATCTTGTCCTATCAGCAACTGCGGGAACTGGCAGCTTCATACATGCGAAGTCATGTCGACGATTTTCTACCTTTTATAGGCGGAGACCTGGAGAGGGAGATTGAKGGCAAGGATCCGCAGGCGAAGTTTGAAACTTATTGCAGGTAGAGGCATTAAACTCTCCCCACCAGCACCATCACCATCTTTTTTCATTCGTTTCGTTTCATGTTASAAGTTTTGCAGAGGATGAATACACTGCTATATTATTCCTTGGCTACTTACCTTACCCYTAACTCTCCCTTTCTATGAATTTTAGGGAGGTGGAAGCAACGGCATCATGGGGCGGCCAGCTGGAGCTGGGGGCTTTGGCGCAAGCTTTRAGGAAACACATTGTAGTGTATTCAGCTAGTGGACCTGATGTAGAGATGGGTAAAGAGTACGTAAATGAAAATCTATCAATTAGAATATCATTTCATAGACATGCGTTTGGATTAGGAGAACACTACAATTCAGTGGTTCCCATTCCTCTTCGCTGAAGAATCACCTGAGGTCACCAATTTTCTTCAACGCTCACTCGTACTCCGTATTTATTAGACCGCAGTGAAAGGGGTTAAGTGATCTCCTGTGCTGATTTCCTGTCAGGCCTGTGAACCTTCAACTGGAATTTTCTGCGTGAAGTACAGGAAATTATGACGACGAATCGCCTTCATAGACCTCGTCCACGGACTARAAATTATTGTAGACTATGATGTGGGGTTCTGGAACAAATATACTCTTACTTCATATTGATCTTGTGAGTTATTCTTCATATAACTAAAGGATGCATAGTTATGCATGGGYTTGCAGCGGTAGTGCTTGATTGCACAAACTGTACTTGTAGAAATGAAATAAGTTGTTATCAACCCTGCCTAAACTATTACAGGTTCCTGCACCCAAGAAGTGCACGTGGCTTGTTAACCCTTGAAGGACGGACTGGTGGCCGTGAAAATCATGCATTTTGATACCGTGTGACATCATCTACTTTGAAAAATCTAAATATATTCATTGGAAGTCAAAGTATTGTAAAAAATCTCCCCTTTCCACCCCTAATACCGAGGATGAATGATTGCATTTCTGTTCTACAAGGAAAGATTCTTTGCCATTCATCAGACAAAAAACGTCCTCGGCGTCATTTAAGGGTTAAACTTGATTACAATTTCAAAGTATTTATTTTTGTTTTTGATTCAAGCTTAKAAAATGAATTATTAGGTTGTCATTCTATTTCAATTGGAAACAGTGAAAAACCCAAATACTATTGAGTTACTGCAATTAGAAGTTAGAATCCCAATATCACAAATATTGCATGTAATTTCATTTGTGTTAGCTTCTTTAAAAAAAGGTTTTCAAATTTTAATTACAAAATATTGTATTCCATTTTGACCTTCATCTTTCATCAAAATCCCAAAATATTCTTATTGATATAATATTAAGCACAATTAAAGATTAAAAAAATCATGATAATTTGATTTTTCTACCGAAAATTCTTAAAAAAATTGATATCTATTTACAAGGTGTTTTATTCACACTCAAAAATGATCAAATCAATTATATGAAGACTTTCACTTGAAGTAGAAGAAAAAGGTTAATTGAAATTTTTTCATACTATTTTACAAAGTTATTACAATTTCTCAAGAAATTTCAAATCAACCAAAGTGTTTATTTTTATTTTTATCAAACTGTTTTTACTTAATCAATTACTAATTGTAAATATTATAATTTGTAAAAAAAACAATAGATTTTTTTCGCTTCTATATATATCACATAGTTTCATTTAACAAAAATATTACATTGGAGCTTAAATATAATTTAGAAGGCTAAATTGGTCTCAATGACAAAGTTTGACCACATACCAATGAATCTAGTCTTTTAGGGGTCAATATCAATCCCTAAGAAATATGGRAAAATATGTACATGATAAACCAACATTAGAAGAAATCATCGAGAGATATTCATGAATATAATAGTATATCATTCTAGATTTCACCATTTCTTGGATTCATGTGTTGTGCATTACAAAAAATATGAGGTCTCTACGGGCTGCGAGCTCAAAAAAGCCGCGGTGCTATTATGGGATTTTTCTTTTTTCTTTTGATTTAAATCCAATGAGGCACTACTAGTTCCACTGTCAGATTTTCAATAAAAATAAATAAATAAAAATTATATATATATATATATATTTTTTTTTTTTTTTTTTAATTTTGTAATGTGACAGGGTCATGAGGCTGATTCATTTTCACACCCTTTTGGAGACCTCATATTCTTCCTAATGGTTTAAAGAGGACCTTGCTATCAATTATTGGTGATTTACTTGTATGAGCTTCAAAAGTAAATATCTCTACATTTTAGAGATGACATTTTTTACTTCTCCTTTGATTATGCTAAGAATCTTTTTTTTCTTCCAAATTTCAATCACTATTTGCTTAATGCATTAAGTGATGAATAYGGATGCACATACCTTAAAGTGTGAACTACAATATGAGCACATATAACATGAACAATGAATGTGTCCTTCAAACATCCAAATGTATTAAACTATAAATAAGATCTAAAGTAGGCACCCTAAAACTTGCCTCTAATGTAAAACTGCCATCGTGAGAGACTTTGTACATTTCTAAAATCAATTATGGAGCTATATGAAAGAAATGCTTTTAAAACCAAACTTTGACCCTTCATAACTTCTCCATATCGTATCCAAATGTTGCATTCTTGGGTGCATTGGAATTTCCTTTCACTTACCAACAACGCAATATGAAAATTTGCCCATCCCAATAATAGTAACTAGACATGGTACCAATTTGTGGCATTTTGGGGTGAATTTTTGATATGGTATTCATTGCTTTTTTTCCTTAGAGCAGGTTTACCTTTGGTTGAAAAGGTACAAATTAAGTCAAAAAATTCAACCACTTAGATAAATCATACTCCTAAAATCATAACTCCCTCTGTAATATCACAAATGCTACCATTAATACTTGGGGCTTGTGCTTGCTATGCGACCATTGCGACGCATTCATTGTATCACATATTAGTAAAATTTTGATATATTTGAATAGAATGCATGATGATGATTTCAATAAGTCTTTAAAATAATTGTTTTAAATATTTTGTAAGAATATTTTCAATCATGCATACATAGAAATTGCATTTTCACACAATGCAATATTACAGAAATAGAGTAGCAATTTGCAATCACTTTTGTAATATCACTTTTTACAAAAGGTGATATTATAGAAATTATGTAGTTGTTGCAATTAAGGTGATATTAAAGATGATCCACAAGATGATATTATAGAGGTAAAATCCATTGCTTCTCTTGACTTTACACTTCTTTAATTGCACTTTTATGATTAAGTGCTTTTATGAGCTTTGAGCTTTCATGATTTTAATTTTCTATTGCTACTACCAAATGATTTTGAGAAATTTGTTCAATTGAAGAAATTTTGGATTCCACAACAATTAAGTTGTTCACAAAGTTTTCGAGATTTATAGGTTCGTCTTTTCAATTCGTCAATTTGGGTTGTCATTTTTTGAAACAATGGAGTCAAATTTCTAATGCATTCTAATGTATGTGTATCTTTTATAGTATTCACCATTGCATATGTTTCATTCATTATTCAATAAATTTCTATTGTACATTTCAATATATGCTTGCTTAAAAAAATTATACAAAGATTTTAGTCATTTTTATTTGAAGATTTATTGAGATTTTCGTTCTACATTCTATCTAATACATACAAATTCTTATAAAATTCTAATGATGAATGCATAGCATAGCAAGCGCCAACTCCTAGTATCTACTTAAAAATTGAAACCATCCACTAACTCAATGTGATTTGTCAAATCAATTTATATAACACAACAAACAAATACATACCTCCCAACTAATGTTCCCCATCTATTATAATTTTGTAGATCAAGATACGGTTTATCAAAGAGATCTATCACCAAGAGATCTATCAACAACTATTTAATTCCTAGAGGACTAAAGAACCTACTTTGGTTTTCTCGAGGACTTTGGCTTTAGATATTAAAGGTAATCATCAAGTGTGTGCAATGCGGGACTAAAAGCTAGAATTTGCTAAGAGAAAGGAGAAAACTCTTTGGAGTACCAAAACTGAGTTATGATGGAGTTTGGTGCTCGTTTTTTTTCCTTTCTTAGTTGAACCTTCCTTTGACACCCGATTACACATAAGACAAAATTTACAATTAACTCTATTGACTTCATAATTTAAAAAAAATTCATGAGTTTTTTAGGGTGGAATGGTGGATGCTACTCATCATAATCTAGCTATAAAGCTTTGCTCCATGTCATTTCAATTAATATTGCAAAATTCATCAATTTGTACCTTTTTATATAAAGAAAGGTAGCCAAAATCATATTCTGAATAAAGATTTTATTAATTGTATGGATTGATATCTACTCAAAATACTAGAAATTCCAAATAAAGAGGTGAAAGTAAGAAGAGATTTGCTTTATAGGCAATAAAGGTATAAATAATTATAAAGATTTTTTTAGACTTGACATTGAAAATTTTGAAATTTTGAAAATAAAAAACATTCATCTTTTATTACAACATTCTCACCATTGGGATTTCTTTGTAAAAGTTATTAGCGGTTTATCTTTTTCATAAATTTAGTACCACTTACTTTATGATTTTTTGAAGATAAATATTATTTTTTTGTTGGCTAAATGGTTTTACACACATTCTCAACCCATTTTCCAACATGTTGGCTAAATTGCCCAACTTTTGGCATACATGTTTTTTTTACTAAAGATATTGATAAGAGTCATTTGCAAAAAAAGATGTTGAAAAAGCACAACATTTTGCCCACTACTCATTTTTTTACGTTGGGAGTACCAAAAAATTAGAAAAATGAAAAATATGTTTCATGTATATACTTTTAAGGAAAAAGTTCCCTAGGAAGGAAAAGCATAGAAAAATTCTCTAAGTAGGAGAAATAGAAAAATACACAATCTCATGAAAATAATCAGTTTCACTAAAGTTTTGCAATTTATTTATTTTTAAATTAAAAATTAAGAAAAATTAAAAATTAAAAAGAGTACATTTGGGAAGAGTTGATGGTGATGAGATTTCACCAAATGAATGTTTGTAGAACCATCTTCAGTGTTCAAAAATTGCGCACAATGGAAGTGTTGTTTGCACTCATGTGGAGGACATAAAATAACAATTCTAAGATTCCTTTGGTAGATGTATGCTTTCCTACTATGCAAACAAACCATGAAAATTTCAGCTCCAGATCATTGAATTTGGAGACTTAAAACATAGTGGAAAACCCTAAACCTCAAAGTATGACAAATTAATAAAAACAACTTTTAAATATGAAATGATTTTTTTTTTTAATTTCTAAAATAATAAGGGATTTTATAACAATAAAGTTAGACATATTTTTTTTAAATTTCTATTCATTGGGCTTGTGCTTCAAAGTTATAGCAGTCAACAAGAGAATATCCTCCCGTTGTGACGGAAAATAGTCCCACCCTTTCTTGTAGTGACCCATAAACAACTTCACCTTGAAGAAGGGCTAAAAAAACCCTACTTTCTAAAGCTTAGGCACATTGAACTTGTAATGGGTCTACATTTTTACTCTAGCACTTTGAGAAGATGTATTTGAATAAATTAATTAAAAGATTCTACAATTGGATTTGTTAGAGAGCAAGCAACGGGTCTAGATTTTTACTCTAACATTTTGGGAGGATGTATTTGAATAAATTAACCATTTAAGGACCAAGGCCTCTTTTTTTTGCAAAAAAACACTCAAAACTGCTATTTCTATGGCAAAGAGTAAAAACAATTGAAAATTGTTTTTTTTTGCTTACTTTACCGTAGGATCTTACACACAACTAGGATGAAAATGTGTGGAAAAAATTTCAAAATTTTTGACCACACAGATTGCAAGATATCTACATTTAAAGTGCAAAAAACATGTTTTTCATCACATTGCAGGACTAGATTATTTAACTTTGATCCTTCTTAACGCCTAAAGTCCCAAGGCCATTTTTCTATCAAAAACCACTGAAGGCTTTCATTTTTGTTGCATTCATCCAAAAAAAAAAAAAAAAAAAAATTCCCTTAAAATCTAACCTTAAGATCTTGTACTTTACTTGTCTTAGATCATGTGGTAAAAATTTCATGAAGTTTGACCATATAGATTGGAAGATATTAGCATTCAAAGTTGAAAAAGAAAGCTTTCTAAAACTGAAGCTTGCAATTTCAGATGACTTTGACCGTCATTTGTCAAAAACATTTGCACTACATACTTTGAATTTAAAATTATTTATGTTGAAAAATTGAGTTGAAAGTCTAGTTAAAAAATTTCAAGAAATACACACTTGATTTTCAATCTTTAAAATTTTTTAAGTAGAAGTAGGTCCAAGATTGAATGAAAAACAAAATGGTTAATAGGTCTAAGATGGGATTGAAACACRATAATCCCARTGGTGWGATTGTTCTAGAAAGTAAACTTCACCTTGTCCAATAATTGTTTTTGAAAAATTGTGAAAATTGCATTMARAAATGAATCCTATAAGTTTKTTTTTCAAGAAGATSCTTAGATTGCCCGARAAACAAGATTGTCCATAACTTTCTCATTACTAGTTCAAATAGAATGAATCAAAGCTTYACATGTGAACAAAAATATATTACTTCAGGAAAAAAAATTTAAAAATATAATTTTGAATTTTTGCAAAACTGTTTTTGCTGCCCGTTGAGTTCAGTTCTAGGGTTTTCATGGTATAACTTTTGCTCTCAGACACCAATTGAAATAAAAATTATATTCCCACAAAGGTAATCGTTTTTTCTATCTTATGAGAAAGTTTCAAAAAGTTTCATAAAAAATCAAGGTCACACGAACCTGCCCGAAATCCAAATTGTCCACCGAGGGGACAATGGGACTTTAGGAGTTAACTTTAATTTTTTGCACTACAAAGTTTTGAGCTTTAAATCTTTATGATAGAGAACTGAGTTGAGAGTCTAGGGGGGGGAAAACAATATGGAGTACTAAAAAACTTAATTTTTATACTCTTAAAAAATTGTTAAGTAGAAGTAGGTACAAGATAGATGGAAAATCTAAATTATTTATATCTCAAAGGTGACACTAATCCCAATGGTGAGATTTTTCTAGCAAGAAAAATAAACCATGGAGAACTTTTTTTTTGAAAACTTGTAAAACTTGTATTCAAAAATGAGTCCTACAAGTTATTCTTTCAAGACGATGATCAAATTGCCCAAAAAACAAGATTGTCCATAACTTTCTCATAACAAATCCAAATGAAATGAATCAAAACTTTCCATGTAGAAAAAAATATAGCCTATGAGAAAAAATTTAAAATTTAAGAAATTCAAACTTTTAGAATTTTTTTCTGCCCCTTCTCCCTTGTTTTGAGCTTATTTGGGCATAAYTGGGGACGCACTTCTACACGGCTTTCTTGTCTCTGTCAAAATACGAGAAACGACCCACGAGAATGAGAAGAGCTTCAATCTTAGCATACAGGCTACTATACAATACCGTGTATCATCTTCAGTATCTAAACTTATGTGGTCTTCAAACGCTCTGAATACCAACATATTTTACATCTACATGACCACATCCAACAAAGATTACAATTCTACTGAGCGAACTAGCTTTCAGGGTAACTATAAAACCCTCTCCCCTGTTGCTTWCATCGTCACAGGGCGMMCTGCAGCTGGGAAAAAGGAGGATTGAGAGTCACAACCCTAGTCCTCCGTGAACTCTTASAGAGCCAACAGATCTCCAAGATTTRRCAATCYSSAGAGGTATCTATTRTATACTCTACCGTACTTATAATGTCAATGGTGATTTAGAGTTAAGTCATCTTCCCAACCATAACTGCGATGACGGTGGTAAGCCCAAGGGACTTATTTGTTGGCCAGACGCTTCCGTTTGAAGAAGTATATTGCCACAGCCGTTGCCACTCGAAAGAGAACACAGTACAGTGCCAGGACGAGCATATCAATAGGGATGCGACCGTGATCCAGGCTTCGGTTGTACTTGATAGTGGTCCAAACAAATGCATTGCCTTCGTCTAGGCGCTTGCAATCACATTGTGGACAAGCAGTTGGATTGTTGAGACAAGCCAAGTTACGACCTGAATCCAAGCACGTTGGCTTGTTGGTGTCGCAGAAGAAAGTGATGGAAGTCAGAGAATTCAGTACCCACTGGATTGGGTTTGTCCAGAATATCCAGATCACAAACTTCAGTAACATGCGTTTTGGAACCACGGAGCCTCCCGTCGATGTCCARAAACCAATGATGATGGGAACGAGAACAGCAGCTACCTGCACAAAATTAAACTCGTGATTTAAAAAACATGGAACTAAATGATTCATTCACATTGAAATTCAGGGWGAAAAGAMAAATACATACCTGCGGAAGTGGACTGATAACTACAATGAATATGCCCAGAAAAGTAATGGCCAGGCTGAACTCGAAGAGTAGGAAGTAAAATTTGAAGAAATCAGCAGCTGAGTGTACTGCGATTTGCGCCATGAGGCAAAACACAAAACAGAAGATCATAGTCGACACTGCCAAATATGGTACCTATCAAAGTTTATCATCGAAAATCATCAGTCAAACGCACACTGCACAAAAAGTCAGGTGATATATTCTTCATGATATCCTGCAGCATCTCGAGAAATAGTAAATACAAGTTTCAATATTCAATCAATGACAGTTATTTTGCTGTAAAGTACTTCTACTCTAAACAGCTGTGATCTCGCCTGGTATCATGAAATGCACATTACCTCTCCAAAACTCCACGCTAAGTTCTGCACAACGACACTATATTGATGTGTCAATTGTTCTCTCTCAATCGCAACTTCCATCCTCAAGATTTGAGGAATAACATTCTGTGCATTGCTGATAGCCAATAGTACACACARTATGAAGAGACTTTGACTCTTAACATTCATTTTGACTGTCGTATGAGGATTGATGTTGAAATAAATAGAGCCCAAAATAAGTGCCAATCCAAGGGCGCCTGTCATTCTCCCGAAGTTGTAGCCCGTGTTGCGCCAGTAAATTCGCTGCATTTTCAACACGACTTCCCAGGCAATAGTTGAAAAAGGGGCACGGAAACCAGATTCCAGCAATTCAGGCCCGTTATGTCCTTTGGATCGGCGAAGATTTTGCAGCTCAATATGATTACGAAGGGCCAGTTCGCTGACTCGATATTCAAAGGCATAGTCTCTGTTCGCTTTGCGGTCCGCAGCACCATCTCCAATCAAGTCAAGAGTGTAAGTAATTGGGCTTCTGTTTGGAGCGCATCGTGGTGTGCCAGGAATTGCTTCAAAATATTTCTGCGTAAAATCAAGTACAAGTTAGAATGACTTTGACACTAGACTCAAATAGTCCATAACCATATACTTGAAACAGTAGTCAGTAATGAGGCTTTGGGGAAGGAAAGGTTTTGAATTTACGATAAGAAGCCCTCCATAAGGTCCCGGTGGACCGAAATATATGGTTTCGCCACCTCTTTTCAGAAGTTGAATGTTAGTGAACTGTGAACCAGGGCTCGGGTTCTGCATGCATGCTAGTACAAGCTTCCCAGTGCCCGCAATTGCCTGCAAGAATGTACCCCCAGAGTTTGCAAATCAGTAAAATTTTTTAATCTAGTAAACTATGATACTAATGGACAACAAAAAGTACTTGTTCACAAGACACAAAAACAAGGACACTGTGCAGGTTAGCTCATAGTTTCGAAATGAGAGTGCCATCTCTAAAACCATTCAAACGCTTGTAAGGCCCATCAGGCATGACATTACACTGCGATGACGGTGGTAAGCCCAAGGGACTTATTTGTTGGCCAGACGCTTCCGTTTGAAGAAGTATATTGCCACAGCCGTTGCCACTCGAAAGAGAACACAGTACAGTGCCAGGACGAGCATATCAATAGGGATGCGACCGTGATCCAGGCTTCGGTTGTACTTGATAGTGGTCCAAACAAATGCATTGCCTTCGTCTAGGCGCTTGCAATCACATTGTGGACAAGCAGTTGGATTGTTGAGACAAGCCAAGTTACGACCTGAATCCAAGCACGTTGGCTTGTTGGTGTCGCAGAAGAAAGTGATGGAAGTCAGAGAATTCAGTACCCACTGGATTGGGTTTGTCCAGAATATCCAGATCACAAACTTCAGTAACATGCGTTTTGGAACCACGGAGCCTCCCGTCGATGTCCAGAAACCAATGATGATGGGAACGAGAACAGCAGCTACCTGCACAAAATTAAACTCATGATTTAAAAAACATGGAATTAAATGATTCATTCACATTGAAATTCAGGGTGAAAAGACAAATACATACCTGCGGAAGTGGACTGATAACTACAATGAATATGCCCAGAAAAGTAATGGCCAGGCTGAACTCGAAGAGTAGGAAGTAAAATTTGAAGAAATCAGCAGCTGAGTGTACTGCGATTTGCGCCATGAGGCAAAACACAAAACAGAAGATCATAGTCGACACTGCCAAATATGGTACCTATCAAAGTTTATCATCGAAAATCATCAGTCAAACGCACACTGCACAAAAAGTCAGGTGATATATTCTTCATGATATCCTGCAGCATCTAGAGAAATAGTAAATACAAGTTTCAAAATTCAATCAATGACAGTTATTTTGCTGTAAAGTAATGCTACTCTAAACAGCTGTCATCTAGCCTGGTATCATAATGCACATTACCTCTCCAAAAGTCCACGCTAAGTTCTGCACAATGACACTATATTGATGTGTCAATTGTTCTCTCTCAATCGCAACTTCCATCCTTAAGATTTGAGGAATAACATTCTGCGCATTGCTGATAGCCAATAGTACACACAATATGAAGAGACTTTGACTCTTAACATTCATTTTGACTGTCGTATGAGGATTGATGTTGAAATAAATAGAGCCCAAAATAAGTGCCAATCCAAGGGCGCCTGTCATTCTCCCGAAGTTGTAGCCCGTGTTGCGCCAGTAAATTCGCTGCATTTTCAACACGACTTCCCAGGCAATAGTTGAAAAAGGGGCACGGAAACCAGATTCCAGCAATTCAGGCCCGTTATGTCCTTTGGATCGGCGAAGATTTTGCAGCTCAATATGATTACGAAGGGCCAGTTCGCTGACTCGATATTCAAAGGCATAGTCTCTGTTCGCTTTGCGGTCCGCAGCACCATCTCCAATCAAGTCAAGAGTGTAAGTAATTGGGCTTCTGTTTGGAGCGCATCGTGGTGTGCCAGGAATTGCTTCAAAATATTTCTGCGTAAAATCAAGTACAAGTTAGAATGACTTTGACACTAGACTCAAATAGTCCATAACCATATACTTGAAACAGTAGTCAGTAATGAGGCTTTGGGGAAGGAAAGGTTTTGAATTTACGATAAGAAGCCCTCCATAAGGTCCCGGTGGACCGAAATATATGGTTTCGCCACCTCTTTTCAGAAGTTGAATGTTAGTGAACTGTGAACCAGGGCTCGGGTTCTGCATGCATGCTAGTACAAGCTTCCCAGTGCCCGCAATTGCCTGCAAGAATGTACCCCCAGAGTTTGCAAATCAGTAAAATTTTTTAATCTAGTAAACTATGATACTAATGGACAACAAAAAGTACTTGTTCACAAGACACAAAAACAAGGACACTGTGCAGGTTAGCTCATAGTTTCGAAATGAGAGTGCCATCTCTAAAACCATTCAAACGCTTGTAAGGCCCATCAGGCATGACATTACCTAATGAAAAGGCCGGCGTCAATAAATTAAAATTTCAAATCTAACCCAATATTGTTGCAATATTTATATTTAATCCTCAGATTAAGCACTGTAATAATAGTCAAAATATTCCACTTACTAGTCTAGTAAAGAACCAGAAAATATACTTAAGATTACTAATAATTTAGAGACTACATTACAACCACTAAATTGATTAAGCCTAGAGCTTCACTAGGATTCTAAGCGGTACTGCAATCTAAAGTGAGGTTACCTACATGAGGATAACCAAAAAAAAGATTCCCTTACAACAATCCTTAGAGGACATCCAATACCAGATGTTTGGAATTTCAATTTTTAATACATAACTTAGAGTGAAATTTTATCGTAATATCAATCTACTAATAACAGAAGTTCATGGAGAGACCTACCTTCAGGCATTCCATGATATGACGCGAAGCGTGACTGTCAAGTCCTTTATTGGGTTCATCTAGAAATAGAACGCTTGGGTTGCCAGCRAGTTCCGTGGCAATAGTAACCCGCACAGCCTGCTCTTTACTGGCCTCCTCGATTCCCGATGACGTCAGTATCGTATTGGAGATGTGGTTGATTTTCATGAGATTCATCACCTGCACTCATATTYCATAATTATGAACTAGTTTCTGCTACTGAAAAACGGCCCTCCGAAATCCCTTCCTGGATATTAAATACTACACTTATCAACCCATGGAACCCATTGAGCTATGAAGGATAAGGTTAAGAACGTCTAAAGATGCGTTTGAGTCAACTGATGTCCCGTTTTACAGTAGTCAGTTTATCRCAAGTCCAAAAGCCTGTTGCAGTCATAAAATAACTTAGGTACCTCACCAACGACAAGCCCTAGACAATTCCTCACTCTTAATTCATTACTACAATTTCATACTTGTCGATACATGCAGTATTCGAAAACGGCCTTGAAGGGATCGATACAACTTGACTTGAAGTTAGTAAAGTCTCAGTTCAAAAAAACAATTACCTCCTCAACAAAAAGTTTACGTTCTTTAACTTGAACTTTCTTGCTCAATCGCATGGCGGCGCTGTATTCTATTTGTTCTCGAACAGTCAAATATGGAGCCAAAGCCATGATATCTTCCACATAGCCCTCCACATGAGCAAATGTGTCACGATCTCTTGGGTACCCATTTACCAGTATTTGGCCTCCGATTCGTGSGAGAGATACCTTCCGCCCTGAACCACACATCACTGACAATGTAGAAAAAGAAATAACGACCAAACAAAAGATAGAATGGCAATGGAATGCATCCTTAGATCTCCCAAACTACACAATAAACAAACTCCAGATATTTCCTGGGGATGGTACAAATATCATTGAACGCACAGAAGAAGCTTATGACGACGAGGACGAAGAAAATATTAAACTCTGAAACGGTATCGTGCAGGCAGACAAAGTGACTTTGACGTATAAACCTTCCGTTGTAACAGACTAAAACAAGTAGATTCAAAGCTCGTACTACGCAATATTGTCCCCTGAAGGTTTACTGAGGATCATTCGAGTATTCGACCTTTGAAAGAAAAAAGCACAATCATCCAATAGCTGTTGCAAAGTAATCCTCACATATGTTGGAAACTAAATTACTACCAAGTAACCACCAAGGAGTATCCCCAACCAGTCTGGTCGAACATCTTCCTATATTTTGATCCTTCGATACATTCACTAGCCGCTGTTCAAATTTAAAGGAGCTCAATGACAAAACTTCAATGACCAGGTACGGTAACGTAGGAAAAAAATGCGAATGAGTTGCTTAACCCTCGAACATTTCTGACGTACCTGCCAGGCAGTTCAGTAACGTTGATTTTCCAGCCCCAGATCCTCCTAGAAATCCAACCATCTCTCCAGGCTTTCCCCAACCGGAAACATACTTGAGGACAGTTCGGGTCTCACCAATACTAGGAATCATGATGTCGTAATTTAGCTCATGCCAGGATAGTGTGATAGGAATTGACTCGAGGGAAAGCTTGGACTCCGCTTGTCCCCACTCTTCGTCTATGGTCTTGACGCCATGTTGTTCTTCACTCGATAAGAGTTTCATCTGCACATCCATTATAGCTTTATTAAATTTATATTAGTTGCAGCTTCCATTGAAATGATTTAAGAGTAGGAAAGAACCAGTGGATCAAAGTAGAAATTGTCATGAATTCTCAMTAGAACCAGTCTGGCTATTCAAATAGCTTACTAGTAGACCAACAAAACAGAATCCAGTTTGGCTATCACCTCCATGTATGGAGAGAGGGTTTGTGGAACATGTCGCTTTCTAGCCAGAGCGTAGTAAGCTCCTAGGTTCAAGAGCACAATCCATCCCAGTATCACAGCAACAGCAACAGCTATCCAACTGTTGCTTGTGTAGAATTGTCCTCGAGCTAAATAGGCATGGCCTACTGTGTTTGTTGGTCTGCCAATACACTGGGGAAGGTTTGCAAGGTTTGGCACTTGACTACAGGGTAGGCTGTAGCTTTTTGAGTTATATTCGTTGATGACCAAGGCCGTGATGGCCCATTGTAGAGGGTCAATATAATATGCCCAAATCCAGTATTTCGGAACTGCGAAACGAGGGACCAGAAATCCGGCAAAAAGAATAAATATTGCTACGATGATACCTGAAACATCATGACAGACAATACAACTTTAGATAGCGAGTATTCCAAACGAACACAAGAGACGATTAGTCTAATGATGAAACAGAAATAGTAAATTTTTATCAAGAGATGAGCTCGTTGCTATCATGTCAATCGAGCTGCTTTGAGATGACAGCAAACATGAAGTGTCTCGACTGCTACATTCTAAGAAAGAAGAAATYTATGAGCGCAGATTAAATCTTTCATCGCTGTTTGTACACGGTGAAGCTGAATTGAAGGTGTCAAGTACAGCCGTAAAAATACCTATGACAGCGTTTGCAGCATCACGATCAGGAGCAAAGTATGCCATAAAACGAACCAAGGAGGCTCCGTTGATGGTAGACAGAGTCAAAATCACATAATAAACCCAAAAGTGCCAACCGCCATCGTCCACACTCAGACCAGCCATAAAGTATAGTATAACTGACCACAAAGTAGCCTGTGAAAAAACGGAAATACAATTGAGATTTCCTCCAAGTGACGATGGCATGCACCTATGACTGAAAGCTTAAAATACTGAAGTGCATTGAAGAACTCTGAAATCTTATGCATCTATCTATTTAAGTGAAAGAATTAATGTCATCGCATAATACGAACAAACAGGCCTCAAAAGCGTTTTTTCCATCAATTTTTCTATTACTGTTTCTTCCATCTCATGAATAAAACCAAATAGTAGTGAAAACTTGAAAAATCTCTCCAATTAACCTCAAAATATGATGAAGAAGATATCAGAAAGACATACATCAAGTACAGGCAACGGCACAGTAGGATGCACATTTTACACTCAGCCAAAGACATCAAAACGAGAACTATTTAGATTAAAAGCTCTTGTCAGGATTAAAATAATTACAAAAGCTACACCAACCAGGTCAACGTGAATGAGAAAATAAAACATCCAGATGGTACTCGAACCTCAAGAAGAGAAAAAGGCAGACTCCCAATAATTTTTGCAAATAGGAAAGACTGAGGGCGGAAGAAATGGGCTCCTTGCTGTTTGTAGTAGATTGCCCGCTCCTCTAAAAGAGCTGGAAGCTGTCCCAAGTTGATCAGGGTCATGTTCAATACAGAGATGAAAAAGACACCTCTCTTTAAATTCATAACGAGCTGTTTAGGGTCGCTCTTCACTCGAAAAAATACAGCTCCAGAATACAAACTCATTATCAGAACCTGCAAACACATAGACAATCACTTTCTGCACCGGTTGTTTTCTTGCTGCTCCTCAAAGCAGAAGAGATGAAAAGGAGGGGGCGAAATGAATTAAAAGATCCTTGTTACAGAAAGAAAGAAATATGTGCGTGCAACCAAGATTTAGCCTCATTTCAAAACCTGAACAGATAAAAATTCCCACTATCCATTGAAAACTACTACGCACCACCTTAATATTCGGGTGCCTGCAAATTAATGTAAGAAATGAAARGAGCCTTCAAATCTTTCTATCCAATATCGAGCCCTTCTCTTGCGCTAATAACAAGGAACGGTTTCTTTTTCAAACACATGCCTGTTTCTGTTTAATAGTCAGAAACAATTCTGTGCAGGTTACTCACAGCTTGAATAATTCAGATAGAATGATTCAAGAGGAGCCACCAGTACTTTAATTGCATCTTGATAAGCATACCTGTGCAAACCGTAGTTGAAGGCCCATTTTGTTACGCCAGTTTACTTTCATTTCTCTTTTGAGAAGAAGCTTGGATTCTGATTTAAAGTTCAAGACATACTCATTCTGAAATTGAGCAAGGTAAGCTTCTGTCTCCTGAGAAAATGCAGAACCCAAGTATTAGTTGAACTCGAATGCATCATAAGTAGACATTTAGGTCATTCATCTCAGCGGATATGCATGYATCATAAGCACATGGATTATTCCAGGTTTTGGTACACCAATCAGGGCAAGGATCTAAGCAGTCATGACACATCCATATTTCACGGAGTGAAATTAATCGATGGATCCTGTTGAGTTGGGGTCCTCTGAAAATAAACACGCARGTCCTAGGAAGTCTTTGCAACTGAGGAAATGAGGCACCTCAACAGGACCCAAAGGCCTCTCCAGCTGCAACCGAACCGGATCTGCGACTGTGTGGATAACCTCAGCGAGGTGGCCTTCCAAAGGMCCGTTAGTTTGAGGACCGTCAGTCTTGAAGTACTGAAGTAATCCACCAGCGCCCCCAACKGCTACAACTTCATCTCCGGGAGAAATAACAGACGTGTGATCCATAGAAACCTCCGCAAGGCTTCCCCCTTTCTCAATCACCCCTGCCACCAAAGTAGAAGCAGGACCACTCGAATCACTGCCATTTTTCGGTCGTCCTTCTGTGAAGCCAAGTCCCAATGGCTTTCGACCCTACACATTGGAAATTCATGCTCAGATTCAAAACACATGAATGAATGAATACTTCCCGCACTATCGACTCGAACCCATCTTATCATCTTAAACTCACTGAAAGGCAAAGAAAGTAATCCTCAGATCATCTAGGGAGAAAGAAAAGAGTGGGCAGTTAGCAAAATCCTACAAATTAATWAATCGTCA
The DNA here is from genome assembly GCA_006891605.1 of Pleurozium schreberi. NCBI lineage: Eukaryota > Viridiplantae > Streptophyta > Bryopsida > Hypnales > Hylocomiaceae > Pleurozium > Pleurozium schreberi. The sequence continues at coordinate 320,706 of VACF01000428.1, read as the reverse complement.
ATGAACTTCACACCTATAAAGTCGTCAAATTGGCTCTGCGAGATTACTGTCGGTAGTATTTCCGTTCACGATAATTGAAAGCGGTCCAGAAATGGGAAACTAGTGTGAGTCGTCTAATCAAATGTACTAGAACTGTCTAGTACTAGCCCTAGTACAAGACAGTTGGGATGTCCCACACACCTCAATTGACAGTCACAATGATTCGTCAAACAATTTCGTAGTAAAGGAAGATAAAACTATGAAATAAGGCTTCTACGAAGCTGATGCAAGCACTAACACAATGTAAAGCCTAAATAAATGAACTTMAGAAAAGGAAGGTGTCATTGTATCTGATACCTGTGCCCAATGCACCTGAACTAAATCAGTACAGTCAACAACTCGACTGATGTCCCTGAATGTCGGAGACGAGTGGAATCGAGCTATAAAGTCTTGGCGATCTAAACGTGTACATCCCGATTTCAGATAACGGACTCCCTCGGGAGTAGTGACATCCGATAAAAATTCACCTGTACTCATATGCTTGGGCATGAAATACCTGGAGCATATGAACTGGGATTAGATTGAGACAAACACATTCGAGGTCTTTGTAGATGAGATTTACCAGCTCTGGCTGCAAAAGGCAGTATGTCAAGCAGTATCAGTCAGCTTACCCAAGACTCTGAAAGTATGGTATTGCGTCCTCACGCGGTCCTTGGTACATGACTTGGCCACCATCCAGAAGTATAATGCGATCAAAAAGGTTAAATATTTCCTCAGAAGGGCGCAGAATAGACGAAAGWACTACAMTTTGGCGGACTCTTGCGAAGATGCGAACGCTTGTCACCATATCCATAATACAAGAATCCGACCCTGTCCATAATTGAGCAAACGAKAGTAACAAATCATGATCGGAYCCMGTAATAAATAAAAAGAAACCTATGTTCTAGAAAASTTCACAACTTCGCTGCAAATTACACTCCGATTATGGGAAAGACTACAAAAGCAYGGCAACATGAACTGAACTGAGAAGGTATGCTAGGAACAAACCTCCCCCAGCGTTCAACTGGTCAAAAATGTAGATAGCATAAGTTCCGGAAATCATTTCAGCAGTAGTCAGACGATGGCGCTCTGATTCTGTCAACGAAGGCATCATGGGACTTCCAACAGGCCGGTCAGCAACACGCTTCAAACCCAGCATGCTTAAATTCGTTTCAAGCTTAGGGTCTTGCCCGTGCTTGAGAGCTTCGCCCATGAGCTTCTTAAGATCCTCATTGAAGTGCTTAGCCCTGAGAGCTTGGGAACAATCCCGTGCAAATTCAGTGGTCTCACGAACGGTGAGAGAAGGCAGATGGATGTCCACCGAAGACGAGAAAGCTGCCAGGCGTTGATATTTCACATCACGAACATTTTTGTCGTTGTATGTTACTGTGCCTGTGAGCGAGCTGCCAGGACTCGTTGGGCGACCTCCAATGACGTTGAGAAGAGTGCGTTTCCCTGATCCCGCAGGCCCTGATCAATCGCACACATATAACAATGAAAAACTAAATGAGGTTCATGGAGCCAATAGGCCGAGTTCAGTGGGCGAACTCAACCTGCAGGTCAGAGCAGAAAACCAGCTGACAAGGTTAAAGAGGCTCTGTAAGGAAAGATACTGAAGTATGCTTTGTGTTCCATACTGATTAGAAAAGAAAACGCCCCAAGGAGAGGAAAAAACCCGATCCAACTCTAGATATTCCATCTAGGTCTAGACTGTATTTAAGGAGGCAAGGAATCTGAAATGAATTTACTGCATCAAWATACATCCTATCCTCACATTGTAGTAGCGCTTCAKTTACATACGGAGTAATATCTTCGTCATCTGTAAAGGGAGATAAGGATCGAAAAGTAATTCTGATGAAACTAACGACTCAGCAGACAATTAAACATCAGGGAGTCATAAACATACCCACGACAAGGGTGAGAGTACCAGGCATCAGATACCCGGTCACATTCTTCAACATCGTCATATGCTCCACAGGAGCTCGATTGCAAACACCTGTAACCTGGGGGAAAACGTATTAGGAAGATCTGCTCTGCAAAACAATGATGCTAACAAGGGAAATACGATGGCTTAGCCGAAGTGGATTGCATGCTTCGTTTTTCACCGAAGATGCAGTAACTCGGGGATGATTACCTTAGTAAACATTGTCTCGTAGCCTTTCTCAATCTTGACGTCCATCGAGTACGTCAAGTCTTTGAATTTCACAACCTACAAAGAGAAGGATAAACATAGTGTAAAGACTACTGGTTCAAGATATAAGCTGGAAGTAGAGCCATATTCATGATGGTAATAAACAAATAGTGGCAAGAGTAAGTTAGGCTCAACCTGACAAGGGACAGGAGGCAAATAGGGGTGAATCGACAAGAGATACTTCAGTAGCCCTTCCTTAAGCAGTAAGTCCATGCCCTTCAATTCCTCTCKCTCAATAGATTCCTCTTGATTTTGAAGGCCAGCGAGTACACTTGAGATATTCTCAGCGTCTTCCACAAGTCCATGTCTCAACARAGTCTGGTGATATAAGCTCACTAAATGAATAAGAGATGCCTGAGGGGCTTCTGCCAAGGTCGCATAGAACTCTCGAGACAAATCCAAGGATCCTCCTTCTCCCTCTCTCACTTGGGATTCCTGCTGCACACCCGCTCCTCCAAAAARATTGCTACCAGGAGTTTCAAATCCAGGGGTTGCTGAACCAAATCTGGAATGTCCCCCATAGGCGCCATCCTCAGAGACCTCGGAAAACTGGAAATGATCTCCATCTCGTTCATCACCTTTCATAACAAATGACGAAATTATGTTGAGAAACTAGATCAAAATCACCACAAGCGAAAATACTGCTCGCATCACATTGATTTCGAGTTAGCTCATAGGCATCCCACTGAATGTGCCTAAGTTATTACAATCTTACGGAATTTCAATACAACTTCCCGAAGAACCTTGTTGAGAGAACGCAGTCTCCAAAGCGCTGAAACTATGGCAAACGCAATTACTGTTGAGGGACTGAAGAATAGAGATTGGCCATTATGATGACTGCAATACATTTGAAAGTATGCAGACAAATGAMAGATTTTAGATAGGGAGGTGTTGGCTCTACAGCTCTAAAAGAATTCAAGTTAAGCAGTCTATTGGCTCTGAGCACAATACACTGTAAATGACAGCCTGCTTCTTTTAGTAATGAACTGACTAAATCAAACCATTTCTAACTAAGAAATGTGTCATCCTTTAACCTTATGTGCAATAGAATTCGTAAGTAGACCTACCTACATCTGACAGAAAATCTCCCCATCAACGCTACTGATATTAAGCTATTCTTGAAATTAATAGAAGGGATAGTCTCTACCTGTGCTATATCGGACTGCTCCCTGCGTTGGATCCTCTGCCTCTCCATAACTGTCATGCGAACGTCTTGCTGACTGCTGTCTATCAAATCTGAAGGAAGGCGTTTGCCCAAGCCCTCGACAAGCTTTTGCTGCTGCAATGCTCGAAGACCTCTTCAAAGTTAGAAGACTCAAAGCGCGATCTCGCCATTCACCCAAGCCCTCCTGGAGTAAGTCTTGAGGTTCGAATGTCACACCACCAGCGTCAGCACCTCGATAATCTGAACTCGCTGGGGTCGGCAATGGTTGAATTCGGGCTGAAGATAGGGACCTTCCTCTCTCGAAAGTTGGCTGTGAATTCTCGGAGAGAGATGGTCGTCTTCTGTCACGGTTTGAAGATGCTCTAACAAAATTGCTAGAAATCCTTGGCTGCCTTTCATCAACAGTACTTGTAGAATCCGAGTTTGTACGMGAGAATCGTGCACTATTACCACCTAGATCTTTCGACACGCCGTCAGAGCCTTCAATCTCTGCCATGCTGATCTGACCAGTTCAAAACACTTCTAGGTCAGCCATGAAATTTCTTGCACAACGAAATAGTCGGAAAGAAAATCGTTTGAASGAAACGAAACCAAGTCTAGAAGCCAACCTCTCCAATCACACAAAAGAGAGCTAGTTTGGTTCCTTAGCTACACAAATCAAATCAAGATAGCGATCCAAATCCTGACTACAGTACCAATACTTTTGCCTAGAAACAGCACGAGACATCATCCACAATATAATGCACAAAAATCGTTGAAATGAAGCTGTACAAAATGAAATCCGAAAATCACCCTTCTAATCTTTTTCCCCATGTCTGAATCATTGACAACAAGAATCCAAATATGAAGCCATAAAAGATTCGCTAAGTGTCTGCCGTCCTCCATGCGATACTCAGTCAGACACCCAGTCTAGGTTTCAAAAACCTACCTGTCAAGGTTGGAGGCAAATAATCGTGGTGTACAGAAGCAGTTTTAACGTGACATTATCATGCACAGATTTTGTTCAACTCCAACTCGATCCTGAATCGTAATAGAACCTTGTGGTGATGACAGAAGACAAGATGTTTTTAAGTAGCTTCCCTGCAACACCCACACAGCTCTCATAAATTAAATTTATTTCGTCCCGCAACATAACGGAGGATCAATTCAAACACATCACTATCCCTTCACCTGAGACGACTATCTTTCTTATCAATACCACAAAAGGAGAAAACCCGTTYTGCTGCTAAAAAATCTACACGTACATTGTTATCCTCGCACTGTCCAATCGGCCTCCTCAGCTAGACCCCAAATGCCTCCTTGACTAAAGGAATCTAAACATGACACTGAACTTACAGCTGTAACAACTGCAATGCCGGTAAGCATTTTAAGACATCGGCCACGCAAGAGCACTTTAGTCCCCTTCTACAACAAGTTTGCGCAAGCTAACTCTGACGAAACAAGATTACAATAACAAGTCTCGCAACACTAGCTCAGATTTGCTCTTAGAAAACTCCAAAGCCAAAACTGCACTCGTCACACAACCGTATAACATTCCGCTACATCATTGAGCTCGACTGCATAATAATTAAAGGTGCATGWAGATTCCAACACCTTCCCTCCTAAAAGTTATTCAGTATGCAGTACGTTTACACTTCGGTGCACAGTTGTATGTCACAACGAAGTTCCAATTGTCGAGTTATCGAATCTCTGTCTTGCAAGAACAGCAATATCGCAGAGTTAACCACACCTACTTGAGCACTCTTCACACTCCTCATCACACTCCTCTGCATTCTTCACACTCCTCCACATTCCTTCACCATTCAAAATCCGCGTCCACAAGTAAACAGTTAAAACTCTCCATAAAAACAACAAAAGAAGCTAATAACACTGTCTCTACGATTCATTCCTTGAAGCTCGACCTCTGACATCTCAAACAGTGCGCATCACACAATCCGCCACTACTGGCACTGCCAACTCCACGTGAAACAACACTCTCAAGAGTTGTCGCCAGCAAGCAGGCAGCAACAAAATCGAGACAACAACAGCAGTATCGCAAAGTCAACCACACATTCTAGTAAAGCTAAACACCGCATTCTTCGCATCCCTCCACTCCATTTGGTAATTCTAAAATCCGTGTCCGCAGAACGAAAAATCTCCAGCAAACAATTCTGAAAGCTTCACAAAAACAGCATACAACAGAAACAATAACAATTCAAACCTCTACAATTTGTTCCTTACAGCTGATCTCCTCAACAGTGCATTCTTCGCATCTCAACACGCTCCCTTCACTATACAAGATCAGCGTCGGAAGCTCGAAAATTCTCAAGTATAAATTCTTGCACTCTCCATATAAAAAGCAAAATGATAACAACACAACAAAACACTGCAGACCTCGACAATGTGATCCTGAAAGGCTGGACCTCTGACAGATTCTCATCAGCCAGCATCACCACCCGCCATAGTACTCCACGTGAAACACGAGTACGTTCTGGTCAGCAACGAAGCAGAAAACGATCACAGATCGAAACTCGCTGTCGGAACCATCGCACGTCCTCATCAATCTTGCAGATCTCTAATTTAACACAGCAACACCCCGGTTCTCTGACACCAGCAGTTCCGTGTGCTCATCACATACCACCGTCACGGGCAAAGAACGATTCGGACAGTCAAAGCAACAGAAGAAAGCCAGAAAGCCAACCGATCGTCCAGTACTGACTCTTTGCGTGCGCAAAGAAGGGGAATCTAATGGCATATGCGTCGCAAACTGATGCTCTTCATCCCGACGCAACTTAGCAAGAAATTGCCGACAAATGCAGTTGCAGTCACAACAGATTGGATTGTAAAAGGCTGTGGCTATGGCCGCAAGGCCGAAAGCAGCAACATCGCCATCGCCATCGTCTTTGTCGTGTTCACACGAACCCGGCGTGGTACTTGGATCATATTTTAAAGAAAAGAAAGAAGCTTTATTCCCAAAGACTTGCAGGTTTTGAGGTTCCATAGGAATATGGTTGCAACGAACTGTAGTCGGAGTGATGGGAGCTTTATTAGAAAAAGAAAGAAACCCGATCCTTTTGGAGTCTAGCAGAGGGAGAGACGGAGAGTTCATTTCTTTAAGCCGCAAGTGGTAGTCGGAGGTTGCATACGTGCTTTCCTTTTAAAGAAATCCCTTGTTTCCGTAGATTCCTGCACGTTTTCCGGTCTCCATAGGAAATATGATATCTTTAGCGTAGGAAAAGAAGCTTTCTAGTATCTTTTCAAACTCGAAGAGCCCACTAGCCCAGTCATTCAAGCATAGGCGCCCATTGCGATTGAATGAGAAGGAAAACGACGTTGACATGTTACATTATAACATTGTTTATTTTACCAATGAGGCAGGGAATCCCTTTGGCGGTCGTTGAAAAGGGGGCTTTTACAGTGAACAAAATTGTCTTCTATGGTTTNGTCACACAACCGTATAACATTCCGCTACATCATTGAGCTCGACTGCATAATAATTAAAGGTGCATGAAGATTCCAACACCTTCCCTCCTAAAAGTTATTCAGTATGCAGTACGTTTACACTTCGGTGCACAGTTGTATRTCACAACGAAGTTCCAATTGTCGAGTTATCGAATCTCTGTCTTGAGAAAATAATTCTGTTTCTTTCTGAATAACAGCGCAAAGTGGCAATGACAGGATACTTGGAGTCCCTAGGAACTACCACACGAAACTCGCATTCAACACCCACGTTCGTGAATCATAACATTCGTTTTTTCTTCGACCACGACACGATAAGACTACCTTTACATCCTTCGATTCTGCACTTCCGAAAATCAAAATGCAAAAAGAATCGAGACAAGAACAGCAATATCGCAGAGTTAACCACACCTAATTGAACACTAGGTCTCTGCATTCTTCACACTCCTCCACATTCCTTCACCATTCAAAATCCGCGTCCACAAGTAAACAGTTAAAACTCTCCATAAAAACAACAAAAGAAGCTAATAACACTGTCTCTACGATTCATTCCTTGAAGCTCGACCTCTGACATCTCAAACAGTGCGCATCACACAATCCGCCACTACTGGCACTGCCAACTCCACGTGAAACAACACTCTCAAGAGTTGTCGCCAGCAAGCAGGCAGCAACAAAATCGAGACAACAACAGCAGTATCGCAAAGTCAACCACACATTCTAGTAAAGCTAAACACCGCATTCTTCGCATCCCTCCACTCCATTTGGTAATTCTAAAATCCGTGTCCGCAGAACGAAAAATCTCCAGCAAACAATTCTGAAAGCTTCACAAAAACAGCATACAACAGAAACAATAACAATTCAAACCTCTACAATTTGTTCCTTACAGCTGATCTCCTCAACAGTGCATTCTTCGCATCTCAACACGCTCCCTTCACTATACAAGATCAGCGTCGGAAGCTCGAAAATTCTCAAGTATAAATTCTTGCACTCTCCATATAAAAAGCAAAATGATAACAACACAACAAAACACTGCAGACCTCGACAATGTGATCCTTAAAGGCTGGACCTCTGACAGATTCTCATCAGCCAGCATCACCACCCGCCATAGTACTCCACGTGAAACACGAGTACGTTCTGGTCAGCAACGAAGCAGAAAACGATCACAGATCGAAACTCGCTGTCGGAACCATCGCACGTCCTCATCAATCTTGCAGATCTCTAATTTAACACAGCAACACCCCGGTTCTCTGACACCAGCAGTTCCGTGTGCTCATCACATACCACCGTCACGGGCAAAGAACGATTCGGACAGTCAAAGCAACAGAAGAAAGCCAGAAAGCCAACCGATCGTCCAGTACTGACTCTTTGCGTGCGCAAAGAAGGGGAATCTAATGGCATATGCGTCGCAAATTGATGCTCTTCATCCCGACGCAACTTAGCAAGAAATTGCCGACAAATGCAGTTGCAGTCACAACAGATTGGATTGTAAAAGGCTGTGGCTATGGCCGCAAGGCCGGAAGCAGAAACATCGCCATCGCCATCGCCATCGTCTTTGTCGTGTTCACACGAACCCGGCRTGGTACTTGGATCATATTTTAAAGAAAAGAAAGAAGCTTTATTCCCAAAGACTTTGCAGGTTTTCAGGTTCCATTGGAATATGGTTGCAACGAACTGTAGTCGGAGTGATGGGAGCTTTATTAGAAAAAGAAAGAAACCCGATCCTTTTGGAGTCTAGCAGAGGGAGAGACGGAGAGTTCATTTCTTTAAGCCGCAAGTGGTAGTCGGAGGTTGCATACGTGCTTTCCTTTTAAAGAAATCCCTTGTTTCCGTAGATTCCTGCACGTTTTCCGGTCTCCATAGGAAATATGATATCTTTAGCGTAGGAAAAGAAGCTTTCTAGTATCTTTTCATACTCGAAGAGCCCACTAGCCCAGTCATTCAAGCATAGGCGCCCATTGCGATTGAATGAGAAGGAAAACGACGTTGACATGTTACATTATAACATTGTTTATTTTACCAATGAGGCAGGGAATCCCTTTGGCTGTCGTTGAAAAGGGGCCTTTTACAGTGAACAAAATTGTCTTCTATGGTTTTTCAACCAACCCCAATCCTTGAATTCATTGGTGGATAAGTCCCTCCCAGGGATGGCTCGCAAAGTACAATGTAACCTTACCTTTTTTAACATGTACCTTTTTTAACATGGGAGAGGACCATTKACTCGTTATACAATGTTATTGTGCATGACCTTGATATTATGAGGACGACAAGAAGTGACCTATGAATGACCTAGTGTAGAAACAAAGAATCTACCATAGCTTTTATATAAGTTTATTGTTAGATGGAATTATTTGTTACAATAAATTATAATGGTTTGGGTTTTTAACCCTAAACCCCTAAAGGACCAAGTGTCCATTCAATGTACACAAGAAATCTTGAGTAGGTTCCTATGAAGTCATTTTTGATCAGATGTTCATGAAGTTTGGACACAACGTGTAACTATGTGCCCCCTACTTGAGAATCCATTTTTTTTTACGATTGAATGCCCCGATCAAAAGTTATGATGCCCTGAACTTTGCAGGCAGCTCGGGCAGCACGTGCAAAATTCTTTCTGTGATTCTGAAATTTGGTGGATATAAAGCTTACATGGTACAAGATGCAAATGTCAAAAAAAATAACCATGTGTAATGTGAAATCTCATTCAACAAGGAGTAAAAGTTTCCGAGCCCTATTAGGCAAGGTTGGATAAAATCCTTTTCACCTAACTTCAAACTTTATAATCTTTCAATCCGTGCGGTCAAATTTTCTTGAAATTTTTTCCACACATTCCCAAAAAAATGTTGTACAAATTTGGACGGTTAAATTTTGAAAAAAACTTTTCTTTATCATTTTTTTTCTTATTGCCCTAAAAAATGGCAGTTGTTGACAATTTCTACCCAAAATATGCCTCAGTCCTTTAGGGGTTAAAAGACAGACCTATTATTGCAGGAAAAAGGCGGGTTGTGAATTGACGACCGCCGAGTGTTAGACAGTGGGAAATTAAACCATGCAACATCTAAAAATGATAGCAACACCTAAAAATTTGATAATGGGCATAAACAGACCTGTCCGCATGGGCATGAATTTCCATCGCTTAGGGTTACAATTTGCAACACCTAAAAATGACAATACATTCAATGACCCTATTTAGTGCCTTCCATGTTCCATGTTCCATGTTAAAGCACATCTCTACTTCCAACTTTACCTCCAAAACAAATGAAAACTATTTTTTTTTGCATCTAGTATAGATGATTTTTGTCATTCAAAAGACTCAAGATATCCTTGTCGTCCTTCAAGGGTTAACCTTGCAAAGACGCGGTCTCCCATGACCAAGGTAGTCATCAAAATTATGTGATTCTTGGACCAATAGGTGCATTCTCTTTCTCTATAGTCAACAATGAAGCCATTCATAGGAGAACTCTGGTCTCCAACATCTTTACAAGGTTTAACTAATAAGTGAAAACAAATTGGTAGATATAAATAAATAAATAAAATCCAATTCATTTGGAATTATTTGGAAAGGTAAAAGTAGCTATGAAGAATAGTAAAGTAATTGTTTACTTCAAATATCACTATAATTAGAACTAAACATTTTCAAAAAGAATTTCACATAAAAGTTCATTTTCTGCACCTAAGTGCCCCCCAATCAGACCGTCACTATCTATATAATTAAAAAAAATTTAGTCTTTCATCTCTTGGGACCCTAACCACTAGTCTTTGTGAAAGGATCTCGGCCAAAGCACCCAAGTTTCTTAGGCAGTTTGACAACACCTGGTTGAGGTTTCCATTCTTTGGCACTCGCCAAGGTCACACTGTTACTTGGAATTTGAGGAAACCTAATTGTAGGAACTTTAGGTAGGCTTAGAGGTGTCTTATTTTTCTCTCCTTGTTGTCATTTTTCTCCAGGAATGTGCCCTCGGCTTTCCGATGTTTGTTCTTGAGTCTGTCTTGGAATAAACTCCGGGTTTCAAAAAAAAAATCTCTTGGGACCCACAAACAAGGCGGCATCAATTAATTTAGTTTCTTACACAAATTGATAGTGGGGTGGTTCTCCAACCTAGCTTTGGGCCTTGGAAATTTTGTGGACATGAATTTTCCGGTCAGTCAAGTGGGCAGTGCAAGGCCAGACAAGGAGGGCGAAGCCCATTGAGGAGGCACTTTTTTTCCTTGAAATGTTGACAACAAAGAGGCACTGCCTATTGTAAATCGCGGGTGGCAACATAATACTTTTCCACTGTGTTCTTCAACACGCTTGTTTCAAAAAAAAAAAAAACATAATATTTTTAAATGCCGAAAAAGAATTTGTCTTTTTGGTGCCAGATTGCACGTGAAAAAATATTTTGGCTAATGTAATAAGCTTTGAGGCCCTAAATGGAATAGGCTCTAAAGTTACATTTTGCACTCTTCAATGTACAAGCAATCTACATTTGAAGAGGTGGTCTGTTTTAATGCCCATTGAAATGCACTTTTCTGCAACTTCAAAAATTCGTAACTAAATCCAAAAAGATCCAAAAAAATATAAAACGACTTGGGGTAGATGTCAATTCCACTTGTCTTTCAAGGAAAATTTACTGAAAATTATTTCTAGCAATTATATCTTGCCAAAATTCAGCTTCAGCCTTTAGATGGGCCATTTTTGGACCTCCTACCTTATGTGCTAAGGTGGGTACATCCAAAAAGCGCAGCTGACCTTAAAGCGCCATCTACATTCCATGTACATTTACAAAATCAATCATGTACACAGACTATAGATGGCGCTTTCAGAAACAAACTTTGACCCTCAATAACTTTTGCATATTGTATCTAAATGCTGCATTTTTTGGTGCATTGGACTGTGCTTTCCAGGGGGGGTTGGAACCATGGAGCCACATTCTAGTGTCGTGGAACAGTCAAGATGGTTTAAATTTGGAGGGACCATCCTCCATTAAGTGCATAGTGTGCTGGTACAGTGCAAAAAAAAAACCTAGTGCTTTCATTTGCCAACAAGACAATACAAAATCCTGATCAATCTAATAATAGTAACTAGATACAGTACCAAGTTGTGGCGCTTTTGGGTGTACCCACTTTAATGTAATATTTTCTATCTAATGTGTGGATGAATGCTAGAATTTAGAGCACCACTATAACATTTTATATCGTGACTTTGGCACTTCATAAAAAATGAAAAAAAACAATTGGTGGCAATTACAACTACAAGATTGATGATTCATGCATGTTTCTTAAAGATATTTTACTAACCCCTATAAGACTAACATGCGTTTTAGGCCTATATAACAAATTTTGGGCAAATACGTGTGACTAGAGATTTTCATATTTTTAGCCCAAATTTTAATAGAAGGTGGGGACAAAGAATATTTTTCATATGCACTAAATTTCATGACAATTGGATATACAAGTCAAAAGTTATGGCCTAATATGTTATTTTTTTCGTAAATGGGCAATCCGGGCACATTAGAATAATTCACTTTTGTCAGGAAAAAAAATTTGAAATTGATTTTCTATAGTTACACATATGTGAAAAGCTTTGAATTATTTCATTTTGATCAATGAGTCAAAAATTATGAAGCTTTTTTTTTGCGGGCAATTATGGATTCTCTTCTCTAAAATAACCTTTAAAGTCCTTTATCTTACTCAATTTTCAATATTTTTGGAAAAAAATAAAAACATAAAATATAGATTGTTTATTACAGCATTGCAACTGTTGAGATTGGCATTTTCAAATTTTGAATGCTTATATCTTGCAATCCACGCAGTAGAAATTTCTGAAATTTTTACCACAAGTTTTTAGGTCAGCATACTACAAGATCCTATGGTTACATGTGTCAAAAAAGTCATTTTTCAAAAATTTGGTACTCGTACTAAAAATGGCAATTTTGAAGCATTTTCAGTGAAAACATAGTCATGGAACTTTAGGGGTTAAAATGGCGTAATTCATTAACCTTTTTCTATTAATTTTCTAGGATCAGTATAGATTTTAGACCAAATTATCTAAATTAAAGTCTAGGATCTAAGTGTACATTTCACAATACATGACCAGAGGTAAAAGTGCCAAGTTTGTGGAATACCGTGGCATTTTAATGAAATATCCACGATCCATTTTCCACATAAATTAACCCCTAAAGAACCAGCATGCATTTTTTGGCAACATAGAAATTTTGGGCAAGTACAAGTAACTAGACATTTGGTAATATGAGTCAAAAGTTATGGCCTAATATGTTACTTTTTTCCTCGGGCAGGCAGTTTGGGCAGATTAGAAAAAGAAAAAAAATTCAAAAACAAAAGTTTGAAATTGGTTTTCTAGAGTTATATGTACATGGAAAGCTTTGAATCATTCCGATTTGATCGGTGAGTCAAAAGTTATGAAGTTTTTTTGTTTGCGGGTAGTTATGGATTCTCTACTCTAAAATAAACTTTAAAGTCCTTTATCTTACTCAATTTTCAATATTTTTGGAAAAAAATAAAAACATAGAATGTAGATTGTTTATTACAACATTCCAATCATAGGGATTGGCATTTTTCAATTCCAAAATTAAAATCTTAACAATGTAGTATTTTGAATCATCCTCTACTATTGTTTATTTACTAATTTTGTCCTACATGTTGTACAATTCAAATAATCTAAATATTTTTAAGCATGTGGAGAAATTATTTAGAAATAAGAATCCAAAGAAGCACCCCCATTTTGGAAATTTTTCCATAGAAAAGTGAGCTTGTGAAGGGCCAAAAAAATGATTTCATTGAAATTGGAATGGCTCCTTGTATCTTGCAATCCACTTGGTGGAAATTTTTGAAATTTTTACCACATGTTTTCAAGTAAGCCTATTACAAGATCCTACAGTAATATGTGTCAAAAAAAATTCCCAAAAATTGTTACTTGTACTAGAAATGGCAGTTCAATTTTGGAGCGTTTTTGGAGACAGCATAGTCAAGGAACTGAAGGGGTTAAACTTTCCAACACGATTGGAGCTTTTGGTCATGTCATTTAATTTGGCACTTTCACTGGTAAGTCGGACTCTTTTATCGAGCACTTCTTATAAGGGATAAAATACATTCTTAACCCTAGTAAGAGCGTCCTGATTCATTCCCAAAATTGACGACTTTATAAGAAAACATTATAAAGTGTTATTTGGAAGCACAATTTGGAATTGATATACAAATAAAAGTTGTACACCTAGAGTTGTAGATTCCATTTGTATGGTTAGATTCACCAATGCTATCACCAATATTTTTTTATAAATTTTGAAAGGGAAATTTCAAAATTCATTCAAAATTTGATAACAAGCAAAATATTATCATTTTTGGAATAAATGTTTTTGGAATGGATTTAAAATGAGGTCCTTTTGACATGGTGATTTTTTGAAATTTTTGTGTTGTTAAAATCTATGACGTCATTTTGGCAAATCTAGTTTTGAACTAAAGTCAATGCACTTTTGGCTTGGTCAACCACTTGACATACTTGCACATTGGTAATTTTAGARAAATATGTACTCTAGTAACCCCAAATCCAACCCTTAGATAGAACAAAAACTTGATAATTATAGTATCTTTACAAATTAGAAGAACTTTCATCCAAGTAGCTAGGAGGATGAAACTGTAGTTTCAATCTATTCATCGTCTAGATTTTGGACGTCGGCGCGCTCCAGGGTTAAGTTCATGCTTGCTCATTTCTTTTTTCTTTTTTTTGGAAACAAATAAAATTCCGAGGAGGAAGAAGGGGGCCAAGGCGAATTGACTCCTTTATTGCCCCTTTTTTTATTCCTAGTGAAAACACAAAATTTTTTTATCTGCCACATAATATTTTCAAATTTTGAATTCATTCTTTCAATCAGAGGCCCCAAATTAGCTAGGAGATGAAGAAATACAAAATTGACATGGCAAAAAATAAGGGGCAATTTTTACATTTACCTTCTGACAAGGCAATAAGGAGGTCAGTTTGCCCTATCAAGAGGAAGGGTGGGACACCCCTAATTGCCCCTGTCAAAAGGAAAATGTAAAAATTGCCCCCTAATTTGTGTTGTGTCAATTATGTATTTCTTCACCTCCCGGCTTAATAAAATTAGAGCCTCTAATTGTAGATATGAATTCAAAACTTGCAAGTTTAATCAATGTGGAAAATTTTAAAAATCTAGTATTTTCTCCAAGGGTAAATTGAAAGGGCAATGAGGGGGTTAGTTTACTCTGGCCTGGTGGAACAGCCAGGGTGAACCGACCCCCTCATTGCCCCTGTCACAAGATAAATGTAAAAATTGCCCCCTATTTTGTGCCGCATCAATTTTGTATTTCTTCATGTCCCCTTCGCTAATTTTGGGCCTCTGGTTGAAAATATGAATTCAAAATTTACAAATTTTGTCATACATTACAGATAAAAGAATTCCAGTGTTTTCCCCAGGGATAAGAAAAGGGGCAATGAGGGGGGTAGTTCACCCTGGCTCGGGCGAGGGGCTGGGGTGGGCTAGCCCCGTTGCTCGGCCACTCCAAGTAATTACAGGGATACAAGTAAAACTAAAAGCCCCCTATTTTGGGCCCGATTAATTTACCTTAAACATCCCTCTTGACTAATATGGGGCCTCGGATTGCAAATATGAATTCAAAACTTGCAAATTCTATCATGCATGAAAAATAAAAAAATTCAAGGTTTTACCAAGTGGCCGAGCGAGGGCGTCAGTTCACCCCGGGCAGGCCAGGCAGCGGAGGAAGAAGTCTCGCTTGGTACTAACTTAAACCTTTAATTCAGGGAGTGTGGCTTTGGTGAGTGGAAGAAGATGCCACTGAGCTCCCTGGGCAGATTCAGCCCATGGAATTTTTGCAATCTCGGGGCAGTAAGAGTGCGGGCAGCCCGGAAGAGTGTCAGAGCTGTCTTCCTGGGCATGTGAACCAGTCTAGTCTCATTACTCAGGTTTAGCAACGGGCAACAGAGTACAGATGCTCTACGGTAAGAGATCCTATTTGTGCCATGTGACTAAATACACCACTTCATTAAAAAATGAATGGAGGCTCAAAAGGGCTGTCAAATTTGGACCCGTAGATAGTGCAAAAAAATTGATTTTATTTTTGTTTATTTGTACTTTTTTGTTTTGCTAGTCCCAATGTGGCGGCCCTCTTGAGGCCCCAATTCTCTTTCTAATGCATGGTCATTACATATCAGCAGTCAGCAATGCATATTTGAAACTTTCAAATGTAYAGTATTGATACCTAGCTAGCGGCTCGAATAGATTGGCTTTTAAATTTTGGATCAAGTAGGGGTTCCTACAACTATCTTAACCCCTAGAGGACCAACTTGTTGAATTTGGCAACGTAGCAATTTGGGGCAGGTACATGTGACTAGAGATTTCTATGTTTGGGGTCCAAAACTTCAATAGAAGGTGTGGACGAGGAACACGGTTGCTAGCATGTGAGCCCATGAGCTTAGAAGCTTAGGCTCCTATGTTATAGGTACCTTCCATAGTTATAGGATATTTGTATTATAGGTGTCTATACTTATGTACCTATGTTATAAGGACCTTCCATGGTTATATGATGTTTATATAATAAGTGCCTAATTATATTATGGATGTTTATGTTTTAGGTACCTATATTGAAAGCACCTAGGTTATAGGATATTTATATTATAAGGATGCATGTAATAAACACCTTCAATAGGCTACTTACACCTAGGCTCAAGGCTCATAGGCTCGCATTTCTAGGCTCACATGCTAGCGTCGTTGAGACGAGGAATATCTTTCATAAGCACTAAAATTCAAGACATTTGAAAATATGATTCAAAAGTGATGGCCTAATATGTTTTTGTTTTTTTGTAAATGGGCAATTTGTGGAGATCAGAAAAAACCACTCAAGTTTTCAAAAACAAAAACTTGAAATTGATTTTTCAAATTTATATATAAGTAGAAAGCTTTGAATCATTCTACTTTTATCAATGAGTCAAAAGTTATGCGGGTTTTTTGTTTGCAAGTAGTTATGGATTCTCTACTCCAAAATAAAATCTGAAGTCCCTTATTTTACTCAATTTTCATTATTTAAGAAAATCATAGGATGTTAATTGTTTATCACAAAATTGCAACAATGGGGATTGGCATTTTTCAATTCCATAACTAAATTCTGGACAATTTTGTATTTTGAATCATTCTTTGTTTTTTTTCTACTTACTACTATTTTTTTCCTATGTGTTGTACAATTCCAAATGATCTAAGAATTTTCAAGCATGTAGCCAACTTGCCTTGAAGAATGAATACAAAGAAGCACCACCATGTTGGACATTTATTTCATACAAATGTGATCTCATGAAGTGCAGCTGCCCAGTTTTTGCAAGGCCAAAAAAAATTCTATGAATTCAAAAGCTCGTATCTTATAATCCCTGTGGTGGAATTTCTAATTTTTTTTTCCATTTGTTCTCAAGTCATCATACTAGAAGATCCTATATTACATGTGTCCAAAAATATTTTTTTTCCAAAATTTGGTACTTAGATTAGAAATGGTAGTTTTGGAGCGTTTTTGTTGAAAACATAGTCAGGAAACTTAAGGGGTTAATAGTAGAACTTGATGCTATGTCCAGGCGCTACCCCCCTATCAGTATGGTCCCTAGGGGCGGTTTAATCGCTGTCCGTCCTGTCCTCCTTAGAGGCTGCTGCCATTGGGTTCCCGGTGCTCCAATGCGTGGAGGGGGGCTAGAAGGTCTAGACCTTCAAGTAGTTTCCATTGGAAATAGAAGCATCCGGAGCTCAATGAAGTAGCCACACCTTTGAGAACCACTTCAATCTCAAGCAACCGGAGCAAGTATAGTGGACGGCTGCAAAACCGATCGCACTCTAAAACCATCAACATCCATGACGTATGTTCACTTACGGTTGATAATGTTGCTATGTAGTACATGACTTATTTTTTAGGTCACAAAAAATAAGACATATCTTGCGGAACGACATTTCTACCATAGAATGAACAAACGTACTACATGTTAACAATTTTAGATCATGATCGGTTTTGCAGCATTCTATCTTACAGGTCATAGAGTGCAACTGCCATGCAATTTGCTTATCCAAGATATTTGCACCATTTCTGCAACAAATCTGCGACATGTTGCTTGTAGTTTTCCAAAATTGAAGCCAATTTGCAAGGGTTGGAGGTTGGAGGTTTGGTCGGAGGGACGCCCGAGCTCCAATGTGAATGGAGCGTCCCGAAACCTCCTGAACCAACAAGTCCGGAAGCCCTATGGCAACCGGCTTTGGGGGTTGGTTGGTGTCTATCCGTCATGTCCCCTCCAGGCCACATGTGGTTGGTGGGTTTGTTCTCTCTTTCCTTGCAATGTAATTCCGTTTCATTTGTGTCAAAAGAAAAAAAAATGATAAAACTTGACAAAATAAAAAACAAATAAGGTAGAACCACCCATTACCAACCAGTGCCCCATAGCCAACCATAGATTGACTAATTTCCAACCAAGGCTAGAATGTTTTTTTTTCATCTTTTCAAGGTTGGGATTAAAAGTTCATGACACATGTCCCAACTTAGTGAGTAAGAAAGTAGGAAGCAATTAGTGGAAAAGAAATTTTTTGAGCGATCGGAATTGGAAGAGTCTAAAGATTGGCAATGGGTCGAGTGCACTTTTTGCCTTTGAAAATTCATAATAATTTCAATTCAAGCGATAAAACTACCAAAGTTTTTGCAATCCCTAGCATTTCTATCATTGCACCTGTAGAAATGTTGCTTTGTGTTGCACTACATCAAATCATGTCTAAAATTGCTTAAGTGATCGGTTATGGGTGGTTCTACCTTACAGAGGTAGAAAAAAATTCAAATTTTAAAATTAAGGTTTTAATTGGCATGCATGGTTACATGAGCTTTTTAGTGGCCTGCACACAAAAGCTCCTTGTCAGTTGCTTAGCTTCTAAGCTGCGTTTTCTTCTGCACATATTTTTCGTTGTTGRATTCTCTATCACCCTTCAGCATCACTGCCAGGGCAGCATTCATGAGCTAAGCTATAGACTCATGAGTTTTTCGTGAAGGAAGAGGATGCAGAGACCTAAGGTAAGTTAACCCCAAAATGACCTTGGAATTTCTTGAGCTTCTAGAATTTGCTTTAAATTGAACAAAAAGCCAACATTTTGATACATTGTATCAATTCTTTCTGAATTGTAACCGTATAAAATCAAACTAGACATTTTAGAGTTCACATTAGAAAAGAAAACACAACAATATCTCTYACGGRTTGAAAGATTATAATGTTTGATCATGAGGGTGTTAAAACTATGAAAGTGATTTGAAGTATTTCAATCCTCTTTTCACATGTCAAATCTAAAAAKTTGGTCACCAAAAAAATATGAGGTWAAAAGTRGTAACATGCATAACCCCAATCRATTTATGGCTTCTCAAAATCTACTCAACAATTTTTTTAAATGAAATTCTAATGTGATTTTTTCTCAAAGATCTAGTGTAYTTGAGGCTCATTCCCAAGAGCCCTCAACACTACAAAAAGTCAAGATTGCAATGGACACCCATGCACAAAATCTTGAATAGAAAAATCATAATCAATCATTTTCAAAAATCAGATTTTTGAAGCTAAAACTAAACTTCAAAAAGAATTTTTCAAAAATACAAACTACTAAAAATAGTAATTGAGTAAGTTTTTGTTTAACTTAAAAATTGGTCAAGGACACATTCTTCCTCAGGGTCATTTAGGGGTTAAGGATTGTGAGTCACATTCCCGATTCCATGGCCTAACTTACCATTTGGCCCCAATTGCATTTACTAACTTATCCCATCCAAACCTGACCGTAAACCATTTGAGATATTGATGAAATCACACAAGGTTCTAGCTTTAATGTCAACATGGGCTGACATGTCATCCTTTGATTGGAGGATTGTTAATTCCTAAGCGCTCACACAACCATTTTTTGGTTGCTGCCCAACTTCGGGCAGAATTTTTGGGCAGGAAAAAACTTTTTTTTGAAATTTTCTTTTAGTTTCCTTGAATTTTTTTGTGTTATCTTTCAGTATTTATATTCAAAACTAGGATTGCTACGGTCAGAAAAAAAATCATAAGAGATATAGCACAATGTGTTTAGAATTTTCTAGTGTTGAAAAACTTACTGTTTGAGGAAAGAATTGATATTTCTATGACCAGATCTTATGCAGTTTTTTAACAATTAAATAGAAACCACAATTTTGTCCAATCAAAAAAAATTCAAGTGTTAAGGAAAGAAATTGTATTTTTGATGAATTTTTGAAGTCATATCTTCAAAATTCATTTGAAAGGCCATATTCATTACAGTGAGACTTTTGGCAGTCTCATTTTTATCTTCGACTCGAAGATAAACTGCTTCATCTCTTTAATAGTATTTTTTTCTAAATAAGTAACAACACCAACTTTTAGAATTTCATTATAGGATCACTATTTGAGCATTACTTATTTTTAGTTTCCATTACTCTTTTTTTAAATGGATTTTCCAATAACTATCACTTTGTCTCAAAAGCTACAAAAAGTCTCAATTTTACGAATATGGACTTTTGAAGAGAATCTAATAATAGTTTTATAATTTTGACCGTAGTGATATCTTCTATTTTTTGTGATTCACATAAACTTCTTTGATGCAAACTTAAAAAATTTATAGAATTTATATTTTGTAACACATTTGTGTTTTGTCCAAACCCCTTGGGCTTTTAGGGGTTAAGTGCTATTAGATACATAGAAGGGCGCAATGTTTGGAAGAATCGGCAGTTAGTTTCAAGTGAGCCAATGTGTTTGGAAAAAAACAGTTGCAACTTAGAAACCTAGGCAAAAAAAAAAGGTGAAAAAGGTGAAAAAGGAGAAATTTGATTTTTCCACAATAAGTAGATGAAATAACCGGACTCTATGTATGTAAACCAGTTGGTTTGGGGTATAATTTAAGGAAACTAGCAGCTTTACTCAAAAAGCTTCCCAAACACCTGAAGGGCGGTTCTAGGTTGTTGATAGGACGTTTATACCTCTAATCTAAAGGCTGATTACTTCAAAAATTCAGAGAAATTACAGTTTTTATCGGAAAATTATAATTTTATTTGGTTTTGATTTGTGAAACAAGCACAAACCTTTGAAAAATACGTGCCCCTCTTGGAAATTGGCCCTATGATATTCAGATTGTAAATGAGGGTGGTAATGGGGCAGTTCTACCTTAATTAATAAGTTTGATTGTGCTACTTTGACAGTGCAAATCTTTAACATCACATAGGAGTATCCTAGGGTACCAAAATGGTGCTCAGTATTCCAAACCCTATGAGCAATTCTGTTTTACTGGGAAACAAATGCACCTTCAAAGTCTCAGTCCACAGTGAGGTGTAACTTACTGTCTTGCAACAGTTGAGGCTTCACACAGTTTGTGTGATGTCTTGAGAGCTTCAGTCCGAAATGACGGGTTTAGGAGGGCCCGTCCGTTTCCCGGGCGGAGGGCGGAGGCCAAGTCACTAAGAGCAGCCCCATAGCAACACAACCAAGCAACACTGTAAACGTTGTGTGCCATTGATCTTCTTTCTCAGAAGAAAATCAATGGCACACAACTTGCAATGTTGCTTGTCCGTGTTGTTGTGGGGCCGCTCTAACTCCCATCAAAACAAGGCATTGCGGGCGCTAACGTGCCACGGGATGGCATGGCCGTGCTCCGCGCTTCCTTTTGGAGTGTAGCCGGTCAGATGAAATTCAAATCCATCCACCCCAAGGTTTTCTTTGAAAAACAAAATGGTTTATTTAATTTATAGCACCTAAACCCTACAAAGGAGAGAGTAGGGTCTAGGCCTAAAGCAAAGCGCCATTAGGCACATGGCTTGAGTACATGGAGCGTAGCGTCGTTTAGGGTGAATATGAAGGGATAACCTCTACTACTAGCTAGGACCTTTTGGTTTTATAAAAAAGAATATAAAACATGAGATGTTTCATTACAACTAAGCTTGGAACACCAATCGTCAAGAAAAAATTATAGTTTTTTCTTGAAACAATGAGGGTGGGTGGGCAAGAGGGTGAAAATTCCACGGAGAGCATCCTAACCCTCCATCTCCTTGTGCCATCCCATGCAGGCCATCCCCACCCCATGTTAGCGCCCGCACGGCCCAGGTTTCGGTGGGAGTTAGTTATTGAGAGGGCGGAGGAGAATTTCTCAACGCCCTGATTCATTGAGGCCTTCATCCATCGATACTGCTTCCTTGACCACCCCATCGTTACACTGGAATTCTTTTATCTGCCATGTATGACAAAATTCGCAAATTTTGAATTTATATTTGCAATCAAAGACACCGAATTAGCTAGGGAATGTGAAGAAATACAAAATTGACACGGCACAAAATAAGGGACAATTTTTATATTTACCTTATGACAAGGACAATGAGGGGGGTAGTTCACCCTAGCCCATGACCCCTATCTTAGCCAATTTTGCTTTAACCCTTGAAGGATGGACCGGTGACGGTGAAAATCAACCATTTTGATAACGTGGGAATCTCAGGTTTAAAAATAAAATCCAAAACCACTCATTGGAAGTCAAAGTATTGTAGAAGATCATCCATTTTTACACAAAGTTTTGAGGATGAATAGGTGCACTTATGTCCTATATAAAAAGATTATGTGTCGTCCATCAAACACAAAACGTCCGCCTCAACATTTAAGGGTTTACTATTTCCAATTTGACCAGTACAACTGCGCGTTGCCATATTTAGATGAGGTTTTAACGATCGGATCCTCTAAATTTATGGTTGTGCACCAACAAAGAGGGGCCCAAATTGTTGAGTAGTTGGGCCAATTTTTGAAGAGCTTGTGATTGAAGTTCACGTTGGGAGAATAAAGGTGGGACACAAATTTTTGAAAGGGTCTACAAGAAGTCAATGAGGCCACACCGAATGCGCTTGGGTGCAGGTACTTTAATCTTTCTACTACTTTTGTTATTCATCAATATTTTATGCAATCACCATAAGTGTGAACATGACTGAAAGACATCTTAGGAATTAAAATTTGTTCAATTTCAAGACTTACAAATCCAACACATTCTCTCCCTTATAAGTTCACTTTCTCTTCTTTGATATGAATGTTAACATATAACCTCTTTTTCAACATTGTAATACTTTGTACTAAAGAGAAGTCATGAAGTCAAAATTGTGAATTTTTTCTAATCAAATACATGATTGAATTTTCCCATTGATTCAATGTAGATCATCAAAAATGATGTTATAATTATTATAGTTCTTGTTCTTTATTTATCTATGAGTCACATTATGACTTTAAAATGAAAACAATTGAAATGAAAACTTATACTAATTAAAAAAAAAAAAATTGATTTATTGATGGTCAAAGTTTTCTAAAATTTTGTTGTACTTTAAGTTTGAAACACTCGTATCTCACTAGTATTAAATTAAAAAAATATATAATTTGGGTCTCAATTTATCTCATATCTATTATAATCAATTTTTTTACAAAAATGAATTTATCAACCCTATTGACCTTAGTTCATTTTGGGTGATCAAGGATTAATTATTTAATGTTCAAAGGAAATGAACAAACAAGTCTTCAATCCTATTTAGAGCCAAGTATGAACTAATTTTGCATGTTCAATACTCTTAAACTAATAGAAGTTGAAGGTCATTTTTTCCTTCGTTCTTAGTTAATTAATTTTGCTTCTCATCCTACATTGCATTTGAATTTTTAATCAACTTGTGTTTTTTTGAAATGAAAATGAAGCATGTCAATGCATGTAATATAAGATGGTGAACATTTAAGAACCATAGGATATATGGAAGAGCGATTATGGGGTTGTAAATAGGATGTTTGTGACTCCACTCTATGAACGTATTTGTAACTTGACGATATCCACTTCAAAACTTCACAGAGATTACAAATCTAATGAAAAAATTAAAATTTTAATTGGGTTTCATTCACAAACATTCAAGTACACACCTCTCATAGAAGGCAGGCACCTCTAAAATGGCACGTGACCTTAAACGGCCATCTTCACACTATGTACATCTCTCAAACCAATTATGTACCTATGTGGAAGAAACGCTTTTAGAAACAAACTTTGACCCTCCATATCTTTTGCATATCAAGTAGCAACATCCATAACCATCAAAATAAACAATTCAACAGAGTTGGAGGCACTTTTTTGTATAGAAAATATTTTTTCTAGATTAGCAATTGAAAATCATGAATTTTCAATTGCTAATTCAAAAACAAATAGAATTTTTGGACAACGCATCTAATTTCTATGAATTTTCAAAGTAGACCTTTCTAGGGCACCCTAAACTGCACTCTAGTAAATTTGCCTTGATTCTAGCACCAAAATCTAAAACAATCAGAGCCCACCAACCACAATTAAGCATGGCAAGGTACCTTTGGAGACAATCTAAGGAAACTCTAGTGACGGTTGTGGGTACAGTGACGGTTATGGGTGTTGCTACCTTTATATCCAAATGACATGTTCTTTGGTGCATTGGAATCTCCTTTCACTTGCCAACATGGCAATATGAAATTTTGAATAGTCTAATAATAGTAACTACACAAAATACCAATTTGTGGCACTCACCTTATATGCTTGCCCTCTTGAAGTTGGCCCCAAGAAATTCAGTTTGCACCCAAAAACGTGAATCATCATTTGCTGCCAAGTACTGTTCAAGTCACATAAGGTAGGAGGTCCATAAGTGGACCATTTAAAGGCTGGAACTGAATTTTAGGGAGGTGATACACCTTGAAATATTTTTCAATAAATTTTCCTTGAAAGACAAGGAGAATTGACATGTGGTTGAAGTCGTTTCATATTTTTTGAAGCTTCATGGAATTAGTTATGAAATTTTGAAGTCAAAACACCATAGGGCTCTACCCGATCCGAGTTGGAGCCTCCTACCTTATACTGTCAATGTTTCATTTAATTTAGGTCAGTTGTATTTGGCTGACATCTTACATGGGTTTCGTACCAAAGCAACAATGATTGATGGAACTAAGGTTCACTTTCACAGTAAGTCACAGTATGTGTAAACAGACCAAACAGACAGACTGCGGTGCCCAGATGACTCTGTTGCAAATAAGGTAAAACAGCCCATCATGGTCAGAATTGCTAGTTCAGTTTGGTCTCATGCAATTTCGGAATATTTTTAAATTTCCCCCCTACTTAAGATTAGTGTGAGAAATAGTCTAGAGCAATTGAAATTATATTTTTTCAACAAAGTATTAATTTTCTATGAATTTTTGAAGGGTTCAGCTCAAAAGAGTCTTAACCCCTCATTGTCAGAGGTTCAACCATGCTTAATAGCATCCTCCCTTTGCAAGTGTTAAAAGTCTAAAATTTCAGTCAGTTATGAAGATCTCAGCCGTACAGTATTGTAGTTTGCATGTTGTGGATGGTGTGGAACAAATTTGGGATCATTTGACCGTAGGGATTGAAAGATTACAATGTTTTAGTGTTGGGAAAAGGTGCTGAAATTTTCTTAAAAACACATTTGGAGGTGAAATTCAATGTCTAAACCGACTCAAATAAAAAACTTTAAACTACAAAGTGATTCAAAACCATAATATAAACACTTTTGTGAAAAAAATATCATATAAACGACTCATTGTCATTGTGTTTGCAAAATGGATTTGAAATGTCAAAAAACAATGAAAAAAGTAGCAAAAAATCACAACTATGGTTGAACCTCCTTCTACTAAAATGATTCTCAATCACTCATAACGTCTTGGATGGATCTAAAATTTTTACCACACAACTAAATTAGTAAGTGCAACTTCTCCAACAAAAATTATTAAAAAAAAGATCATATATGAAGAAGTTATGAGCCACCAAAGTGTACTGAAATGCAAAGGTTTCTGGATTTTGAACTTTGAATTGCTCCCAAACATTCCAAACAACTTGGATCGGCATGAAACTTTTGCCAAAATCACCAGACCTTTAGGGGAACAAAACCCAACAAATTTTGTTGAAAACAAACATTTGATGAAAAAGATACAATTCCTGAAGTTGCAGCCATCACAATGCAGTGTGATGAACCCAAATTGAACATGAGAACTTTGAACGAATTTCACAAACTCAATACATCTTGGATTGATCTAAATTTTTTACCATAGAAACTAGACTAGTATGTAAAACTTTTCCAACAAGTTTTTTTGAATTTGAATATCGGATGCAAAAGTTAGAGCTCTTCAAAGTGGACTGCCAAATTGTGTGAGGACACTTTTCGTCCCTTGCGGCAATGAGGGGTCAATGTAGACTACCCCAAATCCATCAAGTAACTATATCCGCAATGCTCACCTTACTCTTCTAAAGCAATCATAATGTTTTCTATGGTAGAGGGACTTGTAACCAATCAAATAAACAAATTTGAACATGATCTAGGGTAGTGCTAGGCAAAGCAAATACTTTTAGAGGTGCATTGACAGAAATGAAGGGGATGATGTGAATCAAACTTTGGAGTCATATGGCCACATAGATTGCAAGATTATAATGTTTTAGTGTTGAAAAAGTATAATGAAATTTTCTTGGAAACACATAAGGAGGTGAAATTTTATTTTAAACCTATTTAAATTTAAAAACTTCAAACTAAGAAGTGCTTCAGAACCAACATACAAACATAGTGGTCATAGAAAATATCCTTCAATTGCCTCATTGTGTCTAATAAATGCCTTTGAAATGTCAAAAAATAGCAAGAAAAGTTGCAAAATAATCATCTATGGCTCAACCTCTTAGTAAAATGATTCTCAGTCACTCATATCTTTTCAGATTGATATGAAATTTTAGACGCACAAACTAGACTAGTATGTGCAACTCTTCCAATTTTTATTTATTGGAAACATACATTATATGAAGAAGAATCAAGTTACCAAAGTTCACTATAATCCAAATGTGTTTGGATTTTGAACTTTGGATTTCTCCCAAATGTTCAAAAGAGCTTGGATTGATATGAAAGTTTAACCCCTAAATGGTTTCGACTATGTTTTCATCAAAAATGTTGCAAAACTGCAATTTCTAATACAAGTACCAAATTTTAGAAAAAAAAACATTTTTTGACATATGTAACGGCAGGGTCTTGTATTACGTTGGTTTGAAAAGATGTGGAAAAAATTTCAGAATTTTCCACCATGTAGATTGTAAGATATTAGCGTTTGACTTGACAAAAATCATTTTTTTGGCTAGGAAAAAAATAGTAAGTAGAAAGAAGTAGAAAATGACTCAAAATACTATAATGTAAACAATTTAATTATGGAATTGAAAAATGCCAATTCCAATGGTTGAAATGTTGTAATAAACAATTTGCACCTATTATTATTTTTTTTTCCGAGAATGTTAGAAATTGAATGAAATAATGGATTTCAAACTTTTTTGTAGAGTGGAGATTCTATAACTACCCTCAAACTACCTCAAACTAGAAATCCTCATAACTTTTGCCTCTATGATCAAATAGAATGATTCAAAGCTTTCCATTTAGATAAAAATCAAATGAATCAATTTCAAATTTTTATTTAAAAAAATAATAGTTTTTAAAGAATTGTTTTTTCTGCCCGGTTTGCCTACTAAGCAATGAAAACTACATATCATACAATAACTTTTGAACGATGTAGTCCAAAGTTATGAAAATTGTTGGGCCTCAAAAAGATACTCCTTGGGGACATGTTGTGTGAAAATTTGAAAGAAAAAAAATAAAAACTCCATTTGCAGTAAGCTGCTTGAAATTGCTATGCTGCCAAAAAAATGCAATTTGGGCATTTAGGGGTTAACTACAATCATGACTTGATTTCAAGAAGAAGATACCCCCAACAAACTGTACTAAAAATGAACATTAGTTGAAGGAGAATAGGAGATACAAGCTCCCAAAATTGCAGCCATCAAATGCTGTTTGGTAAATTCAAATCGAACTTTTGAACTTTGACTAGCTTTCCAAGAATCAATACATTTTGGATTGATCTAGAAACTTTACCACACAAATTACAAGAGAAAGTGAAAATTTTCCAACCAAGTTTTATTGAATTTGGACATTGGATGCAAAAATTATAGGACTTTGAATTGGACTAGAAAGTAATATGTGAGGACAACACTAAATGCTTAAGGCGATYCCTAACATGCATTCATGGTCGGGGAGTTCAAAAACACAAACAAAATATTGAGAGTGGAAAATGCTTAAGAATGAAAAATGCTGATACTTATGCAKATTAGTTCAATTCAAAATATTAGGGTGGAAGCAATTGAGAAAGGCATTTACTATTGCAATGCAATGAAAAAAAAACAAGACGATGCTCAAGCTTTAGGGTACAAAATAAAAAKGAAGGGAACTACATTGARGTRGGCATTATTTTGCACACAATTTATGGTTTATTGTTACACTTCTAAACACATTATTGGAAAGGAAAACCAAACAACTGCAATTAAAAAACAAAAAAGAAACATTGACCCTCTAAATATGAGCACAAAAAAGCTATTATTGGAATGAGAAGAATACCTGAACTTCCAACTCCAAAATCTAGCATGTCGAAGGAAGACAAAAAGGAGCAAATTGATCATTCAAAGTTTCATCCACGACTATATTTGGGTGATCCGGTGATAATTGGAAAGTTTTCATTTTTATGCGGACTCTATACTCTTGATTTGCATTGGCCCTATAGATAAATCTAGTTGGTACTAGCATGCTAATTTAGTAGAATTCTTTTTACTGTCACCGATTCTGGTTAGCCCTTCTTTAATTATGCTTAAACAAAAACTATATACCTTGCTCTTTAATTTGTAATTCTATGTAATTTCTAAATTATAAGTGAATGAAATTGATGGCACTCTAACTATCTTCAGTTTTTAGTGATAAGTTAGTTGGTTTTGCATTCATTTGGTAGTTAGAAATGACAAGATAACAAATATCCGTAGGACTCTCCATTCCACCTTTTCTAGTGTTGGGATATAACCTTTTACATGAGATTTAAGTGATGGAGACTCAACATACTAAATTTTAAATTTTAAATTAATTGAATTTTTTTTTCAAAACCACCAACTTTGATTACAAAAGTTGAAAAGCATCTAGTAGAATATAACTCTTTGTGAAGTTTGAAAAAAATTCTTAATACAATTTGAGATGCTTATTTCTATAGATGGCTCTCTACAAAAATGAATTTAGTAATTCTATACAAAAACTTTATCAATGCTTAAATTTTCATGACACGATTCACAACTTTATCATCTCCAATATCRTTTCTTGACATTATTAATCCCTGAAGTTCCATGACTATGTTTTCATCCAAACTGCTCCCAAACTGTGAGTTTTAGTACAAGTATCAAATTTTTGAAACACGGTGGAAGAAACTTTGCTACAAGGAAATTTGGTGACTCCAGTGGAGAAGCCGAAGAGGAAGTCAAGGACAAAGAAGTATGTGGTAAACGAAGTTCATCCCTTGCAAGAAAATCAATAGTCCTTGATGACGTGCATTCACACACCAAACGACCTAGGCCCACTTTCACTTGATCCCATAACAACTGCTCAAGGTATTTCTAACATGAATGTGTAATAGAATTGAAAATGTAATTTGATGTTCTTCAAAAAGGAAGTACATACACAATTGGTTATTGAACTTATTATACTCAATGTGATAAATGTTGCCATTCATTCTATAACTTCTTTAATGAGCTTGTGGATTTTCCTACAAGCATGTTGTACAGTTTAACATTCGTATTTTCATGACATCTTTGATCATGTTCGGTAATAATGTTGTATTCTAATGTTTTGTGCTTTGTTTTTGGTATGTTGCAAATGACAAGAACCAAGCAAAATGGCAGGTTTACAAGACTTGAGAAAAGGAAGGGATTGAAAGGAAATAGTCGGAGGCCAAAGAACTGGGTTCCACCTATAATACAAACAAATGATACTCCCACTGTCACGGCGAGAGCAAAGAAGAAGTTGTTGATAGACTTTGAAGGTAAGGCATTTACCTATGAAGAACTTGAGGGGCTACTGGTACWTGAAATGCATATGAACTTCTAAGAAGAAGACCAAGAATTGTTTACTGAAATCACAGCACCTGAGTCTAGGCACACTGTAGGCAGCATGGACACTTTGAATTTGGACTTGCCTGACTTTTTGGTGGCCAATCAAGATTGGCACCAACTTGGCCCTATCCAACCAACTCCTGGCTTCTTTGCTACGCATCCAGGAGGCAATTTGGTGCAACTTTCACATGAAGCAATATATACAGAGGATGATATATATGCCAACTATGATGGTTGGAATACAAAACGTGCTGGATGGGTTGTTCTAGTACCAAATAGGTTCCTCTCACAATCATCATTCCATACTGCAGATACACCTTCATGGGCACAAGGTGATATTTTAGGAGAGGGCATGCACCAAATCACTGGTCAGAAAACGGTGGTGTGCAGCTTAGGCGGCTTTGCTAGGCCCTTACACATGGCAGAGAGCAATGTCTGCATTGCATGTGGGCTTCATGAGCGTGCAGTCGAGAGCGAAAGTGGCCATGGATATGGTTGGCAAAAACGCATGCATTGCTTCAATCAGAAACCAACCTTCAAATTCGCGGATGATGCATGGGACTTTCCATATGAACATGAAGAGGGTGATTTGCAAAACATCCCCAATACAATTGGAGAAGATGTACAACACATACCAAGAATAGCAACCAACATACAAGTACCTGAAGTGCAAAGAATTCCTATAGATGATTATGAAGAGCCTGAAGACATTGAAGCACCTGATGGAACTCAGGATTCCACTACACGTACTACATTTCCCCAGGTGAGTTATTCATTACCTGAATACTTTTTGGTTGTTCCACTTTCTATGTTCGAAGAAGGTAGTGGTGAAGAAGAAACTATAGCAGATGGAGACTCTAGTGCAGCAGAGTGGTTTCCTGATTACCGTGACATGGTAGAAAGTTCAGACTATGATTTTGATGTTGATTTGGTAGATGAATCTACGTACAATTCCACAAGTGGGCAATGGTGTATGGATCCAAATGCATTCAAGCCTACTCAACTTGATGAGGATCAGCTTTCACAGTATTATAGGAAGGAGGCATGGTCCTCTGCAAGTGTAGGCCTTTCTGGTACAAGAGACAATTTCTCTGGGCCAAACCCAGGCTTCAAATTCTCTAAGCCAGAAACAATCCCCCAACCTCAAGACGTCTTCAATTTATATTGGTCAGATGAGACACTTTCTCAAATTGTTCTAGAAAGTAACCGTTATGCAAAACAAGTGATGCCCTATATACATCCAAACAATTTGATAGAGGAACCACATACCAAAGGAGGCCAAACATGGATAGACCTTACAAAGGAGGAGCTAAGAGGTTGGCTAGGATGTTGCATACTCATGGGGTGCAAGCGTTTGCCATCTGTACGTCATTATTGGATGTATTCTGAAGACTTCCTTTTTTGCAACTTGATAAGTAGTGTAATGAGTCTTGCAAGGTGGGAACAGATTTGTCGTTGCTTACATCTCGTCAATAATGATGATGTCGTTAGAGATAGTAAGGACCCTCGGTTTGATCGTATTGCCCAAACCCGTTGGTTAGTTCAGCGCTTTGTCAAAGTATCAGAGGCAATTTACAGTTTAGAACATGAGTTGACCATTGATGAGTGTGTAGTGCCATACAAAGGCAAATATTGCTTCATCCAACAATTCATGCCAGATAAACCAGTTAGGTTTGGCATTAAGTGTTGGCTTCTTGCAAGTTCAAAGAGCCGTTTTGTTTGGAGAATAGAAGTTTATTTTTGAGAAGGGACTGGGGTGGATGGCAAACATGGCCTAGGATATTATGAGGTGAATAGATTGATGACTGGTCTAAATGGTAGAGGACATTGTCTTGTAGTAGACAATTTATTTTCTAGTGTCAACCTCTTCCACCACCTAATGGTTGAAGGTACTTGGGCCACTAGCACAGTGAGAAAGACTAGCAAGAACCTACCTGGAGGATTGTATATGAATGGTGATGGTGAGGTTCGAGGCACAATGCTCATTCAAACACATGTCCACCAGCAGATGGGGGTTGTTAATTGGAAAGACAAAAAACTGGTTACTTTATTGAGCATTGCCACTGCGCCATGGGATCCACATGTACAGGTGCTACGGAGAATGAAAGGTTTACATGGACAACTCATTGTGCCTTCTTCTCCCATGCATAAACACTACGTTGAATACATGAGGGGAGTTGATGTTACAGATCAGTTGCGTAGCAACTACTCCTCTCAGTTAAAAAGTCACAAATGGTGGCATAAAGTAATGTTTCTTTGTGTAGACCAGAGCCTAGTACATGGCTATGTGTTCCACGTAGCAGAATTAGAGAAACTAGGCTTGAAGATCCCTACCCACTTATCATACAAGATTGCAGTTGGAAAACATTTGGTTGAAGCAATAATAGTTGTTCGAGAAAACAAAAAACGACAACCACCTCCAATGGACCGCAGACCAAATCCTGTTCATTCACATTAGTGATCAAAACTCAAGAGAGTGTGCATCTTGTGTGGCTTTCTACAACGGTGGTACTGCCCAATTTGTGGGTACAAGTGGATGTGTAGGGAGTTGTGCTACCATGCCATTCATGCTCAACTGGAACGTGAAGGCAAAGCTTGATTTTGTGGAATTTGACTTGTGTTCCTTTGTAGGGTGGTGCACCTCCGTGGAACAACTTCGAGTGGGATTTTAATGTTGCTTTTATTTGCTCTGTAATCTAAAGTGAGGTTGGCACTCTCCCTCAAAAGAAGTGTCGCAACAGTTTTTGAAGTTGTTGAGGACCAAATCTCATTTTCACAAGTTTTGTGCAAGAGATCATTTTGGATTTTTATGTTCATACTATAGCCTCCACTTAAAATTTTGAATTCCATGTTTATGTGCTACATTTACCTAGTTGTGACTAATGTGACTAATGCCCCTTCGGGGTATTAGTCACATTAGACACAACTAAGTAAATCTTTCACAATTCTTGCCCTTTGTATTCAAGAATTGTCAAAGGACTCACTACTAGCTACATTGAATCCTAAGTAAGCATCCTAAGATAGAAAATGGGAACTGTCAATGCCAAATCTTGATAATTTTTGGATTGGGTGATAAAACAATAAAAGAAATTGTAGAAAATTCTAAAAGTGTTCAAAGCTCCTACAAATTTGTATATAGGTGCTTTGAATAGGGAAGAACATGTATGCAAATTCTAAAAAAATTCCGTTTTCATACAAAAAAGTTGTGATGAATTTTACTCTACTACAAGTAATGTAACTAATGCCAACTTGAAATAGCATTCCATACTATGAAATTTCTACTATTTTAGGATGGAAGATGTGAAACTTGAGTTCTAGACTATGAGCTAAACTTGGTTGCGCTTCATAATTGGTCTAAATACCTTAGTGCTATGTTACATGTAAGTTATGTAGAAACTAGAATTCAATTGTATGGTAGAGCCACCAAAATGTAATACTAGTTGTTTTTGAAAACTTAGAAAACAACCTAATTCAAATTACAAGTGAACCCAAAGAAGACATGTGGGATTCTAAAATAGACATGTGAGGTTCTAAGAAGTTGTCATTTTTATATGAAGTGGCCAAAGTCTCATGCAAAATCCAAAGTTAGAGTGTGATGCTTTTAGGTGTCAGAAAGCCGTTTGAAGTTTTGCCGCATTTTGCAAACCCTAGTTTGAACGCTCCTTCCTCCTTTCTGCCACCTCCGCCTTTTGCCGCCCGCTTGCAATTCAGCAATCGCATTTGCACTCGATCACGTATGGCACGTCTCATTTTCTCATGATCGTAATCGCATTCGTAGTCGATCACATATGGCAGCTTTCTTTTTCTCATGATTGTAAAAGCATTTGTACTCGATGCGGACGGGCTCTCCTCTTACCAAACTGGTCTTCAAGTCCATCTCTCCTGGCCTAATCTTTTTTTTTCTTTTTCTTCCATTGATACGTAAGAGCTGATTGCCCTTTCGGGGAAGCTGAGCCTCTTGAAACCTTAACCAGGTTCGCTGCACTGCACTCAATCGATCGAGCTATCGAACTCTAGCCACACATGCGCGCATTCGAATCAATTGCAACTTCAACAACAACGTAATGGACGGACATGCATCCAGGGTGGTGAAGCTTTTGTACTTATGTTTGGGAATTGAAAGCGCGTAGGCTTATCTTTGTTCGTAGCTGCGCGCAGCAGAGCACCCGGCCGGCCGAGAGAGGGCCGACGCAGCACGGCCCGAGCGAGTGAGCTCTTCCAAAGACAATTGACTAGCTTGCGATCGATTTGGAAGGACTATCCGTGACACACTAGCATGGTTTTATTTAGCAACCTGGAGCAGTAAGGGATTAATTGAGCTCTCGAACTGCATCAGAACGTTTTTAGATCATCTGCAACATGCATTTTATATGTTTCAAATTTTTTCAAAAAGAGATAGGGTTCCGGCCAAGAGTTTTTAGTTAGTTAATGATGTTTGCATGTGTGCCAGTTTAATTTATAGTGTTGTTGTTGCTGTCGTTGGGATTGTTTCCTTCTGTCCGATGTCGGGTAGAGAGGAGCGCGCTTTGGGAATACGCAAAGTATCTGCACTAGTAGAAAACACAGGAATTTTGACAGAATTTTTTTGATTTGGTCGCGTTGTCCCGGTCACTGTTTTGTTGATTTCAACAGAAATTAACAGATTTTTGTTGAAATCAACAAAACAGTGACCGGGACAACGCGACCAAATCAAAAAAATTCTGTCAAAATTCCTGCGTTTTCTACTAGTGCTGGCTGCAACTGGGAATAGTTTGCTAGAGAATTCAGTCAAATCTTTGGTCTTCAATCTTCAATTTTCAAACTTCAATCACGTCCCTGTTGGCCTATCTTGTGGTGGTTGTAAAAGGCCAAGGTAAAGGTGTGTGATAAGAAACAAGGTCTGGGACGGGTCAAACGGGACAGCCAACATGAGTGACCGTCCGGATGATGGGATCCTAAACTTCAAACCCACGGTGACCAGGAGGCGCCTTTCACCAGTAGAAACAACATAAAAGATTGACCTTGTAGGCCATTAACCCCACTTTGTCGCCACAAATACAAATTGGAGCGCTTACTGGATAACCATGGCTCGCAACAGGTTTACAATGCAGGAATTGAATTACAACTAGCCTCCAAAACCGGCTGGGAATAACAGAAATGAAAACGAACCACAAGCCA
This sequence comes from Pleurozium schreberi, assembly GCA_006891605.1. Classification (NCBI taxonomy): domain Eukaryota; kingdom Viridiplantae; phylum Streptophyta; class Bryopsida; order Hypnales; family Hylocomiaceae; genus Pleurozium; species Pleurozium schreberi. The sequence goes on along the minus strand of VACF01000428.1, from coordinate 285,752 downwards.
CAACACACTGGAGACCCTCAAAGCTCTTCAAATCTTCATCTTCAAGTCTTTAAGCCTTCACATCTTCAAAAATATCTTCAAAACTATAAAGGAACTCCAACTTCACCCTCAAACTACCTAAACTCCACTCAAAAAAAGAAGGCAACAGATCTTCCTATGCTTCCACACTGATAACTTTTGCATTTCTTCTTCAAATCAAAAGATTGATAGCTTTTCTAAAAGCTAACAAAATTTCCTATCACTTCTGTAACTTTCAAGTCATTCTAAAACATTGTTCAACTTCTATGACCTCTCAAAATTTCGGTCCATAGATGGTAAAAGCAAGAGACTCTCTCACCTTCCCACATTCACAACTCACTCATAAATGCTCCAAATTGAATGAATTATGACTCTTTAGAAATCTACTACAATGATATATACTCCCTCCAAATATGAAGACAAGTTGAGAATTACTTCAAAATTTATGGCTCAAAGAAGCCTCTGCTCTTTTCAATGGAGAGCCTCGGGTCCTCTCAACTTCAAAACTCTATAACTTTTTATTCACAAGTCCAAATTCAACTTGCAAACACAATTTGGAAAGGACTCATCACAAGAAATCAGATGTCAAAGTTTCAATTTCCAAAGATCAATGCTCAATGAGCTACATCAAATCGAAATTTGCCTTCCAAACCCCAACAACCAACACAATATTTTTTCCTTCCTTCCTCCCCACACAACAACTCCTTTTCCACATAATAATCCTTTTTTCTAGGAGCAAGAACTTCCTATCAAGCCTCAAAACCTCTAAGATAAGTAGGACTTGTCCCTATCCACCTTACATAGGCCTCTAAACAAGTATTGGTCCAAAGAAAAACAACTATGTAGTAAACTACTTCTAAACTCCCACTCTTTTACTTTTTAACACACACATATATTATCAAAAACTTAAATGTTATACTAAACTCCAAACTTCATCCAGCGGAGGTAAAAAATGAAGTCCATGAAGAGTACCACTCCACATCCAGTGACTCCATAAAAACCCTCTAGTTCGACATTTTGCAATCGAACTCCAAATCCAAACCCAAATTCTAAAACTCAAAAGAATACATCGAACTGATGAAGTTTGTCAAAGGCTTTCACCTTAAAACAATTCCATTACTAACAAGCGTCACCTTGAAGTTAATGGAACCGTCATCGGTAAATTTCTCCTCCAAATCAAGAATCTACTGAAATGAATAATATATATACGTTTTAAATACTGTATGTATTTACTATACGACAACGTTCGAAAAAATTAAGAATGAATTATCAGTTTATGCATGGCGCAAGGATTTGTAATGGAGAGTTTGACAGATACAAACAATGCATAAAACCTCCAGGTGGAGGTTGTCTTCCTGGAAAACAGCCGCCAAGTGCTATAGATTTAGATTTTTTTTCAAATGATATTGTTAATTTAGTATTCAAAAAACTTAAAATGCATCTACTTTTTTGGACAGACGAATGGGAAAAAATGGTACCTAATTTGGGCACTTCATATGCAAGATTGGGTTCTTCTCCTTTTACAACTATGGCTAGATATTGGATTTTTACATTAGCCCACATTGCGATGAGACTGATAGTGGTTATGGTGTTATAGAACGGTTTGAACGGTTTTCAATCCTAACACATGTAGGCATAGTTTATTTCGTTATGTAGATTATGGTGTATTTATTAAACCTAAACAAGGAACCATAACAATTTTTAAACCTGCTAATGTCAAACATCAAACTGTTCAAAATCAGGGATATTCTCAACTTGGTTTAGCTTTGGCAGTGAAGGAAAAAAAATTTAGAAGCGGGTCAAAAACATATAGAAAAAGTAGGATTGAGTCTAAATATAGATGAAACAAAATCTTAATTTTAAGAAAAAAATTAAAAGTCAACAGTTGAAGAAAGGCCTTTGTGCACTTTGAGGGCCATCTTCTATCATTGTGACATGAAAGAAACTACTAAAAATAATTATTTGGTTAAGATTTATTTTAACTTCAAACTATTGTCAAGACTAAGAAGGAAAATACTACAACAAAGTCACATTATAAATTGCAACATAAGCATGTCAACAATTACATCTTCATGTGTTCAAAATACACCTTGTTATTGGAAAGCAATATTTTTTAATATTAAATTTGATGCAAGTTTTTTATTTGAGTTCTTTACTACATGGTAAAACTTTTGCCTATAGCACATGTTTGCTCATTTTAGTTATAACTGTATTATGTATAATATATTATGAAATGCAAATTTGTCCCTAATTCCAAGAGGATGAAGTGTCACCTTAGTCTATAAATGGAAAGTTGGGTATAATTCTATGATCCTTATTTTATGTATGAATTTTTTTTTAATTTATAGAAAAATAGATCTGTTTTAGGGATTATAGTTTTCATTTTCAATTTCCTATCAATGTGTTATGTGTAAAAGCAAAAGGTATGGCATCCATGCTACAAAATGGATTTTGTAGGACAAAAATAAATATGACAATCATTTATTAAAATTTGTTATAGAAATATTCTTGTGTATATGGAAAGATTTGATACTTTCTATTTGGGTTGCTAATGAAAAATTCAATGAAAGTCTTGTGTTGGGGATAACCATAGCATTGGTTTTTTCAAAATAAATGATTGCATTCATTTTGTAATTCAATTTTTATAGTTTTTTGAAAAAATCAAGTTCGACATGCTTTAATTTCCTCTTTAAACCCTAAATCTCATTATTGGGATTATATTTCATTTATGTATTTTTATYAAATTATTATTATTTTTAAATTACATAATATAAGTATAGATTTTTGGTTTGAAACAAGGTAGTATCTTCAATTCATTTTGTAATTTTGTAAAACTCTAGGTGAATTACTCTTTTATTTTTTGATACAACCAAGGTTGTAATATTCTTTTTCATCTTCCTTTTTCTGAATAAGGCATATTTGGGTTCATTTTGTATAGAGCTAGGTTGTTGATTTTTTTTTTGATAACAATATAGGTTTTGAAATAATTTTTTTTAAGAACAAAATAGGCCTACATTCTTTTCTTATTTTTGTAGTGACCATATTTTGTACTTTTCCTTTTCTGTTACAAACTAGGTCCATCAATGAGATTTGATTGGAAAATTGAATAAAAAAGCACAGGTTTTTATACTACAAGGGCTTCTATAGTGTAGCAGTGGATGGTTCTTCCAGCAAAGTAGAAATTTAGGCAATGTCARACAATGAGGCTCCACACTCATCCAGAGTCTTTGATTGGTTGCGAAGTTGTTTTCTTATCTAATTTGTATAATTGTCTTTTTAGTTTGACCTGCTCCATCGGTAGAAAGTTGCACATTAACGGGAAAGTTCTAACTTTTGAAAATGGTAGGTAAGGTCTACCATGTCAGTTTTGTACATGGTCATTGTATTGCCAGCGTTTCCTTCTGAAAGCATATTTTTTGCAAGAGCAATGTATTTCTAGTCTTTAAGAATTATAGCCAATACTTTATGAACTAGCTCATTTGAATTTCAATTGTGCTAAGTCCTTCCAAAGCCAACAAGAAAAGAAAAAAAAATTTAAAATTAAAAAATGCAACTTCTAAGCCCTACTGAATGTTGAAATATGGCCAAATACAAGACTTTTAGTCAGTGCACAGTATACAAGGAATTTCCCAAGACATTAGAATCATTCGAAAAAGCAACAAAAAATTAGTATCACTAGTCAATTGCTACCATGTTTTTGTTGTCAAAATTTCATTGAAGGAAACCCTCATGAAGGAAGACAAACATTGCTATGTATACAGAAACTTGCATTAAAGCAACCAAATACGTGCACCATGCTTTGTATCGAACATCCTAAAGGGGTTAATCAAAATTTGTAAAACATTATGCATATTTATATAAATTTGTAGGGTTGAATAGTCAAGTACCTCTGTGACTGTGTCAATGCCAAAAAAAATCAACAAACAAATTTTCAAGATTAGCAAAACTTACTTTTATAGGTTTTGAAACTTTGGACTAAATTAAAGGACGAGCATAAAACCGAAGCAATTCGGGCAGATTGTATTGTCAGAAAGCTATTTGTGAGGAGGGGTGCACGGGCTTGATTTTTTGGTGTTTGGACCTACATTGTGAAAAAACATCAAATTTTGAGGTTTTTATGGAGACTAAGGAAGGCTTAGCCATCACGTTTGACATCCCGATGGTTGTGGCAACGACACAAGGCATACTAAAATATTGAAGCTTTTATAAATTAAAGAAATACAAAGTTATTTTTACTTTTATTTTGACTGTGACAGTAGTACATAGCACACTAAGGTAGAAGCACCAATTGTCAACCATGCCTACACCCAACTTGTAGAATAGTAGTAAATCCAACCAAGACTAGAAGAGATTTCCAACTGAAGCTTGGATTGTTTTTTTTGTTGCTCTTTTCAAAGTTGGGACTAATAAGGTTATGACACATGTCTCACAACAGTGAACATGAAAGTAAAGAAGAGATGAGTGGGAAGTAAATTCTAGACTGATTGGAATCGAAAGACTCTWAACATTGGSGATATGTGAAGTGCACTTTTTTGGCTCCCAAAATTCACAGAAATTTCAGATTTTGGAAATAAATTCTGAAATTTTCTCTTGTACCCATGTTTCCTTTCTTCCTACATGGGAAAAATTTTGACGACCTGATACTACTCACAAATTGCTTAAATGAGCGACTATTGGTGCTTCAACCTTAGCCACTTTGAAATTGCAACAGGAGTGGCCASGTTCTTCACAAACAGAATCTTGTAAGGGAGTGCCAGTATGACTGTTCCGATTTCAGAACAAACAAACAAGGACTCAATTTTGTCTGTCGGCCCCTGCCGGCAATGATCAACTGCACACAAACTTTTATTATTATTCCCAAATGCTGCTCACACCCAGTCCGTGACTCWAAAGTGTCAGACAGGTAATAATTCAATTAACCCTGAAAGGACGACCGAGACGTTTTGGGCCGCAGAGCGTTAAATCGTGCCAACAAAACTATTACCCGCAGGGTACTGTTTGAGGGTAAAAGGGTAAAAGTATATAGAAGCCCCCTAGATTGAGCCGTCACTAGGGTATCTTCTCTAGCCCCCCATCTAAGTCGGGGTCACTATTTGCAAATATGAATTCAGAAATTGCAAAAACTTTTTTTTGCAAAAAATAAAAAATTCCTGTGTTTTCCCTAGCGGTAAATCTAGCTTGCGGGGCCGAGTTCGTTGGCACGATTTAACGCTCTGCAAGGTGAAGTACCAGTGTTTTTTTTTTGGATTTTTTACAAATGGTTAGGTGGCCTTCTTTTCAAGAGCTTTTAAGTTGTGTGGCTCAGTCACTTGCAAGGCTTTAATTGAAAGAGGCCAATTTAGAGTATGTGATTTTGAATATGTAATTTTTGTATGCAATTTTTGTATGTATTGGCTTTGTATGACAAATGAAATGAGGTTTAGGAAGCATTGTGGCATTATTGTACAAGGCCATAATTTCTGTCTGGCATTTTTTCACTCATTTACCCTATTTTTTTTCTATAGGCTTGAAGCTAGACATTTTCTTTTGAAGAAATTGGGCACATAATTGCCTTAAAAAACCCCTGGGTGAATTGACCCCCTCATTGCCCCTTTTCTTTACCCATGGGGAAAACACTTTTATCTGCCACATATGCCAGAATTTGCAAATTTTGAATTTATATTTGAAATCAGAGGCTCCGAATTAGCGAAGGGCCTTGAAAAAATACAAAATTCACGCGGCACAAAATAGGGGGCAATTTTTACATTTACCTTGTGAGAAGGGCAATAAGGGGGTCAGTTCACTGTAGTAGACGTTTTGAGTGTTTTGGATGACAAAAAATCAACTATAGTGGATGCATGAAAGGTATTTTTCATCCATTTTTTGGGTAAATGTAAAAGTGAAGATGTGCTTTGACATGGAAAGCGCAATATAGGGTCATTGAATGTATTATTAGGAGAAATATGAGGTCTCCAAAAGGCTGTGGTGCTATAGTGGAAAAAAAATTGAAATCTTGCGTGGCACTACTAGTGCCACGTCACATTCTTGATTAAAAATAAATACAAATAATTTTTTTTTTCTTTCAATTTTTTATGATTTTTTTTTTTTAATTTAAAAAAATAAATTCTATAATGTCATAGGACCTTGCGACTGATTCGTTCTGACAGCCTTTTGGAGGGCTCATATTGCTCCTAGTGTGTCATTTTTAAGTGCTGCAAATTGTAACACAAAGCCATAGAAATTCATGCCCATGCGGACAAGTCTCTTTATGCCCATCATCAAATTTTTAGGTGTTGCTATCATTTTTAGGTGTTGCATGGTTTAACTTCCCACCGTCTAACACTGAACGTTCAACAATCCACATCCCGCCTTTCCCTAGTGGTGATAGGTCCATCTTTTGAGAGTTATATTTACTTATTCCATCAACAAGAATTTGATTGCAATACTAAGTTACAAATCAAGAAATACTGATGAAACCTCCATCTCAAGATAATTTAACTCCTAAAGGACGAAGGCCTTTTTCTGTGAAAAAACACTCAAAATTGCCATTTCTATAGCAAAAAGTAAAACAAATCAGAAATTGTGTTTTTTGCAAATCTAACCATGTTATCTTAGACCTAACTAGTATGAGGAGTTATGGAAAAAAATTCAGAATTTTTGACCACACAAATTGCAAGATATTTGCGTTTAAAGTGAAAAAACAGGTTTCGTAGCACGTTGTGGGACTGGATTATTTGACATCGAACCTTCTCAACTTTAATTTTTTGCACTGAAGAGTTTTGAGCTTTAAATATTTCTCGTGGAGAATTTAATCAAGAATCTAGGGAGAAAAAAAACTTTAAAAAAAACTTAATTTTTATTCTTTAAAAACTTTGTAAAATAGGAGTAGGTCCAAGATAGAAGGAAAATCTAAATTATTAATATCTCAAAGGTGGAATTCCAATGGTGAGATTGTTCTAGCAAGAAAACTAAACCTATCACGCTGTGGGTGGAGGAAGGGGCGACGATCGTGGGCAGCTCGCGGCAGGAGGATTTCCCGTTGGAATGGAGGAGGTGGTACACCATCGTGGCCGAGGATGTGGAGAATGTGGAGCTCACTGGGGGAGGAGTATTGACGGGACAGGGACGGAAGTTCGTGAAGGAATTCAAGACGGAGAAGAATGTGATGGTGAGCTGGAATGTTACGGGTGATTGTCTCGGGGATGAGTGCCGGCCACGACTGGTGGGGTTTGTGAATTGCAAGAATGTGCACGTCTGGAATGTGTTCCTTGAGGATCCTGCATACTGGTGGTATGTGACATTCCCATGTAACATTCCCAACCCTAAACCCTAAACCCTGTTATATTTCCATCCTCAGCAAATGTGTAGAATTGTACATTTAAGGGTTACACTTGATCCTCTCTAATGGCATTGCCTCGCGGGGGAAAAATGATCTTTAGTTAGCACTCTCACGCATGTTCACAACTTTACATGTGGAAGATGTGTATGCAACATGCCAGGTTCTTAGGATATACAGGAAATATTCAATTTCAGAGTTTAAGTAGGAGGCTTGAGTCTAGGGGTTGCCAGAGTTTGCATTTTCAACTGGAAGACTCTGTTGTTTGTCTCGAAATTTTCAGCCCTGGGTGATTCTAAATTTTGTSTCAAAAGTACTAGGCCAGCTTGTCGAAGTGTTAGCTCCTTTTAGAGTTTCTAGTGATGCTGAAATTTCCTTCTTCTGTGGTTCCCTTCTGAAATTCTCTAACTTAGCATTGAATTGCTTAGAAGATTTGAAATTGTCTGGGATCCAGTTACATTCAGGGGGGTTGTGAGCATTTTGAAAAAATATTGTGTGGGATTTTGTGAATTTTCAGCTTGCACGTTATGAACTCGGACACAGTTTCTATACACGACGTGTCCATACACGGCAACTTCAACTCCCCGAACACTGATGGCATTGACATCGACTCCTCCAACAATACAATGATCAAGAATTGCCACATTGACACTGGTGATGATGCTATATGCCCGAAAACTCAGGTTGGCCCTCTCTACAATTTAACTGTGAGCAACTGCTGGATCCGAACCAAGTCATGCGCAGTGAAATTGGGGAGTCAGACGTACTATGATCTCGGTAATCTTCACTTTGAGAACCTTGTGATTGTAGATACCCACAGAGGACTAGGGATTCAACTTCGAGATAAAGGTACCTACTTATTCCTAAGAAGCCCAGTTAGTCCTCATGTTCCTTTTGCGGTTTTGAGTAGGTCGTTTGGGGACTCTTTTTTGTCCAATTTTTGTCCAATTTTATTTATTTTTTGACCAACACATGCAATGTACTTCAAAGATTCTGTCGAACAATAGAATATAGTCCCATTCGAATTCTAATATGTTCACAATGTGATCATCTGAAATGGTCATTTTATAACCTTAAATCCTTAGTCCTTGCCATCAAATAATTTATAAAAGAGGATTGTTGAACTAATATAGAAGTTTGCCTTTTTATCATGCTTCCTTTTTTTAATTAATCTTCTGTGTCGGTTTTGAATAGGTAATGTCAACAACGTCACTTTTGCCAACATTCACATGAGCACTCGTTACTACCACCCCTCGTGGTGGGGTTTTGCTGAGCCTATTTATGTCACAGCATGTCCTCGGACAGTGGCTACGGTGATTGGCTCTGTCAAAAACGTGCATTACATCAACATCACAGCCACATCAGAGAATGGCATTTTTCTTTCAGGTTCAGAGGAAAGCTTCTTGAAGGGGCTWCACTTCAGTAACGTGAATGTCACGCTCGTGAGGTGGACGAATTTCACTGCTGGTTACCACGACTATAGACCTGGATGCCAAGGTCTTGTGATGCACCGCATGTCAGGCTTGTTCATGGAGTATGTGGAGGATATCTGGATGCAGAAGGTGATTTTACAATGGAAGGGATGTGGTATGAAGGACTGGGGCTTGCCTTTTGATATTACTCCCTCTACCGTGCGTGATATGCACTTGGTGGACTATGAGAATRCATATGTTGCCTGAACGTCTCGGATCCAAAACATGCCATGTTTTACGTGTCTTGTTGGTCTACTCCTCGATGAATTSTTTCGTAATCTTGGCCATCAAGGGACAGGCTGCGCAAAGTCCTTGCTTCGGAGGGGCGTTTCATATGCTGGGATGATGCAGTCTTTAAATCAACGGCCTTTGTAAACTGGAGAATCTGCCGCAAAGCTTGGTATGTTCTACAACGGACACTCGGTGGTTCTCAAGAAGATATTGTAGGGCACATTCTTTTTCACATATTTTCAGCGTATCTCAAGCTCACGGTCTCAACGTATCGCTTGGAGGTAAACATATTATTTTCACTATGTCAAATTCTTCTTTTATTTTTGCACCCTTGCTGTCCATTGTTGGTGTGGCTAGATTGACAAGAAATCAAAAAGAGCTTTTGTCAAAGTAGAAGTGACACACCTCCCAAGGAGATGCTTTCATGCTTTCATGAGCCAGTCATGGGGGTCCGTCAGTTTCTTGTCTATCGTATTCATGAGATAACCTTTCATTTGTGCAAGTGACCCAGTCGTCAGTCACATGTCAATTTTTTTTTCCTCTCGAGAAATGTGAAATGGAAAGGATGTGCATGTCTGCAGATGTGCAGATGTGCCTGCCGCTCACGTCTGATGATTATACCAGGTTGAGAATGTCAACTTACACTTGGTAACTTAGCAGATTCATGGTGCTAATCCTCAGAGATTATTAGTGGCAYACRTTAGAAGAGRATTCTAAGTGAAGAAGAYTCTTACCGGGTTTTGGATTCYGATCGTGGAAGAGGGTKTGCRATACTAAATTWGGTGTACTGTCAATGGTAAAATGTTAACCTCCATTTGAAGACAGCGGTTTGATTATTACCGGATGAGCCAGAGAATTACCTGTGCGAAGTTCATGTGAGCAATGAGGACCAACGATTKAAGAGCACATTGTGCCATGAATTGAGGACCTGCCAGCCTCTATTGTGCAATTCTGAGAGTACTGACCAGTAGTAGTTTTCATCTACGGATTTGATATGCTGTGCGCAGCTGAAATATCGGTAGCCTTGCAAGGAGGTTATTTTTCCCATGAATTGAGGAGAGAGTGCGGCACTGAGTGACCATGAGTTGCTCTCAGAAGGTTGGCGGTGTACCGCAGAAGATCCGCATGACCTAATAGAGCATGATAGTAACAATAGAGAGTGAGTTTTTAACTGCGTGTACCCTTGTTGGGTGAGAGAACAAGGCTGTGATATTAGAGAGGAGTGGGTACTATTCCTCCACCTTGTAGACACTGATGTCATGTACTTTCATGTACTCTAGAGGTTTTGAGGTTCCTTACGATTCCATCTCATGAATTTGAGGGCATATGCAAGGAAAACGTGTGGCAAATGAAAACTTCAGAAATTGTACAGTACASGAAGRTCGACAAAGGACGTCCCAGGCTCTTGGTTACGAAAGTGTGCAAGAATTTAATTTTGTTGTCRATGACCAACATTTTCAAGAAGAGCATGATAATCTTGAACCAGAATTCAGCACGAGCACGGACACAGAAATGGATTGTACGCCCCTGCTGCAATGCAGACTGTTTCAGGTACTCCAGAAAGCTCAATCCTTAGCACTTGGAATTGCAATGCCCTGAAAAATCCTACTTTCCAAACTGATTCCCTTAGTTTCCGATCTCCCTCACGATTCTTCTTCCACGTATCATGCTGCGTACCTGCTATTTCACCCACAAACATTCTATTACTTACCATTTCCAATCAACTAATTATAATCATTTAGAAACTTCTGCAAAGAAAATCAAATCGTTSGGAAAAGAAGAAGGATTATTCAAACTAAAGCACAATAGAGTTATATTGATTTCGCAGTTTACTACTGTAGCTTTTCCACACGGGTACACAYTGKCTAATCTGATTTAAAGAGAGTGCCTGAGCTGAGAATCTCAGAAACTACAGCAGGCCTTTTAATTTTATCTTCTTACAAATCGCATGGCGACATGTTGCCATGCGATGATTCACTTTCCGTACAATTAGTACCGAGTGGGAGGCATCAATGCAGCAATACTGTTCAATTATGCAGTGCTGTTTGAAATATCTTCAACACYAAAGGTGACCAAAGATGGCTTCAAGTGTACTGCCGTGCACAAATCTCTTGAGTTAGTAGAGTACCGTCCATAGAGTTAGTTGCTGTCAAAGCCATGAAAGGCTACCTTATGGTACCATAGACTTAGTTGCTACCTGTGACTTTCTGCATAATTTCTAAAGGCAGCAAGCGTATTGTGTACTCACCAGACTATTTTTTGCAGGATGATTGATGGTTCTGCGTAAGTTTGAGAGCTTCGATCGGTCACTGTCTGAAAGACCTTAAAAGTTAGTCTCCAAAGATAGTACGTCTCCATATATAAGTAGTCTCMAAAGTTGTTTGGCTTCCAAAGATTTTCACGCTTGATATAACTGCCGTAAAGAATGCCTGGCATATCATTCTGCGGGTTATAAGCGTCGTGACAATGCTGAGTAGTGGTTGCTCCAACGTCACTATTACTGATGCGCCATCGTACTAGCTCCATTGGCTTGACTCATGTTTTTTTTTGCAGTTTCGTGTCGGTCATATGGAGACTTTCTTTATTTCAATCCCATTCAGTCTTGACCAGCACATTCAATTGTCTGATTCTAATGATGTAAAATTTGGCCCCATCTAAATTATGGTTTTCACAAGGTGATTCAAATCGACATGGTGGCACAAATGGTTAGGAGGCAGGTTTGATTTCTGCTATTGAAGCAGTTAGATATTATTGCTTTTGGCTAACGAAAAATGTAAGTGATTGACTCAAGTGGACGCTGTTCACGGCAGGTCGGGAGCAATGACAGTATGGATGGCAGCAGCAGGCATCATCCTCCCGTTTGGACTTGGGACAGTAGTATCATACATCATWTGCAAAGTTCTTCTGCCGGAGTTGGATCAAAACTTTGGAACCTTCACCACATTCCTTGGCGTGGCGCTCTCAATTACTGCGTTCCCCGTTCTCGCCCGCATTCTGGCAGAGCGCAAACTTCTCAACACTGAGGTAATATGCCAAGCTAAACTCTATCTCACTTAGTCGTTGCTCTGACGACATCTCTTCGGTATTGTAAACTGCACAAGAATGTCAGCATGAGAACGTTGTGAGCTTAACCCCTGAAGGATCAAGAGGCTTCGAACTTCTCTTTCGTGGCAATTTAGAGCACGTCATAAAAGAATACTCGTTGTCCATACCTATATTTATTTTGACCAGTACCTGCAATGTTCTTCATTGATTCTGGTAATATAAGTTCGGCCTCATTTGAATTATTTCTTTTTTTTATGGATTTGAATCAAATTGGTCCCTTTATCCATGAAATCTCAATCCTGTTGGACTTAATCACTTGACCGTGATAAAAGAATCAGTGAATCATTCTTAACGTTGAACGAGCTTACCCAACAGTCTCTTCATTTCGCAGATTGGTCAAATGGCGATGTCGGCAGCCGCAATAAACGACGTGGTTGCATGGGTCCTTCTGGCTCTGGCAGTGGCTGTAACGAACTCAAAGTCAAGTCCACTGGTGGCACTGTGGGTGTCCCTCCTTGGCATAGCCTTTCTTGCCTTCATGTTTTTGGTCGTTTCACCGATCACGTATGCACTGGCCCATTACAGGGAGTTTCCACCGGAGCCTGTTGTGGCAATGACTCTTTTGCTTGTTCTTGGTTCGGCGTTTCTCACCGATTTAATTGGCATTCATGTCATTTTTGGAGCCTTCATCTGCGGGCTCATCATCCCTAAGGACGGCCCATTCGCAGGTACTTCGATTTGCCTTCTCCTCGGCGTTTCTCACCGATTTAATTGGCATTCATGTCATTTTTGGAGCCTTCATCTGCGGGCTCATCATCCCTAAGGACGGCCCATTCGCAGGTACTTCGATTTGCCTTCTCCTACTCTACATTACATTACAATCACGATGCAAACAGCTCTAGAAGTTCGTGTCACTGACACAAATTTTAGAAGCTCTATTTGGTGCTGGCTTCAAATATCATAAACTCGGAATAGGTGTACATCTTCATCAGTTACCAGAGAATGCAACGAATTTTCTGTTCAAACTCAAACTTAACAGTAAATATTAAGAGGAATCTTTCTGTGCAGCAATATTGATTGAGAAGGTTGAAGACTACGTGACCATCCTCTTCTTGCCCCTCTACTTCGCATCTTCTGGACTGARGACGCACCTGTCTGCAATCARCAATGGAACTGCAGGTATGAGGCCTTTCTTATTGTTTATTTTGTTAGAAGAACAGGAATCACAAGAACGTCMAGGATCTTCAATCACTAGCTAATAGACCAGTTATAAGCTCTAGTATGCCTTGAGGTTGAATGAATTCTCAAGCGAATCTCATGGCAAGAACACCGAAATGCTTGTCTCACATTACATAAATTRTATCAAACGAATGGCAAACGAAAGACAATCTGAATAGTGCAATTTTTGTGGTGCAGCGTGGATTCTCATCATGGTGCTAGCAACAGCATGCATAGGAAAAGTGTTGGGGACATTAATTGTGGCCAAGCTTTGGGGTATGGAGAATCGCAAGGCTTTGGCCCTGGGCTTTCTCATGAACACCAAAGGTCTTGTGGAACTGATAGTCCTGAACATCGGTCTTTCAAAAGGGGTAAGTTAGAGCTCTTGCTTTTTCCTCTTAACACTTTTAACACATTTTCTACATCTTTCAGGGCTCATCATGACTAAGAAAAGTACTCCCTCCATCCGGAAATGATTGTCCACTTTGAATGTCATGTTCTTTTTAAGGTTGTTTTGTTTGAGTAGGTCAAGAAAATACTTCCTTGTGGCTAATTTTTTTCGGTTGCAATGAACACATGCAATGTTTTGGAACCTTTCTTGATCATGTTTTCACAATTGATCATGTTTTTAACAATATGATAAATGAAATCGGCTCAAAAAATACCAACAAAATTGTGGACAATCATTTCGAGACGGAGGGAGTATGTCTTAAAATCTATTACCAAAGTACAAGTATTTTGTGTTGACTAACCTTCCGTGTTGCACAATTTGTATACCTGCAGGTCATAAATGAAGAATTGTTTGCGATAATGGTGATCATGGCCCTCGTGACCACCTTCATGACAACGCCAGTCGTAATGTGGATATACTCACCAGCTCGTGATATTCCACCTTACGTGAGACGAAGTATCGACGCTGGGGATGAGAAGGATGAAATACGAATGCTGCTTTGTCCYGTTGGGTCATGGAACATACCTTCCATGACAAACATGATTGAAWTCACKAGAGKGAAAGACTTCAAGTCACTGAGAGCGTATGTGCTTCACCTGGTGGAATGCTCGGAACGATTATCGTCTATCCGGATGTCCGCGTCGTTTTCCAAGCGAGAGGTGATGTATTRCACCATCTGTAAACCTCCTCCTCAATTCACGAGAGTAGCAACAACGTCCTAATTACTCTCTGCAGGAAATACTAGTCTGAATTAAATTAGAAAGCATCGTCAGTACTGGCTGCACAAGAAAGCAATTGGAGTGTACATTCCTCCCCAAAGATCTAGGATTCACGATTCTGAAAGGAAGCTCGACATCACTCAATTCAAGAGCTCCCTCACAGTAGCTTCTGGATTGACACTTGAGAGAAGGTAGCATGTTTGTTGCAGACTATTCTCAGACATGGTGATTGAATCTAAATCCTATCCTGTTATTGTCTATGTTGYCAGATGAAGAGTAAATTTAGGTGCACTCATTGAATGGGTTATGGTTGTAATAAAATATAGCAATGAACTCTATTGAAAGGTAGGTTGGTGCATCCGAGCTTGATTTTCTTCGCAATAACAAAAATCCACCTAATTTGTGCTTTCAGGGCAGTTCCGAGTTGGACGCAGTGGAAGTAGCATTCCAGACCTACTCCCAGCTGAGCCGAGTGAGAGTGAAAACCGCCGTCGCCGTCAGTTCTTTCCACAACATGCACATCGACATCTGCAACACCTCATGCGCCAACCGTGTGAATTTCCTGTTGCTCCCCTTTCACATGCGCCAACGGCACGACGGAAGCTTTGAGACAGTCATGTCGGGATTGAAGGAAGTGAACAGGAAGGTGATGCAAAACCCTCCCTGCTCTGTTGGACTACTTCTTGACAATGGTTTGGGTACCACCGCAGTCGACTCCCCGACCAATTGCTCACAACAAATTTACGTCTTATTCTTCGGAGGCTCGGATGACCGGGAAGCCCTAATGCTGGCACGCCGCATGTTGCAACATGGCAGTATCAACCTCACAGTGATCCAGTTCGTGATCCAAGGCCTGGGGAACCATCACTTGGGCAACATTCGAAACATTTCAAGCCACCTGTTCACGTCACACTCGCAAACTCCATCAGTTGCTAAACGAGTCTGGACCGGTTTCACATGGTTAGCTTGTGAAGTTTTGAGTTTCTTCAAGGCGCCATGGATCAATACCCAGAGATCTGTCCCACGCAAGCAAGACAGTGGAGACTACTTACCAAATGGGCAGATGCCGGATGCAAGCAAGACAAAGTCCACGGAAGAAGCTCGCATCTTCATGGACAAAATCGAGTCGCAMAGTGAGAGACACTTGGATATGCAAGCTCTAGCTCCTATCTTGGAAGCTGCAAAAGAAGTAGARGACGACGATGACCTAAAAAGCAACGGCGAGCATGAAAGCAGTTGCAGAAAGTTGGCACTCAAAGTGATTGAGACGCAAAACCTCGAGGACTCTGTCCTTGACGTGTTCCATTCTTCGCAACCCAATGACTTGATCATCACTGGGTTGCACTTGCATCCCGCCAGCCCAGTCATGCAATCCTGTGCCTTCCAGGCTGCTGTGGAGGATCATGGCCTCGGGCCCTTGGGAGATTTTTTGGTGTCCAAGAAGCACTTCAAGATGCACGCGTCACTGCTGCTGGTCAAGCAGCACAGTTTTGACAACCACTTGAGCTCCAGGTCTGCCGCAAAGTACGCTCTCGATGCTCATCARAACCTGCACCCTGTTTTCGAAAAAATGGAGCTCGCGTCGTCCATTTCCTCTGTCGAGGCTTCCACGCCATCTGTGAACAGAGACGGTTACCACAGCGACTGTGGGTATTCGAGGACAACCCGAAGCAGCGTCACCAGGGCTCTTCATGATCTGGGGGATTCTTTATCTTCACCATGAGTKCTGCCTTTTGTACAATATGAGCTAGTTAGGGCTTGACTGTACAGTGTATAACATGGAGTTACTTTCAGAGAATCGTGGAGCTAACGACAGACCTACAGAGTCAACTCTAATTCGCAMCATTCAATAGATTGAGTTGGCGTAAGGTAATGCTTGTCAGATTATACTGAGGGACCAGATTAATTCAAATACAACAGCAGACTCCAGTTGCACATGCAAAGATACGTGCAACTGTCTTTCCTGGACACTATGGCAGTCATGGAATCTACATACATTTATCTTACATTGTGAAGAGTTGGTGGGGCATGGAACTCTTTCACAGTTTCAAAGTTTGATGCATATCTGCTTCTGGATCCGCCAATCATGTAAGCTGCATCAAAAGTGGAAACCTTTGCAAGCTGCTGAGGATGATGATGTGAATGTTGTGGGAGGCATTCAGAACCCCTTCAATATCACACGTGATATGGACTACAGAGTGCTCGAGAGCTGAAATAATGTAAAGTGTAAGACGTATTCATACTTTCAGTTGATTTAAAGAATTAGAAACAGAAGAGCATCCCATTGGTTGCGTATCATTTTGAATCAATTTATTAAGAGAATTTCAGAAAGGTTAGTATTATGGGCTCTAGCCGTCATTGAGACTCTGCCAGTTCGACTTCAAAAACCTGCTTTGGCATTATGCCTTTTTTACCTTGAGAAAAGAAAGAGTGGTCTCCGCCATTGCTGTACTGTACAGTACAGCATGAGTCAGTGAAAATCAAGTCGAAAAAATCTCTCAAAACTTGCCGGCGATGGTCTTCCATTTAGGGTTGAGAGTGTGTTGGAGCTCCCAGGTGGTGTCAGCGTTGATAAATCGAGGCTCTAGCTGCTCCCCGAATTTGATGAACTCTACACACAGTCCAGCTTCGTAATGCAGCGAATCACTCCTTCAAAGCGTTCACAGTGAGTGATTGTCCTCGCAGTTTTGAACAAAGTAACTAAGAATTGCGACTTGGTCGAATGGATTTGGTACACTATCGAACAGCTGATTGTGTTTGCAACTGGATTCTTGGCAATGTCGAGCAAGTGTGGATGCAGGTACTAAGCTTATATATACTGCAGGCCAGGTGGAATCGAAGTTGATGAAACCTGAATGATTGATGCGCTGCTAGCGAGACCTGAGATGAGGAATTGGGATCACGAAGGTCTGTATTTGTAAGCAGACGAGATCGGCATCTACCTTGGTGGTGGCGAAATTTGGTCACGAGTCGCATTGGACCCGTCTCTTGACTGATCGAGTGGGCAATTGGGCATGTGGGCAATTTACTGAAGAACTCGTGACTGACAGTCCTTTTGTGTTTTTCTGACAACGCGGAGCAWGCACTTTCAATTAGTTTGGGAAGACACAGGTCCAGATTCCAAAAAGTGCAGGGAAAGGAGGTCCAAAGTTCAAAAAGGGGTCGGGGATTCTCGTTGAAATTCTCACCGAAAGTCCGGGTGTTTCAGGGCGTGGCAGTCCACGGTGTTGAAACTGGGTTGGGGCTACAGGTTCAGTTGTGTGGACCCTGTCTGCAATTGTAATTTTAATCACACTCAATTGTGAGAAGAACTTTTAACCCTTAAACGACTCCGAGGACGTTTCGCGTCTGATGAATGGCAAAGAATCTTTCCTTGTAGGACAGAAATGCAATCATTCATCCTCTCTATTAGGGGTGGAAAGAGGAGATCTTCTACAATACTTTGACTTCCAATGAATATATTTAGCTTTTTCAAAGTAGATGATGTCACACGATATCAAAATGCACTATTTCCACGGCCACCGGTCCCTCCTTCAAGGGTTAACTATGGAGTCTCTAAAAAACATGCCTACCTATAAACTAAAACTCCTCATAACTTTTAGCTCATTAATCCAAATGAAATGGTTCAAATCTTTCCACTTATATATAATTGTAAAGACCAATTTCAAATTTTTATTTTTTCAACAAGTTATTTTAAAAGAAGTTTTTTGGGCTACCCAAAGTTAAAAGAAAATCACATATCATGCAATAACTTTTTAATAGTGTAGTCAATTGTTATGAAAATTGTTGGGCATCAAAGCTACTCCTCAGACACATGTTGTGTAAAAATTTCATAGAAAAATAACAAAAACTCCATTCGTAGTGAGCTGCCCAAAATTGCTATGTTGCCAAAAAAACGCAGTTTGGTCCTTTTAGGGGTTAATCCTAATAGGAATAGATCCTAAACCAAAATACTTTGTCATAAATGATCCTATTTTTAGATCAATAAGTGAATCTTGAAAGTCATCCACTAACTACTTTTAAATCTCAACAACCAAAAATTCAACAACCACACAATACTAGCGAGTTTGACATCAGAACTAGAAATCAAGTAAAAACGATAAAGACAATGACGCTTTGCCCGTATTAGGAGCTATTTGAGTGGGAAGAAATTAATTAACCCTTGAAAGATGGACATGTGACCATGGAAATCATCCATTTTGATAATGTGGGAATCATTGGTTTAAAAAACCCTTAGGGCACTTATTGGAAGTCAAAGTACTACACACTCAATAGGGGTATTAAGAGGATCCATTCTAATTAATTGACATTTCACACCATAAAAATATCTACCACTATTGTACATCAACAATGATTGAAGTCTCCGGGGGTTATACATCATCTTTCAAACATCTACAATTTCCCTCATTTAGTCTACTTAATTGTTTGGTCCGCTTAATACCCCTATTTAGTGTAGAAGATCTCCCCTACTCACTCAAAATTCCAAGGATGAATAGTTGCACCTTTGACCTACACAAAAAGCTCCTCTATCATCAATCGGACACAAAACATCTGCCTCAAAGTTTAACCCCTAAAGGACCAAACTGCGTTTTTTGGCAACATAGCGATTTTGGGCAGCTCACTACGAATAGAGTTTTCATTATTTTTCTTTGAATCACATCACATCACATCAAATCATAAGATGTTTCTCACGTAATGTACGTGTGCACCCTAGGTAGTCTGCTTGGGACTCCATAACTGATTCAATCAGTATCCATGACRTCGTTTGATTGTTTGACAAGTGTGCTATTATATAACAATTTATTGAATACTGGTGTGACACTTGTGCACCTGGGATGTTTTGCAACATTTGTCATTGTTCGATGAGTTTCCGGGATGCTGTCTCTTTTGAATTTTCTCCCCTGGAGCTCGTCAGTTGCATACATGTGTATGGTGTTGTTTTCGTATCAGTAAGCTGTGTTGAGGAATTTATAATTCCAACAGTCAATTGTTTGGTGCAATCACAAGAGCGTTATCTGTGTCCAGTTTGCTGCTGAATTCGATTGATGATATTCAGAGCTCAGTTGGGGTCAAGTATTCATAATAATCACCAGTATTCATAATAATCGTAAAGATCGTTGCAAGAGTTGGAGAAATAAAATGGACAAAAGAAAGCCTCTCCATCAGGGCTTTTTTTCTTCATTTTTTATGAAGTGCCAAAGTGGCGATATTAAATGTTATAGTGGTGCTTCAAATTACAACAATCATTCACATACTGGATGTATAATATGTTTTTTCATCCACAATATGGCAATTTCATCTAAGATTTATTCTAAATTCAAAATTGTGTGGCGATTTCATTTAATCTTTTTGGCATTTCTTTAGGCATTTTTTAGCCAAATTATATTTTGTAGTGCAATGTGGCACCAAAAAGCCAAAAAAAGAGCCATATGAACCTACTCAAACCTGCTTAGAAAAAAACAATGGTCCCGGCAACCAACCAATCAAGGGAATGAGTCTGAGGGAAGGGATTTGTCAATATCGGTTCCGTTTCTCAATCAAGATGCAATGCAATACCACTACACTAATGATGGTAAATAGTGTTATGTTACTAATAGTGTTACTTGAACTTTTACCACACCCACTCTAAATTTCAAGTAGTTCACATTTAGTGTTGTGTTCACCGCCCCTTACTTCATATATTTAGGTTTATATTTTTTTTATTGAAATTTGATGAAATAATATGTAACACTGAATGTAATTTTGTAAAATAATTTTATCCAATAGTTGACAAATAGTGTTTATGTTGACATTTAGTGTTGTAACACTAACATGATTGTTGACATTTAGTGTTGTGCTTCGTAATTAGTGTTGCCAACACTAAATACCATTATTAGTGTAGTTGAGCGAGACTCTTCAAAACTAATAAAATTAATCCAAAATTTGAATTTTGTCTATTCTCTTTAACAATTTTAATGGACAAGCTACTGTTGAAGTGGGTAGGGGTGATGGCAAAAAACACTTGTCCTATTTTGCGTCACACATTTGATTTTTGATCATAACTTATGTCTTTTGACTCAAAGTCACTCAAAATTTATAGAGAAGGTAGTCATAACTACTATTGACCTTGCCTGATTTTTTTGGAATTTCAAAAATAACTTACTATCCAAAAATAGAGCCCGATTCAATGTCACACTTGCCAATTTGGAGGTCTTTAGTACCTAACTACTACGTTTTCTAGAATAATTGCATTGTGAAATTTGTTAGGGTAGTTCTTCTAATTCAAATACACCTTTCCAAGAGAGGCCAAGTTTCCAAAATCATGTTCCAAGTGTATTCTATATTGGTCTAAAGAGTATTGTATACACGTTGCATTTTGAAACATATAAATAATTATTTCGGTGGATGTTTTGGTGGATAACCATCTCCATAAAGTTGTTACAAATGTCCACTTTTTATTTTTTGAATTTACTCATTTTTACTATTTTTAAGTAATTTTCACATCAAAACACCCAAAACGTGAGTTTCTTATAGTGATTAGTGCATTGCAGAATGCAATATGTACCTATGTATTGAAGAACACTTCTAGAGCATTGACTATCTTAGCATGTACCTCCTACCTTGGGGAAGAGAAAAATTAGTATCATTACAAAATTGTGTTTTCGTAGAAATTAGTACAATACGGTAATATTTCAACTTGTACAACTCAAAATAATATGAATTTGGTAAATTTGTTTCACACATACTAATGCAAAAATGTGTGTTTTAGTTGCATCTGGGTTGACAAATTCATGAATCAAATATCTACACAATTAACCTTAACCCCTAAAGTCCCATTGTTCTTATTGATGTAACAAATTGGATTTTGGATAGGCTTGAATAGCCTCAAGTATTTTGACTTTTTTTTCTAAATTTTTTCCTTATAATAAAAATAAAACATTTGTCTAGAGAAATATAATTTTTTTCAATTGGTGCCTGAGAGCAAAAGATACACCATTGTAACAAGTTCAAAATGAGGGAGTCCAGGTAGCAAAAAACATCCACAAAACCTTAAATAAATTTCATTTCATTTCTTTTCCTCTCATGGATTATGTTTTTGGGTGATTGCATGAAGACTAGTCCTATTTTGCATCACACTTGGATTGACGGAGATGTTATTCACTATAACTTTTGAAGTATGAATCTAATTAGCTTAAAATTTTCATTTGGAGATGTCTATCTTGATAGCAATCAAATTCCTTATTTTTCAAAAAAATTCAAAAATCATTCTATATTTAAATTTAAATTTAGCTAATTTGTCTCACTTTGTAGTTTAGGGGGTTTTATTTTTCTAATTTTACAGTACTCTCGAAAAAAACATGAGTACTATGCTGAACGCTACAAAAACCGCACAGTGTTTCATGCAATCACCCTTTTGCCTACATGGGAAGCTTTCATTCATTTCATTTTGATTAGTTATGTGAAAGTTATGGAGATTCTTGTGTTGTAGGCAAATAGGCAATCAATGTGTTAGATTCCAATTATTGAATTCAAATTTCACAATTAAAAAAAAAAAAAAATTCCACAAGGTAAAGTATGCTTGATAAAACAATCTCATTGTTGATGTTTGTGTTTTTCAATTCCATCTTTAGTTAGAGCTATCAACGATTTAGTTTCATTAAAAATGAATGACAATCTATGAATGACATTTTCTAGAAGCAAGTGTGAGAATATATTAAGATATCATTTCTTGCACATGCATCTTTGACCAAATACCTACATGGAATCGACAAAACTTCTCAAACGATTTTTGAAGCCTGAGACGCTTCACAATGTTTCAATGTAGATTCCAATGATCCGTAGAGGCATGGGGTTGACATAACATAGCGATCGAGTAACACTAAGAACCACACATTTCATGACAAGATGTCATGCATCGCTTTTGGATCCTTGAACAAAACACATTGCAAAGCCCTCCAAATAAGCGATACATCAAGTGAGGTAATGGAGAGTTTTAAGACAAATTGGAGGCCAACACATTCTTAAAAATGATGTGAATTTTCATACAAAATGGGGCAATCTACCATCTAGCATGGCGTTTGTCAATTGTGTCACATACTACAACAAAGTCTGTCATTTTTCATTCCATAGACACGGAACTTTGTTGCTTCTCACTGAATATGATCTAATGTTAGTAGCCACGTTGGCCCCATGCACGTTTTGTCATTTGTGACTTCTTTCACTCACCCCACATTTCATCTCTATTTTAGCGGGCAAAAAGCGACGGGGTTTGGAGTAGTGACGCTGGTGTGCTTTTCTTGTGGTTGACCATCACCCTTGGAGATTGAACATTCTTTTCACTTTTCAGACCTACCAAATTTGAAATCACAAGAGCAAGAAGCGTAGGCTAGGCTAGGCTATTCTTAACCCCAAGTTCTTAATAGAATTGAGTAGTATAAATCAAGACGAAGGGAAATTGGGTTCAAGAGAATGAGGTCACTAAAAATTGTGATGTTGAAGAGCAAGGACAACATTTGCAAACATGTTGCATAGTTTGAGAGATCAAACACCATCCAAGCAAACCCAAACGTAAGCTACTTTCTTTTGGAGTTGTGTATCTAACGTAGGCCTCAGCTAGTGGAAGAATCTAGAGAGTGTGTGCAGTGAGAAGGCGAGAATTTTATTAAAGTTTGTGAGACGAAATATGCAGGCGAGCTCACAATCTGCTGCCAAGTTATGGAACTGAAATCTTCAAAATTTAGAAAAAACACTGTCAGATATACATCATAAGAAGCACAAGCAATTTCACCGTTTCACACTTCAATTGATGCACCTTCTTGGCACGCATGTTGAAATGTCAAAACATCTATTAATTACTCAAGACTTAAGTGAGATGGGATTATGGTCGAGTTATTTTAAAAGTCATTTCTAGCATTATAATCCTCTTTTTTCACTTTTCAGAAAGTGCGTGTCGTCAAGTGGTAGTCTTCCTTGTGCTATTTTGCCATTTAAATTAGCTTGTTGTACCAATATGCAAATGATTGGATATGCCAATTCCAGAAGCATGGAACATCCAGATTTCATAAGCAGTCGCACAAAATTAGAAAACATGCTGTTTAATACTCTGGAACTCAAAAGACACTGATGTACTGTACTGAACAAGAAGAATCATCGTTCCGACTCCTCTTCGACAACAAGTCGCTACCCAATGTTGCTGTACCTGATGCTACAAAGTAATGTACCCCAACTGTTTCAGCTTAAGGATTGCTCTACTCCAGAAATCCCTCCACCATGAGTTCCTGCAGACGATGAGATACACGCCATCCAGTAACCCCAATATCTGGAAGACGCACTTCTCCCGCGCACAAGCTGTGGAAACCTAAAACATATAGATCTCTAAGAGAAATCTTCAGATTTTGTAAACATATCTTGTATTTGATATGGATATTTTTCAACAAAAAGCCTTAACTTAAAGGTATAGATCTCTAAGAGAAATCTTCAAATTTTGAAAACATATCTTGTATTTGATAAGGATATTTTTCTTTCTTTATTGAAGAAATTCACCTCAAATTCAAATTTTCACAAGAATCCAATGAATCATTTAAGACTTAAATAGAGCTTAGACATAATTACACCTTCGATAAGTAACAGTAGAAAATTAATCACATGCCTATCCTTGGAGTGAGGGTTCAAACGTGAGGTGGGTACACCCAAAATTGCCACAAATTGGTACGGTGACTAATTACTAATATAGGGCTGGTTAGATTTTCTGCCACAAATTGGTACGGTGACTAATTACTAATATAGGGCTGGTTAGATTTTCTGCCACAAATTGGTACGGTGACTAATTACTAATATAGGGCTAGTTAGATTTTTTACCACAAATTGGTACCGTGCCTAATTACTAATATGAGGCCGGTTAGATTTTCATATTGTATTAATTGTTGGCAAGTGAAAGGAAGTTACAAATACTACGACATTTGGATACAATATGTAGAAGTTATGAAGGGTCAAAGCTTGGTTCTAAAAGCGTTTCTTCCACATACGTACATAATTGATTTTGGAGATGTACAAAGTGTGAAAATGGCGCTTTCAGATGGGGGGCGAGTTTGGGTGTGCCTACCTTATATGGAGATCATATATTATATATATCTCCAGCTAAAAGTAATTCTCACAACGTACTGTGATGAAAATTGCAATTGCAAACAGGGTCCACTGACACAGCGTGCCTGCCTGCAGCCCAGCTCCGGTCAACCCAGTTTCAACACCGTGGACTGCCACGCCCTGAAACACCCGGACTTTCGGTGATAATTTCAACGAGAATCCCCGACCCCTTTTTGAACTTTGGACCTCCTTTCCCTGCACTTTTTGGAATCTGGACCTGTGTCTTCCCAAACTAATTGAAAGTGCWTGCTCCGCGTTGTCAGAAAAACACAAAAGGACTGTCAGTCACGAGTTCTTCAGTAAATTGCCCACATGCCCAATTGCCCACTCGATCAGTCAAGAGACGGGTCCAATGCAACTCGTGACCAAATCTCGCCATCACCAAGGTGGATGCCAGTCTCGTCCGCTTACAAATACAGACCTTCGTGATCCCAATTCCTCATCTCAGGTCTCGCTAGTTCTCTTGTTAGCAGTGCTTCAACTTCCACCAAAGCTAAGATCTAGAGTCTGCAGTGCACACATCTGCAACCACATTTGCAACCACACGTGCTAAGAGTACAGTAGCAAACACAATCCGCTGTTCGATAGTGTACCAATTCCATTCGATCAAGTCGAATTTCTTACTTACTTTGTTGAAAATTGCAAAGACACTGAATCGCTCACTGTGAACGCTTGAAGGATCGGAGTGATTCGCTGCATTACGAAGCTGGACTGTGTGTAGAGTTCATCAAATTCGGGGAGCAGCTAGAGCCTCGATTTATCAACGCTGACACCACCTGGGAGCTCGAGAATATACTTAATGGCCGCTGTGGAATTCGACATCATGGCGACGTCACTGAGCTACAGGAATGCGGGATCCGAGACCACCTTGAAGAAACCCACAACAGCCCCCAGCTTCTGCAACAGCTTTTTCCACCGGACCGATGCACATGGCAGGAGGCCCTAAGTCCTCATTCATCGTCGATTCATGTCGCCGCCTTGTTCGGTCCTTATCTTTGCTATTCTGGTTTAAAATGCTTTAATATCATCAGTCTATGCTTTTCAGCTCTCATCCAAAACCATGACTGTCGTTGGAAAGTAAGCACAATCTGTGGACTCTCTGGGTCTAAATTCTCCTCCTGGCCGGATAGCCAGCACTCGCATCATGAACCCATGCCAGCCTCCTCCTCAAACCTTCGGAAGGCGGGCTAGATGGACTGTCTCCAGCTATTTGCATGCTTCCCCTGCACAAGAATCATTTAGTGCACATGAGTGCACATGGTGAATTTTCATTAAAATGGCGGTTTTTGACGGTAAAATGGCGCAACATTCCGTTGAAATGGCACGGAATACTGCGATTTTGGGCGAAATAATGCCGCCATTTTAATGAAAATCACCACACATCTAAGTTCTACGCACGATCGTTTCCAGGAGTGGGTTATTCCGAGATGATACAGTTATGCAGCGAAGAAAAAATAATCATTATCTGCGTTGAAAACCACTACTAATTACTACGACAGATCCTCACTACACTAATGATGGTAAATAGTGTTACCTACACTAATTGATTTAAAACAGCCATAAGTATTTTCTCTTCATGAATATTTTTACGGAGTGCGTGGATCCTAATAGTCCTATAGTTGGGAAAACTTTGTACCTATAGTTGGTAAAAATATTCATTAATATGAAGTTAAGGCATGTACTTACATCATAGAATCTCATTCTAAAATCAACAAAAGTCCTACATTTGAGTGGTATTAGGTCAATGGTTGGTATTGCCATATTCGTTATATTGAGACTTTTTGCAGTCTCATTATTATCCTCGACTTGAGAATAAATCGCTTTATCTCTTCACTAGTATTTTTTTATAAATAGGTAACAACACCAACTTTTAGAATTTCATTATAGGATCATTATTTGAGTATTTTTTATTTTTTATTTCAATTACTATTTTTTTAAATGGATTTCTCAATAATTAGCATTCTGTCTCAAAATCTGCGAAAAGTCTCAATATAACGAATATGACCCAATGGGTTCGCCTACCTTATCTTCAAACTACGACTCAAGAGTGGCATTCATTCTTCAGATTTTCTAGATATGGCATATGAAAGTGGCCAAATTTTGAAGATGCCCCTACCAGTGTCGCCAGGTCATTTGGGCCAACTCCTCACTCTTGTGCATGAGGGTGTTTCATGAAACACTTGTACTATTTTCTGTCACATGTCTTTGGTTGATATGTTTTTTGGCCATAACTTTTGCGTTTTAGTTCCAAATGACTCAAAATTCATAGACAAAGTACTCATGACTATTATACACCTTGCCTATTTTTTTCGTAATTTTAAAAAGTTGTTTACTATCCAAGTGTAGTCCCCGATTTTATATCACACTTGCTAGTTTGGAGGTTTTTAGTACTATTTAGTACCCATATAAACAAATTTTGAGCTGAAATTTGGAGGATATGGTCTTCTAATAGACTTCTAGCTATTTCCCAAAGAAATTTTTAAAATAGTTATTTTTATGTAGTGTGGAAGTCGACAAAGTGAGCTTCTTTCTACTTGCATTTTGAAACCTACAAAATATTATTTTGGTGTTTTTTTGGTGAATGAAAACAGGTGTGTGTTTCGTGCAATCACCCATGAAGTTTTTTCTCCAATACTATTTCAGCTTCATCTTCCTTGTGCATGAGAGTCATAAGCCATTGCTAATCGTAACATTCTATATAACCCTCGTTGCTCAAGCGCCATTTGAATTAAAATGAAAAGGCATCTCAACCTGACAACTCGTTTTGCAAAGTTGAATCCAATTGTGAACGTGTGCTTCACATTTAAGAGCTACACTAAAGATGATATTTAGTGTTTAGTGACATTTAGTGTTTTTATCCCCCTACTAGCTACAACACTAAATCTAAACTTGTTCACAATTAGTGTTAGACTTGAATGCGCGGCCTTCTCCTTCCTTGGAATTGCTTCTAACTTCCTACACTTTGAATGTCATTGCATTAGATGTTTTTTCAACCCTGCAAGAGCCTGTTTCAGGGTTGTTCCCTGAAACTGTTCCCTACACAGGGAACCAATGACTGCTGGTCTGAAATTTTGAATTTCAAATTTTTTTTTCCAGAAATCTTAGAAAGTGTAAAGAAACTAAAAACTGGTTTAAATTTTTTTTTTTTTTTCAAAACATTATTTTTTAAATAATTAATAATTAATTAAAATAATTAATTAATTAGTATTATCTGACGTGGCAGTCTCTGTGCCACGTCAGATTGCCTACGTGGCAGAGTTCCCAGAGTTCCCAATGTATTCCCACAGCCCGGGAACTCGCAGTCTTCTAGACGGTCCAAAAAACATCTAATGTTTTGCATGTATTTCTTGAATTTTCTAAATTCACAAACACTAAATTCAAACATGTAACTTTCTGGCAAGTCTCTCAAATCACCGTAGTTCACATTTAGTGTTTGAATTGACATTTAATGTTACTTATTTTCATAGGGTAATTGGCTTTTAGAACTTAACCCTGCTATTATAATAAGCGGGATAAAACATGCCATTAAGATCAAACCACCTACATTGGTAGCAGATGCAACTTCTGTAGCAGGGGCCATGGGACCCGCTAGAACACCACCAAACTTCTCTTTTCTTTGTTGAAGAATGCCTGTTGTGCCCCAAATGCGTTCAAAAATGATTGTGTCTGCTGAAGTCCACCCATCACTGGCACTTATGACCATGACAACGACGTCAGCGGCTTTTGCTACTGCTTCCGATCTTTCGACTCCTGTAAAACAAAAATTCCATGGATGGAGAGACACGGCAGGTCCAAACAATTTGAATGAAAAATAAGTGCTCTATTTATGGATGATATTATTATATGAGAGTGCCTACAGTCAAAACATCCCAAACAAACAAATGCCTCTTAAAAAACACCTTTCAAGACAAGGTAAGGTGCAACAATACATCAACGGTTCTCAAGAAATACGTAAGAATAAGAGTACCGAGTCCACTGGAGTTTATTAGCGGTCTTACATTAAACACTTCCCAAAGACATAGGGCGACCATTCGTAAATGAAAAGGCAATGAGATTCAGGCATACCAATTTTTTCTACAACATCAATTGTATCACGGATGCCAGCCGTGTCCAGCAAGTTGACAGCAATCCCTCCAACAACCATTCGAGCTTCTACAATGTCTCTTGTAGTGCCAGGAACATCGGTAACTATTGCCCTTTCACTCTGCAAAAAGGTCCGAAAATTGAAGGTAAAATACAGAAATACAAGCCCATACGAACTGATTATAAAGAACAAATAACCAAAAAGTTTTTGAGCAATAGCAAGTCCTCACGATTAACACAAAATTACATAATGAAATCAAGAGTACAACAAAAAATGATACAAATTTTCTAGTTCATCCACAGAACATATGCAGTAAGAAAATTCAGCACAAACAGAGTGGGGTCTCACCTACTTGGCTCCAAGCATTTAGAAGACTGGACTTGACGACATTTGGCCTCCCAACGATGGCAACCTGAAGGAACGATCATATCGCTCAATCATACGAGCAACCACTTTGCAATGTCCAAGATAACGAACGTGCCATCTAGCCAACTGCACCATCGAAAGAGAACTTTACAGGAGGATAGACAAGTAAATTAAAATCAAATGGGGGTGTCATGTAGAACTAGAAGTCAAACCTGCAAGCCGGACTGCAACAAGCGGCCCCGACCAGCTGTGGATAATGCTTGCTGTAAGCGCTGGCACATAGTCTCAATCCTCGTAACTAGAGCGCTTGTGTCTAAACTGGGCATCTCGTCATCAAAGTCCAAGCGTGCCTCCATCTCCACCAACAGGTCTATGCACTCCAGACGCAGCGTTTGCACAAAAGTTGAGAGTCCTCCCTGAATGATGACCAGCCAAGTCCGAGGTTAAAATACAAGTGAACCAAAAAGCAGACTTCTATAACACCAAAGAGCAGTGGCAGATCATAAGTTTAAGAAAATGATATTGTGGAACAAGATTAAAAAACAGTTATTTCTTTGGAATGAAGTTTTCAACTTTGCAAAACCGGTTGCAATAAGAAAGGTCATGCTAAACAAATACTTGATCTGATTCAACATTAAGAAACCATGAAGATTCCTACCTGAATACCAGCAAGAGCAGATTGTGCTGCAACAGAGGTTTTAGCGGACACAAGTTGTGAGACATTTTCTGCTTGAGCAAGATCCAGACGGCCATTCAAGAATGCCCGCAAAGTGAATTCCCCTGCATGTTTGCCACGGAAAAGCAAGGTCATTCAGAACACATGATATTCTCATTACTAAAAATAATAGACAAGATGAGAGCATGTAGAGAAGATAGGATGTACGAAAGCAGAGGYGGAAATMTAGTAGACGGACCAGGTTGTGCCAGCCTTGCACCAGCTTCCAAGCAAAGCTGCAGGACACGGCGCACGCACACATCCCCTCCGTGACACTGCAACTCCACAACGTCCTCTCTTGTGTAAGATCTTGGTGCCAGCATCGGCACMACCAAAACCTGCATAAGAATATGGTATTATTTTTGACGGTTCGTCATGAGCTCAATGACCGGCCTGTTCCATAAACAAGACCACTCATGGTTGCAACGTCGCAGTACGTTCCAAACTTGACTACCAAATACAAAATCTCATCCGAAAAAAGGTTTCGGAGAAATCGACGAATCARTCTACCTCATCCACTAAAGATCCAGAAGAGTCCACTAGGTTTCCATACTGCACTCGATGACTCTCAGGCGTCCACCCACAGTTAGAATGAGATGTTCTCTCATGCCTAACTCTTCTTGCTGGTTGAAACAGGCGGCCAACAATCTCAACAGCAGAAGTCCCAGACAAACGCACGATTGCGACAGCTCCATCCTGCCCGCCCATTGCAGTTACAATAGCTGCTATTGTCTCATCGTCTAGCGCCTTTTGCCGCTCTTCTTTAGAACCAAGATACTCGTTATACTCGTWATTCAGTCTCGCATCATTCATGTAAAACGCTGCTCCAGCTGAAAGGGTATTACGAGTTAGATGCAACTGAACTGTCACTTATCACTTAATAAGAACGGTCTTTATATAATTGTTGTGCACTGCCATTTTCGGAATAGGAGGATTTCGACCACAATTGAAATTGATCACTGTTTTCCGAAACTTACAGGCATATGTGGATGAAGCACACCGTGCAAAAAATCTACTCCCCTTCACAAAATAAAGTACTTGTTGAATTGATTCAAATGCCCTAGTGGGGTTTATAGGCCATCAAGAATATCCAGAGGAACTCGCAAAGAAGCTTTCCAAACCAGACAAGTAACTACCTGATGATTTGTTGCTGAAAACTGCTGAGATTGTTTGAAGAGGTTTAACCCGCCGTTGATTCACCTCTTGATACTTCTTACGATGCCGTACATTTAAACTAAAACAGACCACCAGACAAATTTCAAGAACATGATGTATTTGACCTAAAAGAGGATTACAGTAGGAGTCGACTACTACACCAAATTACTTCTCAATTAGGAGCCTCTAGAATCTTATCTGATTAACTTTTTTAATGATGGAAACAATCTAATACAGTTGGATTCAAAATCTCCGCCTGACCTCGACAAGCATGTCCGACCTCCACGTGAGGCACCACACGAATAAGACATTCATCTCATTCTCAAATTATTCCATTTCTAATTGCGTTTTGTCTAGGACTACGTTTTTCCGATTCTATTCTTTGGGGACTCTGTTATTAAGCTGTAAGTACACAAGCAAAGATTGAAAAATGTTAAGAAATGTTAAAATATTACTGAACTAGAAAATGGAAAATGGAGTAAAACAATTATAGGCAGTTTTCCAGTAATCTTAATACACATTTCTAAGGATAGTAATGTCGATACAACCAGAGTCTTACTACGTTCGGCACAACACTCCAGCTCTTTCTACATTGTCGACTAATGCTCTACGATCACGAAATTGTCACATTCATCTTCTTCAATAAGTAAGAATCGCTAATCCTGCTCGAAGAGAAAACTACAACCTTCAACTAGGAACCGCAAGAGATAGCTACATCTAACATAGCGCAGGTAGAACTGAAAAATAGAAGATATGAACGACACATTGCTACTGTACAAACATTAAATTGTAGCAGGCTTAAAGGCCACCACTGTAGAACATCCTTTACAAACAGAAGTACACTTACCGAGAAGGATTGCGCGACAGGCAAATTGATCTTCCAGAATTAAAACAAAATCGCCATAAGTTGAGTGCTGAGGGAACCGACGACAAATTTAGCGGAGACCGCCGCACAAGCACGAATGGGGTCATCCCGTCCCATACAAACCCGAAGAAGACTCTCAAATTCCGTCGACAGCCAGCATCTCAACAATCTTCTGCAAAGCTAACCAAGCGAAAACAGAGTAAGAAGAGATAGGTAATGAGGGTTATGATCTGCATTATGAAGTTAGGATTGAGAGGGTGAAACGCACRATTAGGGTTGTCAAGCTTGCCCAAAAACCCAGGTATGTGTTCTAGAACCGCGTAGAAACAAGTCGGATTAGCCTGGGCACATCAGTGACATTTTATGACCTAAATCGTGTTTGTGAACAATATTGATACGTTGTGAGAGTTGAGATCGGCTATTGAAATTGGAAATTCGCAAGATTAGGGTTTCCAAGTGCGACCAAAAAACTCAGGTCCTACGTGAAAATAATCTAAATTCACCGGCAGAACCACAAGCGTGTAGTCAAGTGAGCATGAGGCAAGATCGATGATGAAAGTATTTGCAACCTGAGAGAATCGAATACGGCGCAACAGATGAGATCGATTTTTGAGATTGTATCTTGAAGTTCGAAAGAAAAATGAAGAAAATTCATATCAAATATCGATCATGTTCAAAAAAACTAAAATTTTCACAACAAAAGTATATTATAGTGTAGAATACTATGGTATAAGGAATTTTTGTGTCACTCAGTATTTAGACCATGGTTATAGATCCTTAATTTAAAACTTTACTAAATATATATTTTTTTTTTAAATTCCAAATTTTCCAAGTGGAATAAAAATATCACTCTAGAAGCTTCATTTTGATAGTTTTGATCTAAAGCAAAAGAAATAGTTTTGATTGTCAAGTTCCAAGGAAAAAAATTTGAAGGGAAAAAAGTTCAAATATCAAAATATACTTAATGGTGTATTATTTTAACTTTGATAAACCATCACACGTCAAAAAAAAAATTTAAGAACTAAAATCTCTTGAACTTAAATCAATTACGTAGATATAGGATCAATAATGTTGTACAAAAAGAATTGGATGAAAATCAATCATTCTTCAATATGCACATAGTTTGGTTGACCGTCCAAAGGACACAAGACGTCCTTGGCACTTTTGAGGGGCAAGCCACATTACTCTTGGGTTTTTATATGGGCTTGTGCCTTGCTTTGCTAATTGCTACCCACTCCACTTCTTGACTTCAATAAAGACTAGGATGATTACAATAAAATTAAGCACCAGATAAACTTGTTTTGCATTATGAAATTGTTTAAACTGCTTTTGTTGGAGTTTGTTGATCATTGAAAGAGGATTCTAGATTTGTTTATCTTGTATTTTTGTCAACGTTGTATGATTAAACTATGGCATTTCAAAGTTTTGATTATTGGTGTATCACAAATCATCCTTTAACTCTCGTACTAAAAGCATTTGCACTTTTGGCAAAAAAAAATCAATGGGACAGTTTTTATTAATGCAGTAAAAACGAGGTACATTTTGCTATATTAAGTGAATGCTGAGTAAAGAATAATTTTGGGTCAATTGAGTGCCCACATCCAAAGTTTCAATGCTTGACGTTGTTCAGGCAAGGCAAAATAATTTGGGAGCTTGTGCTAAACCCCTATTCTACTTTAAATTTTTTGAAATTTAGTATATTTATAACTAATATGATAATGTATGCAATTTCAAAGAATAAATTATGTGTAGTGATAACAATTATATTTAATCATAAATTCTAAAATTAGAAAGTCATAAATTAATATTGCAAAATTTGATATTCAAATAAAATTGAATCAAATACCATTATTATAATTATTGTAAAATATCTTCTCACASTTGCCAATTCAATATTATTACATACGCATGTAACTACAAGTACTAACTATCGAAAGTGTTATAGTGACAATTCTATGCTTTAATTAGGTTGTTCGTTTGTTTTGTTTGAGATCTCCCGGACCATGCAATATCAGTGTGTTTTTTTGGTTTTAGGACAAATGGTTAGGAGGACTTCCTTTCAAGAGCTTTTAAGTTGTGTGGCTCCATCACTTGTAGGGCTTTAACTGAAAGAGGCCAATTTAGAGTATGTAATTTTGAATATGTAATTTTTATATGCAATTTTTGTATGTATTGACTTTGTATGACAAATGGAATGAGGTTTAGGAAGCATTATGGCATTAGTATACAAGGCCATGATTTTTGTTTGGCATTTTTTCACTCATTTACCCACTTTTTTTTCTATAGGCTTGAAGCTAGACATTTTTTTTGAAGAAATTGGGCATTTAATTGCTTGAAAAAAAATTGGTGCATCCCCAATCCCGTTCTTGATATTGTTGGAAATCCCTCAGCGAGGAAGGGTGCACAGGCTTTGTTTTGTGGCATTTGGACCTCCCGTATGAAAGTTATGAATTTTAAAGTTTTTATGAATTAAAATACTTGAAAATTACTCTTACTTTTGTTTTGGTTGTGGCAATGTCACAGCACATACTAGTCCATCCTTTCACCTTGGAGCGTCTTTATTCATCTCCAAAATTGACGATTTGAGAAAAATCATCATAAAGTGTTATTTGGAAGCGTAACTTGGAATTGATATACAAATAAAAGTTGTAGACTGAGAGTTGAAAATTTCATTCGTACGATTAGATTCACCAATCTTATCACCAATAATGTTCTCAAAAATTTGCCAGAAAAATTTCAAAATTCCTTCAAAATTCAATAACAAGCAAAACATTATCATTTTTGGAGTCAAATTTGTTGGAAGGGATTTGACATGAAATTCTCTTGATATGGTGATTATTTGAAATTTTTGTGTTTTTAATATTTATGACCTCATTTTGGCAAATCCAGTTTTGAATTGAAGTCAATGCAAATTTGACCACTTAACATACTTGCACATTGGTAATTTTATCTAAAAGTGTTTCATTGTCAATTGCCACCTTTCCAAGCGGAAGTCCTGTTTTTATCATAATGTCATATTTGATTGAAATACACCACCCTATCCAGCCAAAATGGGGGAGGTGTGTGTGATCAAGAATGGGGTTATTCCCATAATTCTCGATTGTTGTGTGACTTTCCCCCCTATTTGTTTGCTTTTTATTTTTTTTAGACCAATGGTTACATGACCTTTTTACAAGAAGGCTCTGCATTTTTTGGCTTCTTCATTTAGGGAGCTAAAATTGACAGAGGCCAATTCAAATATGCAACTTRTAGAATATAATTTTTATATACTATGCAATTGTTGTTTGTGCRGGTTTTCATTGCTTAATAAATGAAAACAGGTTTTGGAAACATTGAGGCAACAATGTGCAAGACCATGATTACAATCTAACATGTTTAATTTCTGAAAGATCAAGGACCCCACTTTGACTTTTTGAAAACTCGGACAAGCTTCATTGCTTTCATAATCTAGGATTTTTACATAAATTTTTTAAGATGAATGCTCTTCATCATAGAATACATGTGAAGCTATGTTTCATGTCATTTTAATAAAAAATGCAAAAGTTGAAAGGTTCTTTTCAATTTCAATGTCAAACTGAGTAGCAAAAAATATTCTCTAAAACTTTTATTTTCTTAGAATTGTATAGATTGATGCATACTCAAAGAAAATGAAAGCATTGAATTCTAAATAATGAGGTAAAAATTGTAAGGAATTTTACTTTGTAGGCAATGAAGGTAGATTAAAACATATGAAGTTGTCTTTTGCTCTCAACATTGAAAAATTTCAAATAAAAATAATAATRAAGGATACCAATTGCTTATTAGAACATTTTTGACATTGGGTTTAACTATTCTCAAATCTTTCCAAAAGTTGTTAGCATATTAGTTTAATCTTTCATTTAGTAATACCTTTTATTTTKCAATTTTTAAAAATGAATACAAAAGTTTTTTTTGGTTAAAACCTTTTCCTTATGCTTTTAACCCAATCTCCAAAATTCTAACCAAAATTAAATGCACAAGCTATAAAACGCACGTGTTTTTTCCTAAAACTATTAAAGAACAAAACTTCAGCTTTTGAAAGGGCTAGAAAAGCCTACATTTTGAAGTTTGGGCGCATTGAACATGCAATTAGTGGAGATATTCATTCTAAAATTTTGGGACAATATACTTGTGTAAATTAATCAAAGGATCCTACAGTTGAATTTGTTATAAAATAGATATTGATGAAGATTTTGATGTTCCTTTGGAGATGAGTATTTTGAAGCACTTTTGGCCCCCCTAGAGATGTTGATTCTTTGGAGAATAAACACATTCACCCTATTTTTCTTCCCTACAGGCTTGAAAAAGCGGCCGGGGTGAATTGACCCCCTCGCGCGGCCACTCTGAGCCATTCTAGGGGTTCTGGTAAACAAAAAAGCCCACTATTTTGTGCTTGATTAATCTACCTTCTACACCTCCCCCTACCAATTTGGAGCCTCTGATTGCAAGTACGAATTCAAAACTTGCAAATTTGATCAAGCACAAAAATAAAAAATTCAGCGTTTTTTTGAGTGGCCAAGCAAGGGGCTAGGGTGAATTGACCCCTTTGCTCGGCAACTTTAGAAAACCTTGAACTTCTTTTGATTTCCCACACATGATAGAATTTTTAAGTTTTGAATTCATGTACGCAATGAGAAACCGCAAATGAGTAGGGGATGTGTAGAAGGTAAATTAATCAAGCCCCAAATAGGGGACTTTTTTTATTTTACTTGCCCCAGTAGAATGACTTGGAGTGGCGAAGCAAGCGAGGGGGTCAGTTCACCCGGGCCCTTGAAGCTTCCCACTTGGTGATTTGGAGGTAATTGGGCATTGAATTGCCTTGAAAAAAAACCATTGTTAAGGTAGGAGGTCCTAATATGGAGCAGGTTTTAAAACCAATTAGGCTGTGCAAGTACATTTTGCACTCTCCAATGTACAAGCAATCTACATTTGAGGAGGTGATCAGTTTTAGAGCCCATTGAAATGCACTTTTCTGCACCTTCAAAAATTCATAACTAATTCCACAAAGCTCCAAAAAATATGAAACGACTTGGGTTAGATGCCAATTCCACTTGTCTTTCAAGGAAAATTTACTGAAAATTATTTCAAGGAGTTTCACCTTGCCAAAATTCAGCTTCATACCTTAGATGGGTGCTTTGTGTGGACCTCCTACCTTACCACCCATGTTCACCCACCCTCCGACCATAATTGCCAACGCAGASGGAGGAGCGGAAGTGTTCATCATGCCATCTAAAGCGTCCACCATGCCAAACTGATTGCACCCACTGATAAGTTCGGAACGTACAGCCCGTCTCAACTGAACCAGGCTTTTTTGTGTGGTCCTTCAGCGCCATCAGGTTCCATCACCCAGGCCTTTCTGTTTCCCCTCCTGGCTGGACACCATCAATAATCAGTTTCAGTCACTTTAACTCATGCTATTATTAGAAAGAAATAGCATCAATCTCAAGGGCACAAAGGGATGCTCAGCTCACACATAAAACATGTTGGATCATGTTAAGTTATAGCCCAGGGGGGACTACTTTTCAGTCTCCCTGATTGACGAGGAATATTTTGAGCTTTAACCCCCAAAAAGCCCAAGGCCTTTTCGCGATCCATAACATCATTGCTTTTGAAGTGCTATAGATCTGAAAGTCACTACTACCGTATAAGGTAGGAGGTCCATAAAGCACCCATCTAAAGGCTGAAGCTCAATTTTGGCAAGGTGAAATTGCTTGAAAAAATTTTCAGTAAAATTTTCTTGAAAGACAAGTGGAATTGGTATCTAACTCAAGTAAGGTAGGAGGCTCGAACTCCAACTGGGCATTTTGAACCGAACATGAAACATAGGTACATTTTGCTTTCTTCAATTTACAGAAATGTACAAATTGTGTACATTTTAGGAGGTGGTCGCTTTTAGAGCCCTTTGGCATTTCAACTTCAAAATTTCATAACTAATTCCACAAAGCTCCAAAAAATATGAAACAACTTGAGCCACATGTCATTTCTTCTTGTCTTTTAACAAAAATTTACTGAAAAATATTTCAAGATGTTATACCTCCCAAAAATTCAGTTTCAGTGCTTAGATGGTTGCTTTATGGACCTCCTACCTTAGTTTCATAGTTTTTGGAGCTTTGTGGGATTAGTTATGAATTTTTGAAGTTGCAAAAAAGTGCATTTCAATGGGCTCTAAAATCAACCACCTCCTCAAATGTAGACTTCTTGTACATTGGAGAGTGCAAAATGTACCTCCACAGCCTGATCAATTTTAGAACTTGCTCCATTTTAGGACCTCCTACCTTAGAGATCTCAACCGTGCAATCTTGTGGTATATGTGTTGTAGATGAGGTGAATCAAATTTGGAGTCATTTGGTCACATAGATTCAACAAGATTATGATGTTTTAGTGTGGAAAAAAAATGCTGAAATTTTCCTGTAAACACATTTAGTTGAGGTGAAATTTGATTTCTAAGCCTACTCAAATGAAAAAAAAATTGAAACAGGAAAGTACTTTGAAACCAACATACAAAATACACTGGTGAAAGAAAATATCATTCAATTGACTCATTGTGTGTGCAAAATGACTTTGAAATGTCAAAAAATAGTTGTAAAAAACACATCTATAGCTTAACTTCCTTCTACTAAAATGCTTCTCATTCAATCACTCATTACCTCTTGGATTGGTTATGAAATAATAGACACACAAACTAGAATAGTGTGCACAACTTTTCCAATTTTTTTTTAATTAGAAACCAACATTGTATGAAGAAGATATAAGATGTCAAAGTTCACTTTAATCCAAAGATGTATAGATTTTGAACTTCAAATTGCTCCCATACACTCAATGACATGAACAACCTAGATTGACATGAAAATTTCACTACAATAACTAGACTTCAAGGGAAAAATATTGAAATCTTTTTTTTATTGAAAATGAACATTGGATGAAGGAGATACAAGCCTCCAAAGTTGCAACCATCAAATGTAGTTTTGTGAGCTCAAATTGAATCTGTGAACTTTGATTGGCTTCCAAATAATCAGTACATCTTGGATTGATTATCAAATTTTACCACTCAAACTAGAAAAAAAAGAGCAAATTTTCCAACAAGTTTTATTGGATGCAAAAGTTACAACA
This sequence comes from Pleurozium schreberi, assembly GCA_006891605.1. Classification (NCBI taxonomy): domain Eukaryota; kingdom Viridiplantae; phylum Streptophyta; class Bryopsida; order Hypnales; family Hylocomiaceae; genus Pleurozium; species Pleurozium schreberi. Next base: position 246,848 of record VACF01000428.1, on the reverse strand, counting down.
CTATGAATCGGATTTAAACTATGTGAAGACACTTTTGGTCCCTTAGGGTGTTTAGGGGTTAGGTTACCATGGTTTTATAAGAGATGATGAGGGCCAAGATGAACCAACGGCTATGGAGCATTCACCCCCTTATTGCTTTGTCAAAAGGTAAATGTAAAAGCCCCCTATTTTGTGTCATTTACATCTCAAATTTCTTCACCTACCCTTAGCAATTTGAGGCCTCTGATTGCAAATATGAATTCAAAATTTGCAGATTTCATCGTATGTGGCAAATCCAATGTTTTTTTGGGGGGAAAGGGTAAAAAATGGGGCAATAAAGGGGGCATTCTGATTTTCCCTGGCCAAGGTGGACCAATCTCCTTACTTGTATGAGATTTACATAACATTATTCACCAATGCTAGTTTCCATCTTTTTGCTCCCCCAAACACTTGGCAAGAAACGGGGCTTCTAGAAGGCCTCTTTCCTTTGAGAAACCAAATTCAGCAGTGAACAATGCTAGCCAAAATTTTAAAATATTAAAAAAAAAAAATTTTAATTTAAAAAAAAGCACAATCCTACATAGCGGAAGGTCAAATTGAAAAAATAATGATTAAAAAGAAAATCCATTTTTCTCACTATTTCATACTTGGAATTAGAGGCTCAAAATTCGTTAGGAGAAGTGTACACTGAATAGGGGTATTAAGGGGACCAAACAATTAAGGGGACTAAATGAGGAAAATTGTAGATGTTTGAAACATGATGTACAACCCTCGGACACTTCAGTCACTGTTGATGTACAACAAAGGTAGATATTTATATAGTGTGAAATGTTAATTAATTAGTATGGGTCCCCTTAATATCCCTATTTAGTGTAGAAGATAATTAATCAAATACTAAATAGGAGGCACCTTTAGAGTAGCTTTCGGAGGACAAGTGAGGGGGATGGTTCACCCTTGTCACTAATGAGGAAACTCCTTTAGTTACCTCCAACGGGGGTAAACTGGCCCCCCTGCTCGACCTTGACTTTATCCCCTAGTGAAAAAGTAGGACCTTTTTAGTTTCCACACATGATAAAATTTTGAAATTTTGAATTTGTACTTGCAATTAGAGACCCCAAAATAGCTTGGATGTGGTATGGTATAGAAAATGGGTTAATCAAGCACAAAACTTAGCAAGTATTTTCTTAACATGCACCCCTCAAGGAAAAAAAATCGGGAACCTTTGGAAGGGACGATCAAGGAGGTCAGTTCACCTGGCATGTGAAATCCATGGGTTCCTCGCCTACCTAAAGTGATAAAGTTTGCCCCTATTTTTTTTATCAAGCATGGAAAGAGGGTTTTCTTTGGAGTGAAGATAATTTTATATCTTGAAAGATGAGGCCGTCATATATTAATCAAGGTAGTCAACAAAATGCTCTAATTACTGAACCCATAGGTGAACTATTTGGTTCTATAGTAAACTATGAAGTCATCATCTTTTGACAACAAACATTTGTGGCGTCATTCAAGGTCCTATTGGTTCAATAATTGATGCATTTTGGTGACTACCTTGGTCATAAGGGGGGTTCCTTCAAGTGTTAGAGTTATAAGTTTTAGAAAGAATATTTGGCAATGTATTCCCTCGTTTACAGTGGATGATATTACTAAATTGGCACACAATAATGGGATGGTAAGTAGCACTTTGGGATGAATGAAAAATGTTGTTTTTATTAATAAATGGATTATCATCCAATTATTCATGTTACATTTACATCCATGGATGAAAATAGCTTCATTACTCTAATGAAAATTGTTTTTTTTGCACTTTCCAAAGTTGAAATGAAATACTTGAGGATGTTTTTTTGGTAAGCATAATTTAAAGGCTTTTTGATTTTGGATCCCAGGATGCATGTCAAGAATTGAATCAAGTGTCTAAGATTGATTTCATTACACTTACCAAGTTCCATTGTAAAGTGTGTGGCAACTTCAAACAATCTTTATCTTGATTTTGTTGTTCTAATTTTGGAGTTATTATACACAAATTGCTTCAACCCCTAAATGAGAAGGGAATAGTCCATATTTCCAAAATTATGAATAAGTACTATAAAATGCAATTTAGAATAATGATTTAATGATGACACTCAAACACTAGTTGTAAAATACGATCCATAGATCACATCCATATGGTTAAATCAACCACTACACTAACCAATATTTTTCAATTAATTTGAAGCCAAAAACTATAAATTCTTTCTAAAGTTGATTGCAAGTTTAATGTTTTTTATGTTTAAGAGAATTTTTTCCTTCAAGTTCAAATCATAGTGATTTTTGAATTTTTGAATTTTTTTCTATTAGTTCTTTTTGAAGGGTCATTTATAGAATTGAAAAAGTTATTTTTAAAGAGATTTACAATAAATAACATAAAAATGCTAAAGAAAAAACACAAAAATCTACCCAAAATTTAATGGTTGGAAACAATGCATTTTTGTTTACTTTAGATGTGGTTGTGTTCATTTGTCTTCAAATTTTGAATGCCTCAATTGAAGTGCTAAATTAAGGTTTCAAAATTTTATCAAATAATTGGTTCTTGAAATCAAATGTCTCTCTCAAACTAAAAAAAATTGTCTTTGTGACCAATTCTTTTCCCACATTAGGAAGAATATGAGGTCTCAGAAGGTTGTGAAAACAAATCATCCGTAGGGGCTTGTGACATTACAAATTTTAAAAAAATGAAAAATGAAAAATAGTTTTTTTTATTGAGAATCTGATGTGGCACTAGTCACGCCAGATTTTTAAAAAAATTCCATAATAGCACCGCGGTCTTTTTGAACTTGCAACCCTTTAGAGACCTCATATTTTTCCCAATTCCATTTGTATTGCTAATTGTTGTCCAAATGTAGTTACCAAGATATTTTGTAAACTGGAATTTCTTTGACTTACCTAAGAACTAGATTCAAAAAATTATAATTGTTTGAAAGCTTTCAAGTAGTTTAACCTTGGAAGAATCACTAGATTGAAGAACCTTGTGTTTAATGTAACAAATTTTAAATGGAACGTGTTTACAGTGGACCATACTCAACAACTTAACCCTAGATGGACACCAGAGACACAATGTAATGGATGACAATGAATCCTTTTATGTACAATAGATCATAAGTGCACATGTTCGTCCTTGAAATTTTGTGTGAAAAGGAGAGGTTTTGCATAGTAGTTTTGGATCTCCAAAGAGTGCTCTTGGATTTTCTTAAGCACATTATTCACAAGATACCGAAAAGGATGATTTGCACGGTGACCAACCCATGCTTTGGGGGTTAATATTGGGTTGCTTTTAAAACAGGTTCACATGAAGTCTTTCTTAGGGTAGTATTTGGGCAGTAATTCCTCGATTGCCTGCTGACATGGCAACCAGCTCAGATTTGAAGGGTCAGGACGAATGATTCGTTCGTCTCTCCCGCGAGCTGTCTTTCAAGGTGGTCAATCATGGTCGGAAAGGGTTTTATAATGTAGAGTTGCAGTGGAAGCACTTGCAGAGATGACTAGGCAGCCAGCTCAGATTTTAAGGGTTGGAGCGAATGGTCCATCGTCTCTCTCGCGGGTCAAGCTCCCTTATAACCAACTTCTACCTGTGCGTCGCCAGCGTACTGCCCATTCTTCATTGCGTTCTGCTTGGGTCTCACCAGCAAGCAACCAGGTATGTGTACGGTTGATCTTTGTGGCTTCTCTCTGTCATCCGAGATGGCGATCAACCGCGTAGGAAATTGAGCATTTAGAACCTTCCTAGCATGTAATGTGATGTTGAGAAGTCGAGGATTGGCACGGTGAAGCATTTCTTGGATCGAAACGATCTTTGTGAGTGTTGGCTGCATTAAAAAGTTTCACCCGATCGTCTCCTTTAGCCAGTCACACCGCACGGATTTGTATTAGGAGTTTYCTTGTTTCTTGATAGCGTAGACGAGTTTGTGCTTCTTTCTTMTTTCTTCTTTMGAGGGAAGAGGAAAGTGTTGTGTCAACGATCGAGATCACATATATGCGCGTTTGGCTTGTAACTTGCGATGGAGAGTAATTTCCGAGGCGTAAAGATCGTACCGATTTACGCCTTTGCATTGATTTTTTTGTTTGAAATTTTTCGTTCTCTGACCGGTCGAGACGTCGAGGATTGGCATTGTGAAGTTTTTTCGGACTGTTAGGATCTTCGTATGTTTTAAGAGATTTTCTTCRTTTTCCAGTCACACCAGATTTTCTCCATTATTCAGTCACAGTGAGCAGACTTGTGTTTCGAGTTCCTTCCTTTCTTTGTTGGACTCGGTCTTTCTCTGTTTGTTTGCGGTAAAGCTTCGAATCCTAAGTCCTCATCGTTGCGGCTTTGTTACGAAGAACGGTCGACTATTTCAGAATCGATTTTTTGGACTGTGCGTCTCTTTATTACTATTGAGGTTTTATCTGTTAGTTCTCGTCATCTTGCTTTCTTTACCTGTAACCTCTCAGATAGAAGCGTTCGTATTGACGCTGMGCAAGCAAAATCGTTCTCGAACGCCATTGATCGCAATAATGCCTTGAGAGGGWCATYGCACTGTTCCTCGCCTCCRTTATCTTTAGAGCGAAGTCTGATCATAGGTTTTTGCTTCTGAAAATATTTCCTGCTGAAACTGGTTCGATGGCGAAGCTTTTCACTCTCACTATCTAGGATGGACATCGGAATCCTTATTCCCTTACATATTCGATATCACTCGTCTTTGATACGCTCTTGGTACACTAGKAAATTCGAGCCTACAGTTATTGACTTCTCCTTTCAAATATACATGTGCAGAGTTTTCTTGGAGTGTYATCAYTTTGTGGTATTTTAAGATCTTGGTGTACAGTGTTGTTTGGCAGGATCCGTCACTTCTCTATGTTGGATCAGTGAAAACTTGACGTCTACACTTTTCCTTTCAAGGGACACATTCGTTAAGATCTCTCGTAGGGATGGCCGCATACGAAAGGCAGGAATCAAACGGTTGGGCCGATCAATGGGATAAACACTTTGACGAGGATGTGGGAGGCCAGGGAGGGCGAAAGAGGAGTAGAATGTCCAAGGTTAAAGCTGCGGCCACGAACAGTGTGGAAATGACAATGAGCGCTGCAACCGTGAGCGCACAGAAAGTGAAGTCCGGCACTTCAACCAGCCTACGTTGGATCAAGGATAAGGTTCAGCGAAAGAAGTGAACTGTCTGGATATCCTGTAAGAATCGTGCCATTTTAATTTCATCATTTTGGCTTCGGCGATGGTGGATGTATACGGATACTTGCATTGTAATGCGCTGTATGTGCCCATCCGTTTTGTGTGATCTCATCTTGGACATTGACGATGGCTGAGATTATTGCATATTGTCGTTGTAGTTATTCCTTTTCATGTCGCTCAAGTTGTTATTGGAGGAAATAAGGTGGAGARTTCTTTCGTCATCTTGCTGTAGATGAGGGGAATTGAAAAGGTCTCGTAAAAAACCGAGCAGACTATATGAAGAGCTATACTTGTGTGATATCAGGTTCACAGGCATTCAAGACCAATATGTGCTATACAATTAGAGAATGCAACTAAATTTGTGGTAATTCTTGAAAAGATTATGAAAATCTAACTATTCATTCATATATAGAATTTGGACTTTTTTTCAACGGTTAATTTGAAATTGAAAAAACAAAATCATTTCAGTAACATTGATTATGTAGAAAATTCATAAATGGTGTTGCCCATCTACTTCGTTACATTCTTACATGCAAATAGTACATTTATTGTTGTTTTAATGCAATGTACATGATTCTGAAATATTGTATTAGGGTAGGAGCACCCAAATGACCCAATGGCATTAGTGTACCTAATGGCGTCAAATTCTACATTTGGTAGTCATTTCAAAACATAAATGTATGTAGACCATAAATAGCTTATTTTATTTGACCTAAATGACAATCTATCTATAGTCTCCTACATGTATGATCTTAAATCAAGCCTACATAGAACTTAACTCCATAAGGTAAATTGATGTCATTGGGTGCTCCTACTTTATAGCTTAGAAATGTTCAGAATGAAAAATCAGAATTGAATCAGATCCAAACTTGCAATGTATATCAAGATCAATTATGSAAGTATTCTTCATACATGTGTTCAGCATACACTTAACATTTTGTGGGTACATAATCCAAACTATGCTTCGTGACAAAGTTACTTGGATACTAAGTTGCAAGCTGTGGTACACTTGAATATTTTTGTTACATTCCACTACTATTCATTATTTTTAGAACTTTGATAATTCCTAAAAGTCAAATGGGAAAATCTATTTATAGTACATGYAGTCTATTTTATAAAATTTAATATGTGAGATCCTAGCACTGAATTCTTGTACTCTATGTTTTTTGAATTTTGCAAAAACATTCGAAGGAATATACACATGGTAGTGTTTTCTTCATATCTTTGCAATTGCATCATATAAATTCATCACCAATGATTTTCAATCAATTATCATATATACATATGAAGTATACCTCAAAAAATTAACTATAAATATAATATTATTTTTTGAAAATTGAAATTTGGTATGCTAGATTGAAATTGCAAAAGAATGCAATGTTATTGCAATGTTATTTATGCATACAAAAGTATCAATTRGCAATTGAATTTCACATTATCCAAAATTCTTTGAATATAAAATAGGTAGTTTGTAAGAGTATTGCACCACACTACATATTAACCCCTAAAGGACCATTTGTTCCTTCGGGGGACAAGGTAGATTTTGGGCATGTACCTACGGTCTCAATTTTTGTCTTGATTTTTTGAAACTGTTTTTGATGATAGAAAAACTAAATAATTAGCTTCATGGGAATATAATTTTTTTCTCAATCGATGCCCGGGAACAAAAGTTATGCCCAAAACAAGTCAACGCAAGGGAGAAGGGGGGAGAGGGGGCAGCAAAAAAAAGTTTCAAAAATTTGAATTTTTTTTTTTGAATTTTTTTCCTCATAGTTTATATTTTTGTCTATATGGAAAGAATTGATTCATTCCATTTGGATTTGTTTCGAGAAAATTATGGAAAATCTTGTTTTTCGAGCAATTGGTGCATCTTTTTGAAAAAATAACTTGTAGGATTCATTTTTAAATGCAATTTTTACAATTTTAAGAAAAAAAATGTTCCACATGGTTTAGTTTTCTTGCTAGAGTGCAAAAAATTAAAGTTAAGAAGGTTCTAAGTCAAATAATCTAGTCCCGCAATGTGCTCCAAAACTTGTTTTTTTCACTTTAAACGCAGATATCTTGCAATCTATGAGGTCAAAAATTCTGAAATTTTTTCCACACATCTTCACACTAGTTAGGTGTAAGATCATATGGTTAGATTTGCAAAAGAAAAAAATTTCAGATTTTTTTTACTCTTTGCTATAGAAATGGCTGTTTTGAGTGTTTTTTCATAGAAAAAAAAGCCTTGGTTCTATAGGGATTAACAATGACAAAGTGCTTAACCCCTAATTGCCTAAGCGACCATATATGGTTGCTCTACAATTTCATTTCATTTGTGTAGAGGCAATTAAGTTCATTTTGACCACATTAAAACTTTTTATTAGCAGTATTGAAGGTTAGCTATTGGAAATTTTTATTTTCACCAGAAAAATATTTTTTCTATTTTTGAAAGGTACTCAAAGGCATATATATGTACCATCAGCGGAAGTGTAAAGCTTGAAGATTTTACCTGATTTCTTGGGTTTGAGCAATGCTCTCCAATTTCATTTGRTAATTTAAGATATAAAAATCATGCTCATCCATTTGCTTTGATAATTATCTCAATGGAAAGAATAAAGTTTTTGCATGATTTTTAGTGTTGAAAACTTAAACATGCAAGTGTTGATTAGGAGTATTTGCTATTTCTACTAAAGTTCACTATGAAGAATCTGGAGTCATTCTACTAAAGTTCACTATGAAGAATCTGGAGTCATTCTACTAAAATTCTTAATATATGATAGTAGGATTTCCATGATTGTTTTGGGCTTCACCGACTCACAATGCAAGAGGATGATTTGCATATGCAATGCTCTAAAATCCCACTACAACATGTCTTTAAAAACTGCTACATAGTTCATTGACAAGTCCCCCCAATTTTTTGATGGCAATTCAAACACAAACACTATCGTGCTGTTGTAGCTCACTACACTAATGATGATAAATAGTGTTACCCACACTAACTATTTTAAAAATACTATAAGTTTTCACTCTTCATGAATATTTTTACCCAGTGAATGGATACTAATAGCACTATAGTTGGGAAAACTCTGTACCTATAGTTGGGAAAAATATTCATGAAGAGTAAAAACTTATGGCTGTTTTAAATCAATTAGTGTAGGTAACACTATTTACCATCATTAGTGTAATTGGGAGGTCATTTCATCTTCCACTTGGAAGTAAGTGATTATTGAACATTGTGATGCATGCTTACTTAGTGACTTTGCAATCGCTCTTGCTCAACAACAAGCAGTCCATGTCCTCCTGGTTCCTCCAATCTGACTCTGAATCTCACACCAAGTTTAAATTCCATTCTACCAATGGTGGAACCTGTATTTTTCACTTTCCTTGGTATTCTAGTTTTTGTGAATGTATACAATTTCATTGTTGAGACTCCCCGTCTTAACCCAATTGCAAGAAATAACTAAAACAACATTCCTAATAGTGACTTCCTACAACACTAATTCAGCAGAGGTTAGCTATGATTTTCATCCATGTATTATATTCAAATGAGGTAAAAAAACAGCCTCTATTAGCATTCAAAACTTGAACACTAGGAGATTGGAGATCCGATGGCAACAGAGGACAATTTTAGAAAAGGTTTGACTCACAATTTTCCTCAAGACATGTGTTAGCAATTCAAGAGAGCAACTGTGACAAGCTTTAGAGGCATATTGCAAGGCATCCCAAAACCTCAACAAAAGCTTCTTTTGCCCTCCAAGCTATTTCAAAGGAAAAATGTACAATGAGGATTGTCCAAAGCGACATTGCCACAACACCACCAACGTATATAGGCTTGATGACCAATTATAAGGAAAATTGAACTGAACAAATGCAATATTTCTTTTGCAACGACAAAATTGAGCGTTGTATGAAGAGGAGAAGTCAAAAGTAGGTGTTGTCAAGACCTAAGGTTCCTGCAATATGGCCTATGAAAATGGGCACCAATCTGTCAAAACAAGAGATTTTGGCCTTTCAAGCTTTCCCAACATCAAGTTATTTCACTTCAAAGACTGTTTGGTGGAGATATAGGTTTAAATTTGGTGTCTACTCACCCTATTCCATGTTTACCAAATGAGCATCCAAAAATCCAATGGGGAAAATAATTTGTCAAAACACAAAGGCATCAACATTAAAGCACATGAACAACTGCACATTTACAATTACACTGAAGGCATGCAATCATTGGGTCACAATGGTTCCTCACCCTAGATTTAGTTGAATTGTTTGTCTCGATTCTAAATCAAAGCCAAGGATTGAGCAATATATGCTTACCATTTCATCATTTCCAAAATGCTCATGCCCATAWTTCAAAGAAATATACAAAACTATTAGGCAAGCRAGGACAATGGGCAAATTGTAAGCRTATTTATTTTGTTTTTACATTCATTTGCAACCTTGAGTTGACARTAGATGCCTTCATTCATGCTCCAAGTTTTGATTTCAATGAAGTCAAGAAGATCTTTCTAAGCAGAATATYGAATCATTTAGTTCTAAATTAGATTTTTTACTGCAAACCAGTACCAGCTTCTATGCCTTGTGTATTCATCAATGAATTTTTAGTGAGACTAAAAGGGCTACTAACTACTTCCATTTCACTTTCAGAACTGAGATTACTATGTAATTTGTCGTATCATCCTCAAATCTACCTATAATTTTTATTAAAGTTTATTGTATATTGAAGTTATTAAAGTTATTAAAGTTATTAAAGTTCATTGATATCATGTGTTTCCACCTTGATTCCCTTCTAACTGTTGTGCATTCAATTTTTTGTATGAGAAATTGAAACACAAAACCTTGATAAATTAGTTCAAGGTTGGGATTCTTTCATGTTTTATTCAAGCAAAGTCTACACGGTCATCAATACTGGAAATTTCCACGGTAATAGGTCTATTTGAAAATATTATATAATACAAAAAAGCAAGTTAATTCAACTCCAAAAAAATTCTACAATCATAAGACAATTTATTTCCATGGATTAGAATGTTTTGTTGATTTTGACCTTCTTTCATCTATTTTTTTTATCCACCATCTTCCACTTTTTGCATTCACCTTCATACATTTTTTCCATCCATCTTCATCTATTTTTTCATCCATTTTTTCATCCATTTCCATCAAATTTTATCCTTTTTCATTATAAATCCCTGTTCTCCGCTTGTTGCTCCCTGCTCCCCGCTTACATACAAGTGATGCTGGAACTTTCACTAAGCTAAAAAAGTTTATTGACRTTCTATCCAAGGTTAGTTGWTCAAGCTACCTTACAATTGCTAAGTGGCACCGCACCCTATTAGGATTTTTTTTGTCATCCTATTTCAAAATTTTGATAAGAGTCACATCTTCCTCTTTCACAAACACACTTGGTGAAGTTTTGTCTCCCTCAATACACTTAATTGTTACTTCTCTCACAATTACTTGTATGTTTTAGCTTCTTGCTYTAGTTAATATGCTTGATTATTTGTTCATGACTAGTGGTACATGGATGTTGGGTAGATCTACTTTTGAGGCATATTAGAAGGTATTGCAGTTTCATTTGGTATATCTTTTTCATTCTTTGATGTACTAACCAACTTCCAAAAAATATGTAACMCTCCAATTTAGGATCCTAGTGCTTTTTGAAGGCTAAATTGTTGGACCCAAGGCAATGGGGCTTTTCCCACTTCAAATCTAGCTAAGGATCTTTGAGCATTAGAAATAAAAAATATACCCCCTTACGAGTATATCCCTCCAAAATTCCAATATAAAACACTAAAATTTGGGTTTTTGCCAAACCCATTTTTTCAACTTAGAAAACGAGATGAGTGTAAAAATATTAATAGGTAATTGACCAACTAAAGAAGACATCTCTAGAAAATAATTGTTTGATTAAAAAACATAGAAAATCGAGTGAATTYAAATAGAAGTGAAAGTCAAATGAGTTCCTTAGAAAAACTCTTCAAAATTGTGCACTTCTTCTCTCCACAAATCAAACATTGTCACTTGAAAAGTCATGCACGACGCAAATGGACAAAGTAACAATATACAAGGTGCTAAAAAAAAAAGAAGTGGGAACATTATTATTTTTGAAAGACCCTATGCTGACCCATTTTTACAATGCAAGAACTAATTATTTATTGCAAGGTGATCACAGTTAAAAAATTTTAAATTTTAAATTGAAACCAAGGACTCTAGAGTAGCTAGGTGTAACTGAAAAATGCAAAATTAATCACCACAAACCCGGGAATTCTTTTTACATTTATCTAACACGATGAAAAAATGGGAGTTTTGCATTTCAGCTTTTGGAAGGAGTCAGTTGTGAAACAGCCAGTGCAGTCAAGAGGAGCACCAGAGACAGACCGGGCCGGGTGGTGGCCGGGATGGGCAAGGCGACCCGCTGCGTCCCTTTCCGTTCTATTTTCGATCACCCTGAAGGGTTTTGTTGCCTGCGGGGGAGCATCTTCGCTCGTGCAACAGGAGCCGAAGGCTGTGGCGCTGTAGCCAACTCGCCATCCTTCTCCGTCTGATTGCTCCKGCACACCAGATTCCAGAAACCCTAAAGGAGTTTGTCGCGACGGAGAATACAAGCCCTTACAAGATTCGCGTGACGACGCCGTGGCTGGTGCAGCACTGGCAGGARGGATGGCGACGATGGCGATGGTGGACGAGCCTTTGTACCCCATAGCCATCCTCATCGACGAGCTTAAGAACGACGACATCCAACTGCGCTTAAACTCGATCCGGCGCCTGTCCACCATCGCGCGCGCCTTGGGGGAGGATCGCACGCGCAAGGAGCTCATTCCGTTTCTGAGTGAGAATAACGACGACGACGATGAGGTGTTGCTGGCAATGGCGGACGAGCTTGGAGGTTTCATTCCGCATGTTGGAGGGGTGGAGTTCGCGCACGTGCTGTTGCCGCCGCTGGAGTCGCTGTGTACGGTGGAGGAGACTGTGGTGAGGGACAAGGCCGTGGAGAGCTTGTGCAAGGTTGGAGCGCAGATGAAGGAGCGCGACGTCGTGGAGTGGTTCATTCCTCTTGTCAAGGTGGGTATTGATTGGCACTGGCTCGCCTCTATAGTGAGAGATGCAGATATTGTGTTTCTTCAAATGGATCCTCTGACTACTGCTAATCTTTTAATGTGTGAGGATTGATTCCGTGATGCATTTTGATTAGGGTTTCCAGAACATGTCATATTAGAGAAGTGAGACAATATCGCGGGTTGCGCGAGGACTCTGCAACATTTTATTAGGGCACCTAATGAGCGCGGAAATTTCGGTTGGGATTTTAGCGAGGAAGGATTTTCTTAGGGTTTCGGTTGCTAATCTGTGTTCTAGGGTTTCGACGTAAGTTCGTGTCGAATTCAGCACTTTGCATGTTGTCGAAATCCAATTTCCATTCAGGGGTTACGACCAATCACAAGACGACACGTGTCCATTGGGACTGAAATTCTGACTCTAAAGTGAGGTATCGTGAGGGGGGTCGCAACGCGGTTACTGTGGGGAAGAAGGAGACTTTTGTCCAGGGGATCAATGCGGCAGTATGAATGTATCCGGGAGCGCTAGGTCTTAGATTGGAGACTCTGTTGCAAGTAGGGCAGTTTATGGTATTCTTTGAGTCTCTGCAACATTTTTTTTTTTGCTTTTTGTTGACTTTTTGTGTTTCCCTATGGATGACAACAGAGACTTGGTGCTGGGGAATGGTTCACCGCAAGAGTGTCAGCCTGCGGGCTTTTCCACATTGCTTACCCTAGTGCTCCGGAGCTTCTTCGGTCTGAGTTGCGTTCGGTTTTCAATCAGCTCTGTCACGATGATATGCCCATGGTGCGACGATCAGCTGCGCTGAATTTGGGCAAATTTGCGGCGACAGTTGAACCAATGTATCTGAAGACTGATATTATGACCTTCTTCAGGGATCTTACTCTAGATGGTAAGTGTGCTATTCTTAGAGGATTTTAGTGCTGTGCATTTCAGAGAATTTTTCGAACTGGACTAGTATTAATTGGTGGACGGGTATAATTGAGAATTGATCAGCACACACTYGCTCTCTTTCACGACTTAGATTCCCTTGCAATTCTCTACAAATATTTGTTGTCGGGAGTTCCATCGACGTTATCACAACCACGTGGTCAGTGTGCACCATTTATGTTGGAAGTTTCTGCTGTTGCACATATGTGGGAAATGAAAGTGGCAACGCTAGATTTCAAGATTCTCCTAGATGTCGATGGGTCCATGGTTGATTGAGCGAGATGGTTGCAGATCAAGACTCAGTGAGACTTCTAGCTGTGGAGGGATGTGCTGCATTGGGCAAGCTTCTGGAGCCTGCTGATTGCGTGGCAAATGTACTTCCTGTTATAGTGAGCTTCTCACAGGTAGGGTTTTGCTGGCCATCTTTTCAACACCCTACTTTTTCCAGGTCGTTCCTTTCAGATCACTCTCACATGGCATTTCCCTCTCTGCTATGCAGTGCTTGGCGGATGAAGCTCCAAACAATGTGGTTGGAATATATTGGGATGATGGGCCGAGGTCTTTGTTTTTTTCTTCCTCATTAGGCCAATTCTTCCTTGGCACCTCCAACTTTCTTCTGAACACTTCCTAGATAGTGGGTGCCCTCTAACAGTGTATGTTGGGTTCCCAAAGGAATTAAGGACAATCAAAGGCTGATTTAATYCAGGACTAGCTATGGTCCTTCAGTAGTCACAATCAAGAGCAGTTTTGATACGGTTCACTTTTCAACGCAGAAGTCTTCTACTGTCATGTGTAGAGGTGGTTTCAGAGAATTAGTGCACGATTCTGGATATGTAATACTCAGTATACACGTTTTCTTTTGGGTTCCAGGACAAATCATGGCGGGTGCGTTACATGGTGGCGAACCAGTTGTATGAGCTTTGTGAAGCAGTTGGTCCAGAGCCGACCAGGTGCTTATCTAAGAACTGTGCTGTATTTATCATTCCAGTGTACTGGAGTTCTTTGGCTTTGTTAGGATTTAAAAATGTGGGCTGGACTGGGATTCGATATTGAACTCTGGATTCTTGTGTGGAACTGATGTGGTCATGTGTGCTCGACTTCTAGGACTGAGCTAGTACCAGCATATGTACGTCTACTACGTGATAATGAAGCAGAGGTGCGTATTGCTGCAGCTGGCAAAGTGACTAAATTCTGCGGGATTGTCAGTCCTCAGGTTGCACAACAACATATTCTTCCATGTGTGAAGGTATGTTTTCTGTCCTGAATTGAAGAAGCTTGTGGTTACTTCATCTGCTGTCAACTTGTGCGTCTAGTAACTTTTTATTTACAGTCGGTCTCTAACCCACACAATTTGTGGCAACAATGTTACAGGAATTGTCAACTGATTCATCACAACATGTACGAGCTGCTCTTGCATCAGTCATCATGGGCATGGCACCGTTGTTAGGGAAGGTTAGGCAATCTATCTTAATATATCGTTTGTCTGAGAATTTTTTTTCTATATGTACTTTTGACAAGGATCATTTTTCTACCACTGTCTCATTGATTTTCTTACGGCCTAAACTAGCATCAATAACCATTTTTTTGATAGGCCTATTCCCTTTCAACAATGGGAAAGCCTTAAGAGAAATTTCTTGTAGCTCATGTCAATGTATTTTTTATGGCTTTTTGTAGGAAGCCACCATTGAGCAACTCCTGCCCATATTTCTATCACTCTTGAAGGATGAATTTCCAGATGTACGGCTAAACATCATCAGCAAGCTAGATCAAGTCAATCAAGTAAGGGGTTATTTCTATTATCAAAGAGCATCRTGTTGTTGCAATTCTTCATTCTGATGAACCTGTTGACTCTTGACCTATTTACATCTTATCATCCTTCCAAATTGTAGTTCTCTATCTACTAYCTTCAGTTATTAAGGTTTCCAATAAGAAGGAAGAGCGGTTTTAAGCCTTGAGCTTTTTCTTTGCAGGTGATAGGTATTGACTTGTTATCCCAGTCACTGTTGCCAGCTATTGTTGAGTTAGCTGAGGACCGGCATTGGCGTGTCCGTCTTGCCATAATTGAGTATATTCCCTTATTGGCCAGCCAATTAGGTGTCGACTTTTTTGATGACAAACTGGGTACTCTATGCATGCAGTGGCTTGGCGACCAGGTGCACATATTACCAATTTATAACAAGCTATGGATTAATGYTTTTCWTTTGTTTTGGAAGATACARAAAGAAGCAATGCAAATGAGTGACTCTCAAGSAACRGATGCGTATGATTTTATAGGAACAGTGGTCACTTGCTTACCAGTGTGTACGTCTGTTTTCCGCCCTTCTAACCATAGTTAGGATGAACAGGTRTATTCTATCCGAGAGGCAGCTGCGAACAATCTTAAACGCCTTGCTGAAGAGTTCGGCCCCGAGTGGGCATTACTGCACATTATTCCTCAGGTACTTACCGAATTTAATTGCTGTGAGGTTTTAACTTCAGAAATTTCAGTATTGCAATAGTAACTTTTGTTGAAGTGAGAGGTTGCGCATGTTTCCTGACGATCTTCCGGGCGTTGCAGGTGATGGAAAAGATCAACAATCCTCACTACTTGTACCGCATGACAGTTCTTGTGGCGATTTCTCTCCTTGCTCCTGTAGTTGGTGCAGAATCTACCTGCCAGACAATGTTGCCAGTCGTCATCAATGCTGCAAAAGACAGGTGCAGTTACTTTCCTTCCCTTTGTAATAGAAGTTGACTATTTCTGATTATTTTATTAGTACAATGTGTTTTTTGTGGGTGGTAAAGTAGAGATTTCATGCTGATTTTCCTCTCTGGTTTGAGTTGACAGGGTTCCCAATATCAAGTTTAATGTCGCCAAAATGCTTCAATCTATGATTCCTATTGTCGATTCCACTGTAAGCTCACAACTTTCTCCCTATGGCATCTCCAATGTTGCACCTTTCAATCGAGWAACATGGTAGAAAGAAAGGACCGGCTGTATAGTATGCAAGTTTGATGCTTCGAATTACTACAAAGAAGTGGTCGGGAGGTTGTAGACAGTGTACTCATATCTAAAGCTTAGTGTGATCAATTGACTGCACGAGTCTCTCTAAATCAGTGGCTCGCTCTTCTTAAATCACGAAAACCGTTTTTATTGCTCTTTGAAGCTCAGCAGTATCTCAGTATCTGTGCATGTGCTAACATCAAATATRACTGAATTATATCTTCTATGGCAAGGATCAAATCAAGTAACAAACCATAGTTTTCATTGTAAAATGGTAGCGTCAAATCGGTCTTGCTGACACCAATTCCTTTCAGGTTGTGGAGCAAACGATTCGACCGTGCTTGTTGGAACTTCAGGAAGACGCTGATGTAGATGTCCGATTTTTTGCTGGCCAGGCTCTGCAAGCCTGTGATCAAGTCATGTGTGCTTAACTCGAATTATACACCCAAGACTTTATCCCTCAATGGCTGCAGTGTTCTTCCAGCAAGCTTGGCATGATGTTGAGGAATTTCTCTTGCTAGTCCCTTAGTTTTCCCACACTGGTTTTGAAGTAGTGGCCCAGCGTACTGGAGAGTTCCAAGTAGAACGAATCAGCTGTGAAGTGCAAATTTTTCTTAGCAAGAGGGGATCATCCAGTCGATGAACGAGTTATTGTAAAACTAGGAAAACCGACAGGACCCCCTTCAGTTCTTCATCCACTAAAGGCTAACTAGTGAATGTGCCTTTACTAAATCTGATCCACATCTGTATTTACTCTTGTTTGTATATCTTCTACAGGAGGATTCTAGTGAAATGAAGCCTGACTTCGGAAGTGCAGACTTTCAAGTTGTGGTTAGTTTCGGAATYGATCTGGAGTTTTTTTTTTGCCGATTGACTTGTTTTGCGGCGCTGTGGTTTGACTGAATCAGTACACATTCCTGACTGTTTGGTTTGTCATGGTTGATGTATTTGCTGTATTTGCTAACTCTTTTTAGGAACTTAAGATGCTGTTGGTGACAATCATTTTTATGGGGTTTGAGTTTGTTCTTATCCACTAAAAGTTTGCACGGAACTTGAATAAGGTAGAAACACCCATTAGTGCACGTGTACCCAATCTTGTACCATAGACTACACCTAATTGTGTCCATTGGTTGTAGTTAATATGTCTTACAAATACTTGATTGTGATTTGCGGACACATATGAATGACACATACTTAATTCTGATTTGCTGACTGCTGATTTTGGCAGTGTTCAGATTTAGGTACACCTATAGGACAGTTCCAGTGGTCTAGTGAGCTGGCACTTCAAAAAATCATAGAAATTACATACAATATCCAAAAAATATAATTTTTTTTTTGAATATTCACGATTTTCACTCGCTAATACTACAAAAATATTATTTTCAGAAAAATTTGCCTTCAGTCATGCTGAATTGCTTAAATGATCGGTTTTGGGTGCTTTCACCTTAGTATAGTATAGTATGCAAATTTGATACCAATTGTTCTCAACAAAGAACTCTCATCGCTCTACAATTTGTGCCAATAATCTACATTTACTTTTGTTGAGTTTAATACTTTTTTGTTTACTGGATTGTTGGTTGTATATTGTAGTAAAACTTCTAATAAGATTTGGGCCAAGACCGGTGTAACACATTTTTGTAGAGAAGTCATTACATTAAGATAGGGTCATTTGCCTTCATGACATTTGTATGTGGCTTAGGTTGGCACTAGTCTCAACATTACTACAGAGAGGTTTGTTAGTTCAGAGAGTAAGGTTTATTAGAAGTTTCACTATAATATTTTTGTGTCATACAATATAAAATCTTGATGCCTAGGGTGAAAAAATGTAATTTTAAGATATAGTGTTTGATCATTTTGGTGTTTTAGGTTTCTATATTTGCTAATATTTCTAGTTTGCTCAATAAATAATAGTTAGGTCAAACAATAGGACCTTTGGAAACATACAAACAAAGTATTGAAGTTATTCAATTTTGGTTTCGTATTTTGCCAAAAAATATTGGTTAGTGCAATGATAGATGGTATCATATGGATGTGGTGTATAGGTTAGAGTTTATATTATTTGAAAGTTGTTACAACTTCACTCTTCTAAGTTGCTTTGCATAATACTTGACATTTTTGAAAGTTGTGGACTACCCTTGATACATGGGGCCTATTACCTAGAAGTGATGGATGTGGCAAAAGATTTTGTTGTGAGAAATTGACTAGTTGCATTCTTTATTCTACAAGAACCTTGAAAGTCATTTGTCAATTTTTTCTTGTCCTTTGTTGTATTACAAGGTTAAAAGCATGTTTGTTCAAACTAATTTTAAAATTGTATTCCATATCTCTATAAAAAGGCTAAAGAAGGTGATTTCAAAATCATACTTAAAACTTTACARAGGAKACTCATACTTTGAAGAGGGAAGGACACCAATTTAGTAAGAAACTCTARAATCACAAGGTTTTGACATCTATAKTGAATAATARAATTTATGAATAAGAATGACKTGCAATTCTTCGATTCARAGTCTGTAAGTGTCGAGCATTRCAAAAAATATTCCAATCSAAGTTTAAAACGAGAGTTCTCTTTGCCACCTCAATAAAATCCAAAGAACTTGGGTTTTGTTGATTTCATTTAGAGTAATGTAGTCTCCATMTACCATCATAATGTGATTTATTGACTGAATCATAGGGGAGGTGATTTTGCAGTTGACAAATGCTACATGAGGTTTGAGTAGGATCTTAATCAGAAAATGAGCCGGTGCTTCAGGCAAAAAGCCACTCGTGGCATAGCTGTTTTGTTGACCTTACATTTTGTTGACCTTACATTTTTCCATTGACTATTTGTGCCGTTGAAGAGCTCCAGAATGAGAGAAGTGGATACCGTTGTGAGTTTGCTGGAATAGAAACAAGGCCAATAATAACCACTAGACATCACTAATTAAACCCAGTTTGCGGTCAGTAATGGATGTACAGTACAGTACGGAGCAGGACCTCATTTGTACAATGCTTGCAACTCAGAGATAGCAAAAAGTGGGATCGACTCAGAAGAAAATACAGCGATGAATTCAGAGTAGGAAAAGACCTACAGTAAGTGCCCCATAGGAGACTTGCGCAATAGTATCTCACAGCTCAYTAACTAAACTGTAATAGCCGAAACACTAGCTGATGCCGCATCTGCAATTCTTTCGTGCTCCTTGTTCAAAATCTGTAACACCAGAATTATTGTGAGTCTAATTTCTACAGGACAGTTTTCTGGGAATCAGTGTTACAAACGTYAAAACAAACTGAAAATAAGTTTGAATAGAAAGCCAATGGCCATTACAATCGCAGCTTTTAGAAACATAAAAATCAAAGAGTCGCATGGATGTTGACACCAATGACTTTCCCTGAAACAGCATCCTGGGAATAAAGAGAAACATAGCATCGAAGAATACCTTGTTGTTTATTAGGTTGTGTAGAGCAATAACACTCCGAATTAGGGAGGAAAGGTAAATCACCAACATCATGTCATTTGTTTTCACTGCGGAATCAAAACAAGTGTTAAAACATGCACACTAGACCTTCTGAAATCCTCCACAATGTAACAGTAAAACAAGATCCAGTATCCTRAATTTCCATCACGAAGATATGACAAATACAATCCCCAAGCATGACTGCCACCTATTGGCTCTTCAAGAGCGACAGGATCCTAACAATAAAGCCATGCCATAGCCATGCTGAACAACCGACAAGATGAATTTTTCCTAACATGTGGCTTGGAGCAAAACGTATATTCTTGTGAATTCCACGCTTTAGTCAAATTAAAGGGTACGAACGTCACTCTGCCAAAARGGCTATATCACAATGAAAAACTTCACGAAGACAAATATACAAAACTCACCAGCAAAGGACTTAACCAGCTCATGAACATTGAGGTTGGGTAGCAGGTTGAATACATCCTGCTCGAAAGAAGGGCAAATTATCAGCACAGTAAATTCCCATTCTACTGGTTATACTAAAAAAGGGACACCTATACCTCAAGCCAAGGGAGGAGGCTCACCTGAAGATGGTACAAAATTTCATGATTCAAAGGCAGTTTGCCCTCCACGACAAGCTCCAGATAAGCATGGATTTCCTTCAGCCGTGCTTCCAACCCCTTCAATGCCACAAGTTTTCCTCCCACCTGCGCCATGTTGGACAATACTATCAGGCTGTMATCTCCCAGCCACTTGATAGAATAGTAGACGAGTTGATCAATGTAACAGTGTAGCAAGAACTAATGGTACTCCTCTTCAAAAAGATATATCGTACCTCCGTAGCAAGTGTGCTGATAGTCGCATCTTTAACGTCCCTAAGAAGATGCTCCACACCTGCAAAACAGAACATATAACTTGTACATCACATTCCGCTCCAAGAAACTCTGATTGTTTAAMGTACGCTAGCAACCATCCCACATAGAAGAGAGMAATTAAAACTTAATCCCACCTACACTGCATACACAAAAACCTTGATMAAATTCGCAACAAGTCGCTTGACATCAATAACTTTAAAGCTCTTCCCACAGTGATGCTGAAAAGCTAACGATGATTTTCCAATACTCCAAATGCCAGATCTGGTTATAGAAGGCCATGGCTGAACTTCTCAATCGCAAACAATTACATACCAATTTCCTCAGCTTCGTAGGCTCCAATCTCAGACGCAACATGCACAAACGCCTTTTGACTTTTTTGTGTGGCATCCTGTACATAGATCATGGGCCAACTCAATTATGCAGGGYTCAGAATTCAAATTCAGGGATCAGGACATATATCTTTGAGGGAATACGTCAACAAATGATATACTAACTCAAATTTTATACCTGTACTTGCACGACACAGATCGTGTACTGCGCATGAGTCCCAGTTTTCCTCGGGTAATAGAGGGCTCAAAAATACTACGTAGAAGCTGCAACAGACAATCGACCCGCTAACAACAAATTTCACTAATGTGTTGAGGTCCTCAGTGCAWTTCACACCCTGCATGAAGGTTGAATCCCAATGTAAAATTCCTTGACTATGTGCGTCGAGATATTTACCTCTTTGACTTCCTCAACCGCATAGTAAGCCTTCGTTGGAATACCAAGCTCCCGAGGCTGTACATCAATAATCACCAGAACTGGATTTGGACAATAACTGCAAGAACAACACAAGATGAATTTGAGTAATCGGACAGAATCCTTACATGCTTGCAATTGTTGCCGCATTCATGTTTCAAATGATGAACGTTTGGATAATGACGAAAATTATCCCCTGGTGCAAATTCCTAAATGATAAGAGAAATACCGACAAACTGGACAGAAGAAAACATAATGCTGTAATACTTACTCCCGGAACAATTCATGAATGTCAAGATCGTTCTCTCGAAGCTTAGGCCCGGTGCTGTACCACCCTATCACATGTTCCTTAGCTGTCCAATCAAGACTGAAACAATTTAGTTYCATGACAAAARAKTCCAACAGACTCRGTGTATCCGTCACGGATCACCCTTTGTTCAAATTGCTACAARACGTAAGAYGATACYAAAACCGTCTTCTATATTGAASCCTCCAACAGCAGCTCGTCTATTCGTAAAATTGGTCATACATCTTAGCAAGCTGAGTAAGCATGAACAGGTTAAATGATCAGGTCACTAAAGAGCAGTGGAGGGATTACTTTGCCAACTGTCACTTATTGCTCTCTACAACCCCTACCTTAAAGTTGCATAAGAAATTAGAACGAAGTGACAAGAAGAAATGACTCAACAGATTTGACTCTTGTAACCAAAGATCCCCCACAGCTCTATGCATCTCTCAAAATTCGCACTCCGTCATATTTAAAATGCTTAAAGTGAAGCAAATTGTATCCTATACCTTAAAAAATAGGATTTTCCATACTTCCAGGAGTTCGTGAAACATTCAGTGACCAACAAAAGCATGAAATATTCAAAATCATTATTCCGTTCGTAGAAACTACCGAAGTAAAAAACTCCACGCAAGTTAAAAAGTCATAGATATATTATTCCAAGAGATCGTCACTCGTTACATAGTCAATTTTGATTTCAAGCTAACTTTTCCATATTTACACAGCAGAGTACTGACAAGAATGACTTGAAGAGGAAGAGCAGTAGGAGGTGTACCGTTAATTCTCTTGAACATGTCGAACATAGTCTCATGGTAGTTGTGATCCAAGAACCAAATGCTGGCATCCTTATCATCTTCCTCAAATGGCACTAAATTCAAAAACRATTCCCACCCCAAGCATGACCAAAATTTCAGCACCAAGTTACATTACAAGCACCAATGGCATAGTATTCCAATTAAGGAAAACGATACTAAACCTATTAGGGACCTGATCCCGTCTCCTATATTAACACCTGCTACCAACARCAGTCATCTTCATACACTTGGTTGAACTTATTTGCAACTGATGTAAGCATGACGAGGCTAAATTTCTATGGAAATTGATCTTGAATGCAAATGCGGTTGTCTACTGTCCCTTCAATCGTGATCARCATCCTCTCACTTTAAATGATYGCATAAGAAATTCATAAAGAGTGATAAAATTTTGTTCTCAACAGAATAAATTTTGGCTCTGGTACCCAAAGTAAWCCCTCCAGAGCTCTATAGTGATCTCGCAACGAAAGTACACTCCTCCAAAATGATTAAAACGMTTAAAGCGACGGAAAGAGTATAYACAACCCGCAAAACGAGCTCTCACTGCCGTACTAAAGCCAAAAACCCTAGACATCAAAGTCAGCAAAGAAATGGCAAAACCATCACACGTATCTCAACCAACCCCGTCTCTGACTCTTCCCACATCCCAAACCCTAAAACACACCCTTCACCTCTCTGYRAAACAGAATTCGATCAACACAACGCCATAACCCTAAATTMTTTTGAGARAGCAACCAACCTGCATAACTGTTKGTGATATCAACACGCCCCCGGAATGTCGCCCCAAGAAGCACTCCCAGCACGCGCTTGCGAGTGTCCTTGGCGACCCGGTTGTAATTGTCGACAATACTCAAGAGTACCAACGGATGCACCACCACCTTCTCTATACCGGTGGCCCCTGCCACACTCGTGCTTATTACGTCCATCGTCACAGATTGACAATCTTTTCCTTTACCGCCTCAAATCAGAAACAAAATCGGTGCAATCGAAACTGAAATGTGCTGAMTCTGAAGCAAAATCGCTCAGGAATCTCTTGATGAAATCGATGAGAGATTTCGCGGGACGGAGGTAGAAGCGGAAAGCGATTCTGGGAGAGATCWTTAGGTTGAAAATGSGAAATAAGTCGAGGAAAGCGGTCAAACGTAGAGACAAAGCTACTCCTCGTTCACACTGGGACACTGGGTCTCCCGGGTATGAGGATGGGGATCCGGGTATCTATCCTTTAAATCAGGTGTTTGTTTGTTTTGTTTAAATCAGGTGTTTGTTTGTTTTGTTTGTTTATTTGTTACATTAAGATCTCCCGGACCGTGCATCCCTAAGTGGCGTATTTGGTACCATCGAAAAGATCTCGGTGAGGAGAGGTGCACGGGCTTGGTTTCGTGGCGTTTTGACCTACGGGGTGAAAGTTATTGAATTTTGAAGTTTTTAATGCATCCATAAATTAGAATATTACTTTTACTTTGGTTTTACCTGTGGCAACAGCACATGGCACACTAGTCTATCCTTTAAATCACGTTGTTTGCTTTTTTTGTTTGTTACATTGAGATCTCCCGCACCATGCATCCACCGGTGGCGTGCTTGGTACCGTCGGGAAGCCCTCGACGAGGAGGGGTGCACGGGCTTGGTTTCGTGGCGTTCCGACCTATGAGGCCAAAGTTATTGAATTTTCAATGAAGTTTTTAATGCGTCCAAAAATTAGAAAATTACTTTTACTTTGATTTTGCCTATGGCACCAACACAAGGCACACTAGTCCATCCTTTAAATCAGGTTGTTTTTTTATTTTGTTTTTTTTTGTTTTTTTTGTTATGTTGAGATCTCTCGAACCGTGCGTCCCCCTGTGGCATGCTTGGTACCTTCGGAAAGCCCTTGGCGAGGAGGAGTGTGCGGGCTTGGTTTCGTGGTGTTTTGATCTACGGGGTGAAAGTTATTGAATTTCAAAGTTTTTATGAATCCAAAAATTAGAAAATTACTTTTGCTTTTATTTTACTTATAGCAATGGCACAGTGCATCTTTTAAATTAGGTTGTTTGTTTGTTTTGTTTTTTTGTTACATTGAGGTCTCCAGGACCATGCGTTGCACAGTGGCGTGCTTGGTACCATCGGAAAGCCCTCGGCGAGGAGGGGTGCATAGGCTTGGTTTCATTGCGTTCTAACCTACTAGCTGAAAGTTATTGAATTTCAAAGTTTTTATCAATTAAAAAATTAGAAAACTACTTTTGCTTTTGTTTTGGTTGTGGCAACGACACAGGGCATACTTGTATGGACAAGTATACAGTTTGAGCGGGTACTTCCCTATTGAGACCTTTTTTTTTTTAAACCGGAGTACCATTTCACACCCTTAAAGCCACAAAATCTTCTTCTTTTTCATAGTTTTTGCTTACATCTTTGTACTAAAATTTTACCTGCCTCAATTTCAACTAGAATCGCATGTGTAGTTGGAATCGGAAAACAAATTTCAAGATTTTCAAAATCAGATTTACTTTGTTCATTTTCCATGATGCTTATATGTTTGCATGTAAACAAGGGAAAACTATATTTTAGAAATACTATAGCTTTGTCTTGTGAGTAAGAAAAAACTACACCATAGGTGTAGCTTTGTMTTGTTGTCAAACTAAAAGCAACTTGGAAATCAAGTCTGTAGTTAAAATTAATTTTCCAAAAGTCAAAAATTTGTTCCCTTCTCTTTTCAAGTACTTCTTTCTATAATCATGCTCGCAAAATAATTTGATTTCCCTCTAACTTACAAATATTGCACACATCCAAGTAAAGTTGTAACATCCAAGTAGAAACATTTTGTCTCTTCTTCAAAGTTTGATTGATTCTAACACATGGAAGTCCACCGTATATAATTTGTAAAGGAATATATAGCTAAGGATTTTGAGCACACATGGTAGTCACTCCATGTGCTAAAAAAACAGCAAGAAGAGCTTTTCAAACTAAGATTATTGAAGGTTTATTTAGATGTGAAAATATAGCATTGGATTTTCCATTCAAAACTAATAAGTAGTTGATAGTCATAATTACCTCTTAGGAAAGTTGCCCTAAGTTGTAGGCTTTACACCATAAAGACACCTTGCTTAAGGGCCTTTAGAATAAAAAAAACCTTGGCCATTAGTCTTTGCTCTTAGGCTTGGGGCGCCTTATTTTCAAAAATAAACTTGAATGGTTGTCATACCTTATATCCAAAGAATGTTTCCAAGTACATTCAAAAAATCATCATAGCCCTACCCAACATTGCCCCTTCCTCTAACAAAAGACTAATCCTTAAAGCTCCATTCACCTAACACTGTCACTTATTTTGAGCACACATGGTAGTCACTCCATTTGCCACCACTTTTACTTTGATTTTTTCTACTTTAGTACGTCAAATTGGCCACTATCCACTAAAATTGTTTTGTCTTGAAGAAATGTCAAATTTTGGATTTGTTGTCAAAAATGGGGTGGCCCATAAGCAATCATGGCAAAAATAATCTCATGTTAGAAAGAGTGGGTTACTATATATTGTGTGCAATTACAACAAAGAAAATGGGACATGTAATTGCATGTGTATGTATTTCCAAATCTATGAATTTACACTCGTAAAATCGTATTTGCATTCTTATATCCATATTTG
The DNA here is from genome assembly GCA_006891605.1 of Pleurozium schreberi. NCBI lineage: Eukaryota > Viridiplantae > Streptophyta > Bryopsida > Hypnales > Hylocomiaceae > Pleurozium > Pleurozium schreberi. The sequence goes on along the minus strand of VACF01000428.1, from coordinate 220,969 downwards.
TATATCAACCATGGATCCCAAATAATTTATTTTTTAAGGTACATCAATCAATCTCTGGACTTTTAGAGTGGTGGAGTGGTTGATATTTTTGAGGGAATAGTAGAGATTCAAATAATATTGTTTTTGGATGAATTCAAAGATGTTTGAACAAATCAACTAGCTAAGAACCTTGTTCATTGTACAAAATAAAGTCTTTGATGTATTTAAGATTAATTTTACAAATAAAAGAAGTATAGAAATTTTTCTAATAGCGCATAGGATACTAATTACAGAAATCAAACTATTTCAATTTCAAAATCTTACAGTATTGTATTATATTTTACAAGAATAAATGATTTCAACATCTAATAATAGATCATTCTGATGGCAAAATAACCTAAAAATGACAAATGGAATCTTGATATGAAAAAAAAAACTTCCATGGCATGTGATAAACTTATCCACTTTTAATGGAAGTAAAAAACTTTCTAATTACAATAGAACTTTTAAATGGTCTATTAATATATATAGGATTGAAATTTGAAAGTTTTATCTTTGGAAGTACATCCAAAAAGTTACAAAATTATTACTCAAAAAAATTGGAATTGGGATTTGAAAGGTTTTAGTATTAGTGCTTAGGCTTCATTTGATAGAAATCATTGAACATTGAGTTTTATTCTTTCTTTTGTTCAATCTTTCACATGTGGTCACGAGGTGGATGTGGAGAATCTCCAATGCCATATCTAAAAGGCTTTGAAATTGAGTATACATTTGAATTTATAACGTCAAAACTAGTTTGATTGGGATATATTTCACTTTTGTTTCATAAGACTTTCAAAGTTGAATGAACCCAACTAGTCCAATTATACCTCTAATTTCTAATTGATCAAAACAAAAAATTTGCAATTGTTAAACTAGTCTAGGATGGTAGAATGTTCACCGCATTGGTTATAAATACACTTACTTAGGAGATGTCAAAAGAAAACACAATGTGAAAACCAAGATTGGATTTAAAGGATATTTCTAGTAATTATTATGAGATTTTCAAATAGACAAATCTTTTGAAACTAGAATTTTGAATATAGACTTTTGGGACTAAATTTTTAGAACTAGACTTGAAATTAGACTTTTGGAATGCCTCATTTTGTTAACCCCTAAATGTTAAAGCCACCTCTTTGCATTCAAAGTATTTAGCTCCTTAGTGTTCTTTAGAGTATTCAGCTCCTTGCTATTTTTTGGAGTGTTTAGAGTCTTAATGTCCTTTAGAGTAAGTTCCAAAGCTACAACATTTCAAGGTTAATTTTGCTCAAACATTAGTAAATGAAGCAAGGAATATTAAACGCACTATACAATAAATCTATTATTTTGAAACAAAACACCATAAAAAATCAAGAAAAAACTATTATAACTTTACTTACTTTAATGATGGTGAGGTGTCTTTAGCAAAGTTGTGCAAAAAAAATGAAGATGAAAATTCATTTATTTGACCATTCATAAGTCACTACACAAATTTATTCTCTGCAGAAAGGCTCAAAATTAATGTTGCGTACAAAATTATTGGTCCTTAATCCCTAAAAGACCTAACAATTTTTTTTGACAACCTAACAATTTTGAGCAACTTGCTAAGAGTGGAAATATTCACTATATTTTTTGAATTATTTTTGCATATGGGGACAAGGAGTACTTTGCTGCTCTACCAATTTTTTTTCAATTGGATTTGCTCACAATGAATTATGGAGGAAAATGCTAGTTTTGATGTTGGGAGTTGCATAGGCAAGGTTATTTTCAATGGAGCAAAATTTTGATCACAATTCTTGGAGGAGAAAAAGTAGGGTTTGGATAGATTTTCAGCTGAAGTTGAAAGTGGGTTGTTTCTAAAAAAATTGGGACCCACAAATTTAGAACAAAGTACAAGGAGTGTGTGTGTATTATGAATCCCATTAGGTCGTAACACTTGGACTTGGACGGTTAAGGGAGCAAGGGTGCTTCCCTTATCGGTTACGGTAATTATGGAAGGAGAATGAGGCTTCTTTGTGCTCTTTAAGGCTTGCGTGTGGGGAGGAGGTCCTTATATAGTATTTTGTAATGCAAAAGAATGATTTGATCCAATTTGTGTAATATTGCTGGGATTGCTATGAACCAAGTTTGCGTCTGCATTGCATCTCAATAGATTTAGTAATTATGGGTTTGAAGGTTTGAGAATGGTGTTGTGATTGGAGCATTGGTCGTTGAGTTACCGATCCATGACATAATATTGCATCTTGATCAATCCATGCTCCGTTCTTGATTCCAATCGAGTTTGGCAGTCTTTCATCATGACTCAATTGGAATTTGTTTTGTGCTCATAGTTGCGATAGCTGATAGCAAGGGGTTGATGGGGTCTGTAGTTTGAAATCTTCCAATTGAAATAAAGATTATTGTATTATTGTTTTGGTTTATTTGGGAGCCTTTGTTTTGAGTAGTTTTGGTGGGCCATGTAATTGTGGTTAGCCAGGTCATTTTGTGATTGATATAGAAAGATTAACGGAGTGTCGGATTACGAATTCCTTTGTACACAAAAAGTTAGGATGAAGTAGGACATAAATAGGATAACATTTTTCAATTTTTTTGGTAAGAAACTGGAAGAAGGGCCATGTAAATATAAACATGGGCTTAACCACTTTCCGGACAGGTTTACGGAAGTTCTGTAACGCGGATCCAAATTGGATCCAGAAATCCTGACAAAACCAGATTGCAGAGAGCTACGACCTATAATTCCAACCTACGAATCTAGGCCACCATGACGGAAAAATGGCTCCCTTCTGGAATCGTTGACGGAGCAATGGGTACTTAAATCGCTCACCACTTTTTTCATTTCTTCTTTTCTCTGCAGTGTTTCATGCGCACGCATAGTTGAAAAAAAGAGTGGTGAGATAGTGATCGTAGCAGTAGAGTCGGTGAATCCGCACGGATCCAACTGGTTCTGCTAGGGTTTCCATGGCGAAAGGGAGTAACCAGAGGAATACGATTAATACGGCTCGGTTGATTTGTCCGACTATATCGGAGGAGGAAAGAGTCTAGAAGCAACTGGACAAGGATTTGGCGGGGATGGGTTGCTACGTGTTAATTTGGAGGCCATGGACCCTCAAAAATGAAGAAATGATTCAAGAGCTTTTCTCTAGAGCTCCGAATCACTATGAGAGGATAGTGAGGGCTTGACTTGAGACTTGGACTGAAGAGGCCTAGGCGGAAGTTTACGGATTTCCAAAATCCGGAGCCGAACTTGCCTTCCAGTTGGATAAATTTTCAGCTAGAAAATTTGTGAATCCGACTCATGCCAAGGAAGGATTTGCTATCGCGGACTATGCAAACGAGAGGCATAGATGAATACTGGAGTTTTTAATTCCAATCCTGTATTCGGATGAGCCAATCTGGGTTACGGTCACAGTGGCCAACACCATTTTTGGTGCGATAGAAGGCAGGGTGGTGCACTGGGAGAAAATCATAGCGGGCGTGGTGAGCAAGCTGGCGGATTATGTGGAGAAGGCCAAGCACAGCCCTATCAGCCCCTACTTCTTCCACATGTATCACCAGCATGAGGTTCCCAAGAAAGGAAAGCTACTAGAGTACGAAACCGGATGTGCAATTTTGAAATATAGACTTCATGGTGAAGTAGAAAGAGAGAAGTCCAAATTGGAGGGGAAGGAGCTTGAATAAGTGGAGCCCTTAATTGACAAGAGGAAGAAGAAGCGGAAGTCTACCAACCTGGCTTCACAGAAACRATTACTAGAAAGTAGTCCGGAAGAGGTTTCGGAAAGATTGCCGCATATGTCAAATATGAAATACTTATATAAATCCGGCTTCCAGTGGATGGTACGTGCCAAGACATACATCATTACCTACGTCGTGATGCTGGTACAGGTTATCAAGAAACTGGACTGCGATCTGGAAAAGATCATAGAAGCAATCCAGAAGAGACTGAGTCCGAAAATACTGCGGGGGAAGGAGGAGGAGATCGAACGCCTGCGGAAAGAAATGGACGACCTTCAAACCCCGGTGAACCGGTTGGAAGAAAAGTTGTTAGCATCAAGGCAGAAGGAGAAGGAGGCGCTACACCTGGTCAAGGGATTGTCGAGACTGGTGGCGGAACCAGCAGAGGTCATCCACAAGGCCGCCCTCTTCAATGCCTGGCTGACCAAGGAAGCTTTAGTGACCAGATCGAAGGTGATGACCATCCTAGTTGATTTTTCAGCCCAAATGGACATCATTTTGACAAAGATGCGGCAATTGTTAGAACGGATCAATCTAGATTGGCCCATAGACTTGTCCGATTTTCCGAATGAGCCAGATGTCAAAACGACCCCGAGAATGGAGATTTGGAGTAGGCAAACTCCACCACTATCGACACGGAGACAATCAAAAGGACTCAAGGAGCTTCTGACTCATGTAGTGGAGATTGCAAAAGAAGCAACACCGGGACGGACGGGTACAAAGACAAGTGCTGAACCGGAAAGGAGACCAAAGGAGAAGACTCTCCCGGCTTCATCTGAAAGTTTCTTTCCCCCGAAGGTTCCGGCTACCAACCGAACTCTGGTTGGCGAATTTAAGGAACTTGGCCCGCCCACCAAGATTGATCGACTGGATCAACTAGCAACCTTGAACCTAGCCCAGGACTAACCAAACAATTTGATTACATGCAGCAGAATTCGCCAGTACGGGAGATCTTGAAGCTACCGGTAAAGATTTCAGACTCCGATGAGGAGAAAGAAGAAGAAACCCAGATCATCGAGAAGTTGGAGGAGGACAAATTTGAAGATGACGAGAAGATGGAAGATGATTCCCTTCCACCAGTGAGGCGGACGATTCAGACCCGGGCAGCTATCCGGACGACCCCGGTTTCAACCTTGGAAGCGACTCCGGTGAAGGCCTCAGTCAAGGCTCCGGCTAGTCCCGAGTAGGCAACTCCCATATAATATGGCCTTGATTATAATCACTTATAATGCGTTTTAATCCAATCTTAAAGGATATAATTTGTTGATTAGTAGAATAATCTTGTAGCCCTCTTAACCCCTAAAGGACCATTGTCCCCTCGGGGGACAAATGAGATTTCGGGCAAGTACCTACGGGCTGAATTTTTTATGTGATTTTTTGAAACTTTTTTTGGAAATAGAAAAAACTGATGAGCTTCATGGGAATATAATTTTTTTTTCAATCGGTGCCCGGGAACAAAAGTTATGCCCAAATAAGCTAAAAGCTAGTGAGACCGGGCAGCAAAAAAAAAATTGCAAAAATTTGAATTTTAAAAAAAAAAAAATTTCCTCGTAGATTATACTTTTGTATATCTGGAATGCTTTGATTCATCTCATTTGGATTTGTTATGAGAAAGTTATGGACAATATTGGGTCCTACAAGTTATTTTTTCAAGAAGATATTGTCATTGCCCAAAACTCAAGATTGTCCATAACTTTCTCACAATAAATCCAAATGAGATGAATCAAAGCATTCCAGATATACAAAAGTATAATCTACAAGGAAAAAAAAAAAAAAAAAATTCAAATTCAAATTTTTGCAAATTTTTTTTTACTGCCCGGTCTCCCTAGCTTTGAGCTTATTTGGGCATAACTTTTGTTCCCAAGTACCGATTGAAAAAAAAATTATATTCCCACGAAGCTCATTAGTTTTTCAATCTCCGAAAAAAGTTTCAAAAAATCACATAAAAAATTCAGCCCGTAGGTATCTGCCCAAAATTTCATTTGTCCCCCGAGGGGACAACGGTCCTTTAGGGGTTAAAAAGGAATTCAAATACGTACTTATGTACATGAATTGAATATTTTTGAAGACAATAATAGCATTGAAAAACCAATTATGTGAGTTATATATCATAGGCCAAGCTAGACAACTTTGGGGGCTTTTTAATAAAAATTTAATTTTAAGAAGAGGGAATTTTTTTGTATGCATTTTTAGAAACTATGCATAGGTGTTTCAATTCTTCATATATATTGTGAGTTTTTTTTTCTAAAATGTATGCAATTCAAAAAATTTTACATTTATTTAGTTTTTAATTTGGTCTTCACCTAGCTTTTTGGTCTTTTTAAGTTGATATAATTTTAACAAAAGTCATCCTCTGAGCTGTTTTAATGCCAATGACCCTTGTATATAGTACAAGAGTTGCGTACCCAGGCGGCTAGTCTGGGCGGTAGCACTTCAAAGAAGCCAAAGAGAGGACAATAGTTAGGGCGTGTTTTTCATTTAGTTAGGGTTTTCTGGAACTGGTTTCCGAGCTTGGGCCCGATCCAGATTCTTATTTCAGAACTGGTAGTTTTGATCTTTCGGGAATCTCGGAGGGTCATTTGATTGGCTGCCTGGGTTTCCGGGTGGCTTCTTCTTGGCTTTATGCTTTTTGTTATGAGTTTTAACGGTGGGTAGGTTGTTGCCCTCCCATTCCATCCTAGCAATTTGAATCATCTATTTTACTTCCATCTTTTAATCTGAAACCATCAGTAAATATGTTGGTTTTGACTTCAATTGTGAGAGTTATATTGTGGACTTGTGTGTTTGCTTGAGTATAGACGAATGAGAGGGGAGTGAGAAGAGGGGGAATCCGGAATTGGAGAAACAAAGTCAAATTGTGTGAAAACTGAGAACATTCGTGCCAAGGTGTTAGGTTTGTGAAAGAGGTCTTGCGCGTAGTACATTTAAATGACCGGAACGGTAATCCAGTGACAGAAGTGGTGCCGATGCAGTTCCAAATTCTTGTTGATTATATGCGGAGATTAGTGACCGCCAACGGAAATCCCCACACATCGGAAGGTTTGCCAACCACCAGATCAATCTAATCTCTTGAGAGCAATCCCAAGTCGAATTCTGGGTGTCTCTTAATTTGTCATTGTAGTGACGGAAGCTAAAAATGGCTCTGAGTGACCTTCTTCTCGGATAGGCCATCTGGAAAGTTGCGAGAGTATTTCCGAATTTACTCACTGCAGGGTGAATGCATGAAAGACCGACCGTTTTTTGCGTCACACTTGAAATGGCAGAGTTGTTATCCACTATAACTTTTGAAGTATGAACTGAATTAACTTGAGATTTTAATTGGAGATGTCTAGCTTCATAGAAATTAGTTTCTTTATTTTTTAGAAATTTTAAAAAATCATTTTATATTTAAATTTAAATTTAGCTAATTTGTCACACTTTGCAGTTTAGGGTTTTTTAGTACTGGGGAGTATCCAAAATTTATGATCTAGAGCTGAAATTTTTGTGGTCTATTCCCACACTAGAAARGCATGCATCCACAAAAGGAAATTAAAAAAGACATTATTTTATGTGCTCTACATGCGTGGTAACAAGGCTCCTCTGCGCGCGCACTTCTGAACATTCAAAATGGTTTTAAGATCATTCTTTTGGTGAAATCTCTTTATCATAAAGTTCTCCCAAATTTCCAATTTTTAGGTTTTTTAAAATTGTTTTTCCTATTTTGTACAAATTAAAACGTCAAAGTGTCTATTTTCTTCCAAAAATGTGTCACTCTATTTTGTGAATGATTTTTGACCTAAATTTTTTTTGGGTCTCAAATTTTGGTGACATGCTATTTATATTATTATTTTAATAATCCATATTTTTAAATATTTTTTTAAATATTTTTTCCCAAAAGGTCGCTAGTACTGGCCAGTAGTAGTGAATGCTACAAAAACCAGTCGGTCTTTCATGCATTCATCCTGCAGCATATCATTCTGTGGGTGTTTACATATTTTAGAGAGGAGAGAGTGTGAGACAAGTGGTGAGCCCCTACCCTTTTATACGATCAAAGGCGGACCCTCTGATGGCGAAACAGAGACATTGAAAACCAATTGAGTGAGAGAAGACGTAACCGGAAACCGAAAAAGAATGGATCCGGATTAAATTCCGGCTAGACACAAATCCAAAAAAGAGTGAAAAGTGGTGAGAAGAAGGGAAAGAGAGTTAATTCGGATAAAACAAGCTTACAACAACATACTAAGATCTCTTGGGTGGTGAATGCAAGAAAGACTAGTACTATTTTGCGTCACAATTCGAACTGCAGAGTTTCCATCCACTATAACTTTTGAAGTATGAGACCAATTAACTTGAGAATTTTATTGGAGATGTCTTCCTTGATAGCAATCAGATTACTTATTTTTTAGAAATTTTAAAAAATCATTTTATATTTAAATTTCAATTTAGCTAATTTGTCACGTTTTGCAGTTTAGAGGTTTTTAGTACTGGGGAGTGCCCAAAATTAATGATCTAAAGCTAAAATTGTTGTGGTCTATTCCCACACTAGGCGGACATGCATTTGCCAAAGGGAATCTAAAAAAACATTATTTTATGTCCTGTACATGCGAGCTAACAGGGCTCTCTTGCGCGCGCACTTCTGAACATTCAAGATGGTTTTAAGATCAATATTTTGGTGAAATCTCTTTATCATAAAGTTGTCCCAAATTGCCAGTTTTTATTTTTTTTTTAAATTACATTTCCTATATTCTACAACTTAAAACATCAAAACACCTATTTTCATGAAATTTTGCACTTTTCTAGTTCTCCTACTTAGAGAATTTTCCTACGTTTTTCCTTCATAGGGTACCTTCTTCTTACAAGTGTATACATCAAATATATTTTTCACATTTTTTTAAAATTGTTTTTCTAATTTTACAGTACTCCCGAAAAAACATGAGTACTATGCCAAATGCTACAAAAACAGCCAAACAAGGGGGTCTTTCTTGCAATCACCCTGGGACGATATTCCGTGTCACTTTACAACATTTGGGTATTGTGAGGATACTTACGCCTAGATTGCGCGTAGGACATGGAGCCCGGAAGCAATGCCATTTGTTAGATCTGACGGTCATGGATTGTTCAACACATCTAACAGCTAACAAATTTATTTTTTCCTTTGTCAACAAACAACAGATGGCAAACCATTTGGTGTCCGCAAGGCCCTCCGCCACATGTAACGGACACGATTGGTTGGATTGCCTAGCGTCCACTCCATCCAATAGCTAGACTGCCAATTTATCATCTGCCAAAAAAAATTGAAAGAACGGTAGGCAGACCGATGGGCAAATGGCGAACAACAAAAACCGCACTCGTTGTACACCAGCCCATGCACCAAATCTAACGGTCACAAATAGGCAGACTGTTCGGTAGCCGCTCCATCCGATAGCTAGACCATCGTCCATTAGCACGTCCACCTAGTGCTAGCACCATCCACCGACCGCATTGTTGGCTGGCCACTAACAAAAAAAATCCCGTTCTGGTACATCCTTGCTAGAAGGCAACATTCAACTCATTTCTAAGCATTTTAGTATTGTATGCCATATTAAGCTATTAGTTAGCAAAGAAAGTCCGGTACCTACATGTGATGAGATTAACTCAAGGTTGAATACAACATCTTTTCATTTTTGTGTGTTTTGACCATCACAATTTATATATATGTCTCCAGAAAAAAGACATAAACTAGAAAAGTTCAATTCTCACTAGTATAGTGTCCAATCCTAAAAAATGACAAGTTGTCTTGAAAGAAGGTCAAGTTTGTGATGAAAATCTTCAAAAATTCCATGAGGTCATGGCCTCATGGGTCTCACCTAGTCACATGTGCCCATTCCAAAAACAATAACAACCAAATGTTATGTTAGTGAGGTACATCAAGTGTCTTCAACCTACGTATGTGTATTATAGCTTTTATATGGAATAAAAAACTTTTACACAACAAACTGTACAGAATGACCAATACATTTCTCACAAGAGATAAGAACCTACTCGTTAGTAGAACGATGAGACAAAGCTATATCTCCCAGTGTGTGTCTAGCACAAGTTATTATATGCAGGGCAATGCAATTTTTCTCTTAGGCAGCGCTCCTCTAGTATGGTCCCCAATTGTAAAAATCAACAGAAGTGCTACTGTGAAGATGAGTTCAAACGGAAAACATATGAAGTATAAGAGTACTGGGCCCATTCAATTCTTTCGCCTTTGTCTTGTAGGTACAAGACAATTAGGTGATGAACGGATTGATCAATCAAGTCTTAGTTCGTCCCTCTCTTTGTTTCAACTTCCATGACCATCTGTCAATATCTTGGGACGTCGAATCTGGTTTTTAATGTCCATAAATTGTTGACCATCGATATTAAAAGTTCATTATTTTGCAACCAACTATAGCTGTCCATGTTTGGAGGCTATTTTAATTGCATGTGTTTAATAACTCTTGGGAACCTGACTTTTGTTTATGATAGTAACGTCCTTCTCATGAAGTAGACGCATTGAATTGCATCCTCTTTTGGGCTAAATATTTTGAAAATATTTCTGAAGTAATGCGTATAAACATTGGAGAGTAAATGTGTTGTAGATCATATCCAATCATATGTAATTGAAGATATAATCTTTTCGTCAAATTTTGGTAATATTTATAGGAACTTAGTATAACTGTACATGTCTCATATTATAACAAGATTCTAACACTGGGATAAAAAATCTTGAAAAAAGAAAAAATCGGCAGGCAGGCTAGGAAACAAACCAACAAGCGGACTTAGCCTACAACAAAGACTACAACGGCCGTCTGCAAGTCCGTTCATCAAATCCAATGGTCGCCAATATGCGGACCACTTGGTGTCCGCCCCTATTTGATGGCTAGACCACCATCCGCTAGTACGTCCGCCATCCGAAAACTGCAAACCCATTCATCCGCCAAAAAAAGACGTTCCAGCAAATGGATGCCCATGCTAGTGGACGGCTTGACGGACGGCTAAGAGCCGATTTCGATGAGCATGTTGGAGGTCCGGCAGTTGTAGCGGTTGGAAGCCCAGAAGGGAGATCCGGTAGGGGAGGCTTTCCATTGCAAAACTTTGTAAGGCTTGGACCTAGAACTTTTGGTTGAGATCCATGGGACTGCAGCTAATAGGCTTTTTAATTTTTTTGTGAGGGGTAACTTAGTTTTCCTTCCTATCATCTTTAAACTATTCAACTGGCTACAGACTAATTATTTTAACATGCCAAATCCTTGTTTTATTGGGCTGATTGTTTTGGATGGGATGGAAAAATGCTAAATTATTTTTAGTGAACAAGCAACACATAATGTGCAAATTTTGAGTTCATATGTGCAATCAATTTAGAGAAAAAAGTGCTAATTGGGTAGATGTCATTAATTGTTTATTTAATTAAATAATAATTAATTGTGTATCTGTTTATCTCACGTAAACTTGTACTAAATAACAAAAATTTAATAAAAAATTTAGGTTCTTTACAAAATTAATAAAATAATTTTTGTTCTTCACAAAATTAATGAATCAATTTCAGTTATTTACAAAATTCAAGAAATATTTTCAGGTATTCACAAAATTAATGAATAATTTCTTTTGTTGACCTAAAATGTTAAGTAAATTTTGTTGTACACATACAGAAGTAGAAAACACAAGAATTTTGACAGAATTATGTTGATTTGGTCGCGTTGTCCTGGTCATTGTTCTGTTCATTTCAACAGAAATCAGTAAAAAATTAACAGAATTTCTGTAGAAATCAACAAAAGAGTGACCGGGACAACGCAACCAAATCAACATAATTCTGTCAAAATTCATGCATTTTCTACTAGAGATAATGTATGAATTATGTAAACTTCATTGACTTATTCATTTATGCTTCTGATGTTTTTAGGGTTAAGGGCATCAATTATTATGTGCTAGTGTACAAAAAGTGGAACATTCAATTATAACTTGAATGATTTCCTTAAGTTTGTTGTAAAATGCATTGATAGTTCAAAACACCAAGGTGTACATAGTACAAGCTATTTTATTATTTTATTATTCTATTAGATGCTACTAAAAATGATCTAAGCACTTTAATGTAATTTAACGTAGTGTAATGTAGATCAGATTAAATATTGCATATATACAACAATAACATATTTGAAGTTATTATCCATTTATCCACCGCCCTTCTATAATTATACCTATATATACATCCTAACTTRTAAACCGTCAATAATATGTTCCACACCAAAAATATTAGTATTTAGATAGTGAAGAGTGTGATTGACCTTCAAATATGATGACCCCTCATGTACAACAATTAATCAATTATGGGCCTTATCTATGTACGTTTTAAATTAAGTTTACATCCAAAATGATATCATGATAAACTCATCCTATTGTAATATGCAAATGTGAAACTTATGTTTAGTGATATGAAGGTTTTTCTTAAATGTAAACTTAGGCCTTAGGGTGCATGCCAATTCAAAAGTTCAATACTCTTATATTACAACTGTACAAGCAATTTTATTATATGGTATTGTATTGGAGAAATGGAGAATGACACATATCTTCATGATTTCCTAAAGTATCACAAAAATTGATCATGTATATCATGTAATATTTATTGATTTTTCAAAATAATTGTGTTCTAGTGTTTCAAAAGAGAACATGGATTTGACTACAGTAAATCATTAGATCTACCCCCCTAAATGCCCGAGGCACCAATTTTCTTGTCGACAGAGCTTTGAAGTCAATCCCTAAATGGTTTTGACTATGTTTTTATCAAAAACGTTCCAAAACTGCCATTTCTGATACAAGTACCAAATTTAGAAAAAAAAAACATTTTTTGACTTATGTAACCATAGGATCTTTTATTACGCTGGCTTGAAAAGACGTGGAAAAAATTTCAGAATTTTCCACCATGTAGATTGCAAGATATTAGTGTTTGAATTGACAAAAATCATTTTATTGTCACTGCAAAAAACTGGGCAGCTGCACTTCACAAGGTCATATTTGTATGTAAAAATGTCCAAAATGGTGGTCACTCTTTGGATTCATTCTTCAAGGCAAGTTAGTTACATACTTGAAAAATTTCAGATCATTTGAAATTGTACAACATATATAGGGAAGAAAGAGTAAATAGAAAGACGTAGAAAATATCTCAAAATACTATAATGTAAACAATTTAATTATGGAATTGAAAAATGCCAACCCCAATGGTTAAAATGTTGTAATAAACAATTTACACCTCCTGTTTTTATTTTTTTTCCTAAATTACTAAAAATTGAATGAAATAATGGATTTCAAACTTTTTTGTAGAGTCAAGATTCTATAACTACACACTATGACACAAACTACCACAAACTATAAATCCTCATAATTTTTGACCCAATGATCAAAATAGAATGATTCAAAGCTTTCCTCTTAAATAAAAATCTAATGAATTAGTTTCAAATTTTTATTTTAAAAAAAAGAAGTTTTAAAGAAGTTTTTTTGTGTGCCCAGGCTGCCTGCCGAGCAATGAAAACTTCATATCATACAATAAATTTTGAAATATGTAGTCAAAAGTTATGAAATTGTTGGGCCTCGAAGGTACTCCATGGGGAAATATTGTGTGAAAATTTGAAAGAAAAAAAATGAAAACTCCATTTGAAGTGAGCTACCAAAAATGGCTATGTTGCCAAAAAACGCAGTTTGGGCATTTAGGGGTTAAATAAAATTCWATCAATTTATTATTTTTGTTTAATAAAAAAATTGTACTATAGTTTTTAGCATTAGAACACTTAAGGCTATTTTACTACTCCAAAGTAAAATTTTAATACAACTATAGGATTTTCTTAAACAATTGAGCCTTATTATGTTCAACAAAAAATTTGAAGTTCTTTTTAAAAAACAAACTAGTGCATCCTTTTGAGAATTTGTTTTAAAATATTACATCCAATAGAAAAACGACACGTGTACTTTTAAAGTTCATGATGGATTTTCATTATTTTTGAAAATTATTATGTATTCAAAAAGGCAAATATTAGTGGGTATGCAATGATGTGCATTGCTTTTTTCATACCTAAAACATTGTATTTTTTTTTCTTTTATTCTATTGTGTTGTTGCGGACACTAAGTGTGTGATGGATGACAAAGATAGAAGTAAGATAGAAGTGTAAATGTTTATCTTCAAAATTTGGTACAGAAGGAGATGTCATGTACAACACTTTGACCTTGAATGAATGCTCTTGGGGTATTTTTAACCCTCAAAAGATGGGCCATGACCACTAATATCAATGCTTCATTGTCCACTTCCCTATTTGTTGCCATTTTGCAATTAGACATGAATGAAAAAATTTTCATTTATTTTTCATAGATAAAGTCATATGTCCACTACAAGTCATTAAATTTCTAATTTGGGGGAGTAACAATCTGAAAATTATTGTTAATTTTTTAAGAAAAAAATGAAGAAAATTCACATCAAATGCAGATTATCAACTCAAAAAATTTGAAAATTTTCTGTAGATATCTAACGTAGAAGGACCCATTACTAACCAATGCCCCATCACCAATCAATAAGGGGTTGTGTTTCCAACCAAGGCTAGAATAGATTTCCATTTTCTCCTCAAAATGCGTGTTTTTATTTTTTCAAAGTTTGGACCAATAAGTTGATGACACATAAGTGAGCAAGAAAGTAGGAAGCAATGAGCAAGAAAGTAGTTCTTGAATGATTGGAATTGGATGACTTGAGATGTTGGTCATGGGTCAAGCCCAACTTATGCCTTTCAAAGTTCATAGTAATTTCAATTCAATCCCTAAAGTTCCATGACTATGCTTTTACAAAAAAATGTTCCAAAACTACCATCTTTAGAACAAGTACACAATTTTTGAAAAAAAAAATTTGACATATGTAACGGTAGGATCTTGTAGTATGCTAATTTGGAAATATATGGTAAAGATTTCAGAAATTTTCACCATGTGAATTGCAAGATATAAGCATTCAAATTCACAGAAATTGTTTTTTTGACCCTGTGAAAAATAGGGCAGCTGCACTTTACAAGCTCACTTTTGTATGAAAAAATGTCCAAAATGGTGGTTCTTCTTTAAATTCTTTTTCTTAGACAAGTTGTCTACATGCTCAAAAAAATTTAGATCATTCGGTATTGTATAACATATAGGAAAAAAATAGTAAGTAGACAGTAGTAGAGAATGATTCAAAATACTAAATTGTCAAGGATTTAATTATGGAATTAAAAAAATGACAATCCCAATGCTTGCAATGTTGTAATAAACAATCTACATCCTATGGTTTTTTTTTTTTTTTAAAGTTGAAAATTGAGTAAGATACAAGACTTTAAAGTTTATTTTACAATACAAAATCCATCATTGTCCACAAAGAAAAAAAACTCATAACTTTTGACTTGATGATCAAAATGGAATGATTCAAAGCTTTTCACGCATATATAACTCTAGAAAACCAATTTCAAACTTTTGTTTCTGAAAAAAAGTGATTTTTTCTAATCTGTCCAGATTGCCCATTTACAAAAAAAAAATAACATATTAGGCCATAACTTTTGACTCATATTTCCAAATGTCATGAAATTTAGTGCATATGAAAGACATTCCCATGCCCACCTTCTGTTAAAATTTGGGACAAAAACATGCAATCTCCCATGACACGTACCTTCCCAAAATTGCTATGTAGCTAAAAAAATGCAAGTTAGTCCTTTAGGGGGTAAAGAGATAAAATTACCAAAAATTTTGCAATCCCATCATTTCTATCTTTGCACATAGGAAAATATTTGCTTCACCTTATACTAATTCTCATCATGTCTAGAATTGCTTAAATGATTGGTTATAGATGGCTCTACCTTATTAAAGTGTATAACATCATGGTATAAGCCAAAGTTATCGTGTCATAATTAGAAAATTAGAAAATTAACAAATGTTAAAATTTACAATCTTTTTCAAAATTTACAATGGATTAGCCTTCCTTTCATTTGATCAAACTCATTTTGTTTGTTGAACTCAAATTCAAAAATTATCATCTCAATGGCTAAACTGAACATCAATAGTAAATAGCAAAAAAATGGCCAAAATACACTATACTACAAGGGTGATCCACGGATTAGCCCTTCAAAAATGACAATGAGGCAAAAAAGTGGTTGATGGAGGACTTTGTTGTTCACTGTAAACACTAAAAAATGCACCTATTGGTTCAATAATCAAAGCATATTGGTGAGTACCTTGGTCATGGGAGTCGGGTCTTTTAACCCCTAAATGTTTTGGACTATGTTTTCACCAAAAACGCTCCAAAACTACCATTTCTAGAGCAAGTACCAAATTTTAGAACCAAAAAATTTTGGACACAAATAACTGTAGGATCTTGTGGTAAGTTGGTTTCAGAAGATGTGGAAAGAATTTAAAAAGTTCCACCTTGTAGATTGCAATATATTAGCTTTTGAATGATCCCAAAAAATTTAGCCTTGCAAAAAATTGGGCAGCTCACTTCACAAGGTCACATTTATATGAAAAAATGCTCAAAATAGTGGTACATCTTTGGATTTATTCTTCAAGGCAAGTTGAATACATGTTTGAAAATTTTCACTTCCTTCAAGGCAAGTTGATTACATGTTTGAAAATTTTCACTTCACAAGGTCACATTTATATGAAAAAATGCTCAAAATGGTGGTACATCTTTGGATTCATTCTCAAGGCAAGTTGGTTACATGCTTGAAAATTTTCAGATCATTTGGAATTGTACAGCATATAGGAAAAAAAATATTAAGTAGAGAAAAGTAGAGTATGATTCAAAATACTAAATCGTTAAGAATTTATTTATGGAATTGAAAAATGTCAATCCCAATGGTTGTAATTTTGTAATACACATCTACACCCAATGTTTTAGTTTTTTTCAAAAATATTGAATATTGGTTTAAACGAAGGACTTCAAAGTTTTTTTTAGTATAGAAAATCTATAATTTGCTGCAAACTAAAACTCCTCATACATTTCATCTCATTGATCAAAATGGAACAATTCAAAGCTTTCTATATATATATAAATCTAAAAAAATAATTTCAAATTTTTATTTCTTAAAAACAATTTCAAATTTTTATTTCTTAAAAAAGTGGTTTTAAAAAAAAAATCCCGGGTTGCCTGCCGAGCAATGAAAATTACATGTCATACATTAACTTTTCAACCATGTAGTCAAAACTTACAAAGATTGTTAAGCTTTAAAGCTACTCTTTGGGCACATGTATATGTGAAACACTCCATTTGTAGTGAGTTGCCCTAAAATTGCAATATTGCTCCAAAAAATGTAGTTTGGGCATTCAACGGTTAATGATTAAGCTTCTTCTTTTGTACACTAAATAGGGATTTTAAGGGGACCAAACAATTAAAAGGATTTATTGTGGAAAATTGTACATGTTTGTAAAATATGATGTACGGCCGCAGGCACTTCAATAACTATTGATGTACAACAAAAGTATATATATACACACATACACACACACATACTCATACACAAATTAGCATGGGTCCCCTTAACCCCTAAAGGACCAACATGTGTTTTTTGGCAACATAAAAATTTGGGGCACATACATGTGACTGGAGATTTTCATATTTTGGGCTGAAATTTTAGTAGGATGTGGGGACAAGGAATACCTTTCATATGCACAAATTTCATGACATTTGAAAACATGAGTCAAAAGTTATTGCATAATATGTTGTTTGTTTCTCAACTTGGGCAGTCCGGGTAGATCTGAAAAAATCACTTTTTTTAAGATACAAAAATTTGAAACTTGTTCTTCAGATTTACATGTACTCAAAAAGCTTTGAATCATTGGATTTCAATAGTTGAGATGAAAGTTATGAGGCTTTTTAGTTTGCGGGCAATTATGGAATCCCTACACCAAAAAAACTTTGAAGTCCTTTATTTCACTGAAATTTTAGTATTTTTGAAGAAAAAAAATGCTTTTGGATGTAGATTGTTTATTACAACAATTCAACCATTTGGATTGGAGTTTTTTTAAATTTAATAACTAATTTATTAACAATTTAGTATTTTGAATCGTTCTCTACTTCTTTCTACTTACTATTTTTTTCTATAAGGTAAAACAGCCCATTGCAATTATGTGACCCATAGTGGTCACCTATGAAGTGGCCCCATTGTGGTTTTTTAGTTATGGTTGATTTGGGCCACAATCAACGTCTTACATGATAGTGATAGAGTGATTAGTGACTACATAAGGGACTTCCAACTTTTCAATGTGAAATTCATTACAAGGATTGACATTTTAGGCATTCCATGTTAGAAAATATTGTGATTGCATTAGGTAGTGAGATGATCATCATGGATTCAAATTTTGTTGGCTATGGGGTAGTCTACAGACCCTGTTGGGCCATGGAAAATTGAACACTTCAAAAATTCCTAGCAAATTCATGCTTTATCAAAAAAATATAATATCAATTGCACTTGCTGTTTCTCACACTTGTCTTTAAGTGGGGGAAATAATTGAAAAATTTGAACAATAGCGTGAAGCAGAACTCCAAATTTTGACCACAATAGGTTGTCTTACCTTATGTTGTACAACTCCAAATGATCTGAAAATTTTCATGTATGTTGTCAACTTGTTCTGAAGAATGAATCCAAATGGTTTTGGACATTTTTTTATAATAATATGACCTTACAAAGTGCAACTGCCCGGTTTTTAGGCCAAAAAAAGGATTTTTGCCACTTTAAAAACTAATATCTTGCAATCTACAAGGTGGAAATTTCTGAAATGTTTTCCACATATTCTAAAATTAGAGTACTACAAGATCCTACGATTACATGTGTCAAAAAAATGATATTTTTCAAAAATTTGGTACTTGTACTAGAAATGGCAGTTTTGAAACATTTTTTGTGAGAACATAGTCAAGGAACTTTAGGGTTAATATCCCTACTTAGTGTAGAAAATTCATTAATACTACAATCCAGTACTTTGCAATCCACTAATTTTCTGAAAATGTATTCAAG
This sequence comes from Pleurozium schreberi, assembly GCA_006891605.1. Lineage (NCBI taxonomy): Eukaryota > Viridiplantae > Streptophyta > Bryopsida > Hypnales > Hylocomiaceae > Pleurozium > Pleurozium schreberi. Next base: position 202,256 of record VACF01000428.1, on the reverse strand, counting down.
CAACTTCCTCAATTCCAAAACGGGATGAAAGGACACATTTATTTGCATCCCATCCGGTTGGTGAACGGAAGTCATCCAAAGGTGGTGGTTTTTCATCCGTCGGTCCTCACTCCTCAGCAGCAGGGTTCGAGGGTTAAACCAAGTGCCGGGTGCCGTGAGCAAGAGACACGGTAAAACTACATGCCGGCCTACCGTATTCTCTTCCAGTTTGCAGTGGGMCTATGCCCAACCAATTAAAGGCATCGAATCGAATCTAAGTTAACTTGCGGCCCCTAAGTTATTGATTCCCTTGGTCCCTCCACAGTCCACAGTTGCCAACAATGGCCGGGTTCAGATTTCAAGAGGTCAACTGAATTGGGACAGTTGCCGAAATTTCGACTACAGTACTGTACCGTCCCACGCCAGCCCAGCCAGAGGTGGCACATTGACCCCGACGGAGACGGTATCTTCAAAATTCTCTGGAGAAAGGGAAATTTCACTGCCCGGGTTTTCACTGCCCGGGTTCACCGACCACCCACAAAAGTGAAAAAAACAGCGAGCGGTCGGTTCAGTATTAAGAAGTTACAGCACCCCCGCTACAGTATTAAGTTATTACCGTAGTGTAAATTAGTGTGATTTATTAACTGATTTAAACTAATTTTATTTATTTATGTGTTTGTTTATTTAGAAACCGATAAAACGGGGACCTTTGCTGCAGATCAATGGGGAATCAATTAAAAGTTACCAGCCACCTTTGTGAGCCGCCAAACCGACCAAGGCAAAGCACCAAAAGAAACTAGAAAATGGGGATTACTAGTACATTAAGGTAGAATGATCTTCAACCGACCATTTAAGAACTGATTGTCTTTGGGGGGAAGGTAAACCATTTGAGATAATTTTCAGTAAATTTTTGTAGGAAGAAGAATGGAATTGGCATCGAACCCAAGTTGTTTCATATTTTTGGACTTTTGAGGAATTAATTACAAATTTTTGGAGTTGAAACATAAGGGGCATTGAAAGTGAGCATTGCCTCAAATGTAGATTGTTGGTACATTGAAGAAAGTAGAATGTGCCTTTGTGACAAGATCACTTTTAGAACACAAGCGCATCTACATTGGATAGGGGTATCAAGGGGACCAAAATATTAAAGGGATTTAAACCTACTATGAAAAACTTACCTCGCGGTGAAGTGGGGTCACCACATGTCATTTGTAGAAATACTAAAAAAGTGATGGTATTCTTGTACAACAAAGATAAATATTTATATAGTGTGAGTAGATCACACTTATCAAAGTACATTGCATTGCCAATTGGGTCAATATCCATTGCAAGTTYCCCATCCAGTGGAAGTTCAATGTGTTCAAGTTTCAAAATGGAAGGTTTTCTAGCCCATCTCAGAGCTGTGAAGTTTTTGCCTTTCAACATTTGTGGGAAAAAACAACATGTATTCCATCATTTGTGTATTTCATATTGGAAAATTGATTAAGAATAAATGGAAAAAAATTGACCAAAAATTATTTATATTCAATTTTAAAACTTTATATAATAAAAGGTAGTACTTGATGAAAGAAAAAAATAAAATTGCTAGTAATTTTGACAAAAATTTGATAATTATAAATTTTAAGTGGCAAGAATGTTCCTGGAAAAACCAACACATATCTTGTGCTTTTGTTTTCATTTAGAACTTTTCAAACTTGAGTTCTAAAAGTAGCTTTACATGTTTATTTAACCTTCAATGACCACATATTAATAAAAGTCCTCATTTCTTTTATATCATTGCTTGGACAGAATGGTTCAAATACTTTTATATAGGTATCAATATAAGTAATCAAATAAAAATAATTGATCTTTCATAGAATATAAATTTTGTTGCCTACTTTGACATTGAAATTGGAAAAAAAATTATAGTTTTTGCAATATTATTACCACAATGATGTTAAACAAAGCCTTACATATAGATTAGGATGATTAGCATCTATTCTAAACACTTTGTGTAAAAATTCCAAACTATGAAATACATCGAGTCTCCCTAGACTTTCAAAAATACCAAAGTTGATTTATTAGTCCTCTAGGGACTTAAAAACAATATTTATATTTCAATTTTAGACCACAATTTGAAAAATGTGTTTTTATTTATTTATACATTACCAATATCTTTGTTCTACTTTATTAACCTTCTTCATTTGTAATATTGCAACTAATAAGAACATGGTGAAGATTTTTTAACCTTTCAAGGTTTAGTACAACAATTTATGAAAATAACTTCCAAAGTGTCATTTATAGTGCAAAAGATTACATTCAATGAAAGAAAAGTACATTTTTACATATCCAATTAGACATACTAGGTACTTGGATTAGACTTGTATCATAATGTATTCATAAAAATTCTTGAAACTTTGACCRTATAAATTTGTAGAATTGAGATATTCCTTGTGAGATATTCCTTGTGAAAAAGAATTTTTTTTATATTTAGTTGTATTAAGATGTCAAACTTTAAATCTTCTTAGAGAAAGCATTTGCAAAACGAATTTACGACGATTTGATATCAATGGTTTATAATCTAAATGAAAATCTAGGATAAAACAAGAAAAAACAAGAATAACAAGAAAAACATGAAAAATGTTCATTTCAAATATTATTGAGACAAAAATAGAAGGAAAAAGTTATTTTCTTAAATATAGTTCTACAATAGAATTGAAGCATGTCAATCTAATCATTCTAGCATATATTCTACATCCTATGGACCTTTTTGTTTTCATAAAATTGTGAAAGTTGAGATCACAAAACAAATTCTATACCCTTTCCTTGAAGATGCCATGATTATTTTCAAAACAACTCTTTGTAACTTTCACATCACCAATTCAAATGGAATGAATGAAAGCTCTTTGAATATATATAAATATAATCTACGAGAATGTATTTATTTTAAAATTAAATTTGAATTTTGGAGGCATGAATGTTTGGTGCTTAGGAGGGAACAACTTTTTTCCCTATCCATTGGTTGAAATAAAGCCATTGTACTCCTAGAAAGCTAGTATATTTCCTTGACTTCAAAACATTTCAAAAAAACTTTGTATTTGGGATATTTGACATCATACGACCTTGCCATCATAAGACTTTGAATCTTTGGGTTTTTGGCATGCAATGATCTAGCATTAGTAACAATTCCTCAATAAATGGGCAATATGTCTTCCTCATTGTAAAAAAAATTCACATTTTTGTTGATAGAAAATAGATATCAAAGAATCTTTGTGAGCTTAATTTGTAAAATGCATTCAAAGTTTTGAAATTTTCACAAATTTTGTACTTCATTTTATACAACAATAAAGTATAGGTGATTTCAAAAAAAATGTTCAAGAATTTTAGAGTTATGTTAAAATGGTTTAAGAAAGGGGGTGGATATGGATAGTGTGCTTTAGTCTTTGATGGAGTCACCTTCAAATTGCTTTAAAATTATAGTTTTTTGAATGCGTATTTAAGTAAAAAATGAAACAACTATTGTCCTTAATTTTGTTAGTAGAGCTTTGAAATACAATGAGATAATTTATAATCCTAAATTTGAGCTTGAAATAAGGGAATTAATAATTGGGAATAAAATAAGGGACTGCAAAAGTTTAATTATTCAATTAGTGCAAGAGTTTGAATACTGTGAGACCTACTCATATTAATTTGGATAATTTTAAATTAATGTAATTTAATATGTAAGATCTTTTAGATGAAATTTAGATGAAAGTTTGTTGGTAATTACAATACTTGAAATGGTTTGAAAATAGTGTCAAGCACACCATATTGAATTCCTTTTGAATATTGTGAACTTCAAAAGAATTGGGATTAAGGTAGGAGTTGCTAAAACAATTAAGGCTCTAAAAGAGTTTTCTATCGCAAAGATACGTATTTCATCCTTCATTGTACTAGTATTGGACTTATTAACCCCTAAAGTCCTAGTCTCCCTCTGGAGGACATATGAGAATTTGACCAGGTTCTTATAATTTCAATTCTCGCAAATATTTTTCTAATTTTTTTGTTAAGATAGAAAATGCATTAGCTTTCTCAAAATATAATTTTTATTTCAATTTGTGCATAGGAGCAAATATTATGCTATCCTAACCAAAAAAATGAAGGTCAATGGTACCAAAAAAATTCCTCAAAAACTCAAACTAATAATTTGAAAATAATATTTTTTATAGATTATATTTTTCCAACATAAAAAACTTTGATTCACTTCATATAGATTAGTGATGTGAAGTTATAGAGTTTATTGTTTTGTGGGCAGTTATAGAATTTCCTTGGGAAAGCACATGTTGAATTCATTTTTTGAACTCAATTTTTGAAATATTTAAAAAGGTTTATTTTTCCAAGGAGTTTTAGTATGTTTTCTAGATTGACAATCTTACCATTTGGATTAGTGTGTTTCAATTCCCTTTAAAGCTATTAACAATTTAATTTTTCCTTCAATCTTGTCTTTGCTTTTACTTTAAAGTTTTAAAAATATGAAAATTTAATTTTTTTATTTAAAAAATATTCATAGAATTTCAACTCAATTCTTCATATTAAAAAAATTTCAATTTTAGTGCAAAATTTTTAAACTAATAAAAAAGATTTGAAGTGTTGTAAACTAGTCACATAGGTGCAAAAAAAGATCCATTTTCTTCACTTGTAAGACAAATATCTTGCAACCAAAATCTCCTAAATTCTTCAACACATTCTTATACTAGCCTAGTGCAAAATCTTATGATTAAATATGCAAAAATATAAACTCCGTGTTGTTTGCTCTTTGCAATAGCAATGGTAATTTTGAATGTCTTTATCATAGTAGAATGGCGTTAAGATTTTGGGAATTAAGTGAGGATAATTTAAAAGTCTTGTGTGATTTTTGCTTCAAAATTCAGAATGGATTCCTCAAGAATCCCAAAAATATGAAACAATTTGTACTAAATGCAATTTCCATTTTTTTTCAAGATCATTTTTCTGATTTGTTTTTGAAGGAATCTAACATTTTGAAAATTGAAATTAGATCTTAAATGATTGCTTTTGATATACCTCCTACCCAAGTGGGAGTTAGTGAAAATGAGAATGGGGTGTAGCAATTGGATTAACCTTGCAAGGATTGCCCCATGACAACAAATTGAGGCCTCACAATCTTTCACTCTATTTGTTGCCATAATATGAATAAATTTTTTTAATTCCAATTCTTAGAAAATTATGAAATCACATTTTGGTAAAGTTTGAAGTTCAAATATTTTTTGAATATGATTTGTATTTATTATGAATTTTCATCATTGATTTTTCCAAAATTTATGATAATTTGAAATATTCACCAAAAAATTAAAAAAATTAACGACGAATATTAGGTATGTGATCTTCATTTCTAAAAAAACAAATTGAACAAAATTTACTCATAAATAGTGAAGAATTGGACAATACAAAGTGAAGGACTTTCAAGTTTGACACTTTGACTCCACAGTCATTGCGGGGTCATTGCAAGAAACACCTGCCGTTTTGTGGATACTTTGGCTAGAGTACTCATGATTTTTCGGGAGTACTATAAAATTAGAAAAACAATTTTAAAAAAATATGAAAAATACGAAAAACATATATACCTTAAAGAAGAAGGTAACCTAGGAAGGAAAAGCTTAGAAAAAATTTCTAACTAGGTGAACTAGAAAAGTGCAAAATCTCATGAAAATAGGTACTTTGACATTTTAATTTGTAAAAAATAGGAAAATAATTTTTTTGAAAAATTAAAAATTGTCCATTTGGGAAGAATTGATGGTGATGAGATTTCACCAAAAAAATGGTCTTAAAACCATCATCAATGTTTTGAAATTGCGTGCAATGGGAGTGTTGTTTGCACTCATGTGGAGGACATTAAATAATAAGTTTTTAGATTCCTTTTGGTAGATTTATGCTTTTCTATTATGTTAATAGACCATGAGAATTTCAGCTCCAAATCATTAAATTTAGTGACTCACAACGTAGTGAAAACCTCTAAACCTCAAAGTGTGACAAATTAGCAAAAATTATTTTTAAATGTAAATTTATTTTTTAAATTTTTTGAAAAATAAAAGATATGATTAACATCAAGTTTGGCATCTCCAATAAAAATTTCAAGTTTATGGGATTTATGCTTCAAAAGTTATTGAAGATTACAAGAGAGCAACACTATTTGTGACAGAGCATAGGACCGGTGTTTCTTGCAATGACCCTACCACTCTGTCGTTTAGGGATCATGTTGTGCAATAAAGTAGCTAGGGTGATTGAAAAGCAACCATAATCTAAATTAAAGCAATTTCTAAGATAGAGGTACATCTCTCTTTCTTCAATGTATTAGTATTATATATTCCAAAAGGTGGTCGCTTTCATTGATCCTTGCATTTCAACTTCACAATTTCATAACTAATTCAACAAAGGTTCAATAAATATGAAACGATTTGGGGGTGAACGCCACTTTCATTTCTCTTCCTACAAAGATTTACAAAGAATTGTTTCAATGAGCTTTAAGCTTCCCCCTAAATGCAACCAATTCTTAAGCAGTTAAGCCGGGCTTTAAAAGCAAGACTACCTGAACATGGGAGGCAAGGATTCTTAACCCCTCACTGCCTCAATCCTTTTTAGAATTTTTGCACATTTTAGTGAATATCTTTGAACCAAAAACATAAGTTACAAGAATTTCATGAAATTGGTCATTAACCCTTAAATGATGCCAAGACCATTTTTTGGTCAATGTACAAGAGAGCGTTTGTCTATGTAGGACTTAAGTGCAACTATTCATCCTCAAAATTTTTTGTGTGAAAAAGGAAGATCTTCTACAATACTTTGACTTCCAATGTTTACTTTTGAATTTTTTTTAACCAATCAAATTCTCACGATACCAAAATTCATGATTTCCACTATGACCCATCCATTGTTTAACCCTTGTAGGACGAGGTGGACATTTTTTGTCCTTTGGAGAACAAAAAACTCATCTCATGAGTGGATACTCGTCATTTCTCATCTATTCTTTTTGTGAAAGTGACCATACATATGTCAATCATCATGGGAAGTCAAATTTAGTGTCTCAAATTATTTCCATATTTTTAGGTAGCCCTAATTCTATGAAGATAGTAAAGCTTTTGACATGAAAGTGTTTTGTGCCATGCTCCCCTTCTTGCAATTTTTGAATGGGTAGCATCGATATTGCTTTGTACCATTTTTCCAAAGCTAAACATGTGCATGAAGAGTGTTCTCCCCCTAGGTCAAGCACTACATATTACACCCCGCCTTTCCCCGCCGTGATAGGTCCGTCTTTTAAGGCTTAAGGAAACTTGTCTTTTCAAGATTCAAATATTACATTGGACGCATGACCAAGAATTTAGTTGGGCTAAACAAGGCCACGGCAGCCCTACAAGCCCTCCATTCATTTTTACAGATGACATGAGACCTCCGGAATGACCCTAAACTAAGGTAGACTGCTCTTAAAGCGACCATTTAAGAGCTGATTGCGTTTTCAGGGAAGCTAAACTCCTTGAAACAATTTTCAGTAAATTTTCATAGGAAGGAAAAAGGAATTGGCATCTAACCCAAGTCGTTTCATATTTTTCAAACCTTCCAAGAATTAGTTACAAATTTTTGAAGTTGTAATGCAGTGGTCACTAAAAGCGACCACCTCCTGAAATGTACACTTCTGGAACATTAAAGAAAACAAAATGTACCTCTGCATCATGATTGCTTTTAGAGCATGGGCGCTTTAACAGCAGTCTACCTTACCAGGGTGATAGTGTAAGGTACCCAAACCGAATGGAGAGGTTGGCGGTTCAATCCCCGGCTGTGAAATCCCCTTACACTTGACTGGAAATTTGCCGCGCAGGACGTTAAATCGTGCCTACCAAAGTGGGGCCCCCCATGCCTGGCCTGTCAGAATTCCGGCCTGGCCCACGCGACCCGGCCAAGCGCAAGTGTGTAGGACATCAATGCTACAGGACATCGACCCCGAAAAAACTAAGAGAGAAGACCACCGCTGCCGTCCTCCGAAGGGCGGCGGTTTTAGGGTTTTAGGTTCTCTTTTAAACTATGAACTAATTTACATATCCCACATTGTTTGCCTTACCTTCTACCACTCCATGGGTATATAAAGAGTTGTCTCTTCAATTCAAACACAAATCTTAAAACACAAAACATAAAACACAAAACACAAAACACATCACAAAACACAAATAACAAAAAGTTGAAATAATTTTTTTAAGCTTTATTAAAAACAACTTGTTGTGGTGCAATTCAAGGAAAATTAACATATTTTAGAGCTGCAGAACACAAATGGGAGTTGTAGAACACAAATGGACACTTAAATGTTTTAAAAGTTATCAAAATTTTCATTTGGAGGGGAGGTCTAGTGTCCATTTGTATTATGTAACATTAAAACACTTAATAAGTGTCTCTTTGAATGTGTTCTGCAGCTCTAAAATATGTTAACTTTGTTTGAATTGCACCACAACAAGTTGTTTTTAATAAAACTTAAAAAAATTATTTCAACTTTTTGTTATTTGTGTTTTGTGATGTGTTTTGTGTTTTGTGTTTTATGTTTTGTGTTTTGTGATTTGTGTTTGAATTGAAGAGACAACTCTTTATATACCCATGGAGTGGTAGAAGGTAAGGCAAACAATGTGGGATATGTAAATTAGTTCATAGTTTAAAAGAGAACCTAAAACCCTAATCCGCCGCCCTAAACCCTAAAACTGCCGCCCTGTGCAGGACAGCGGCGGTGGTCTTCTCTCTCAGTTTTTTTGAGGTCGATGTCCTGTAGCATCGATGTCCTGTAGCATCGATGTCCTGTAGCATCGATGTCCTGCACACTTGCGCTTGGCCGGGTCGCGCGGGTTAGGCCGGGATTCTGACGGGCCAGGCATGGGGGGCCCACTTTGGTACGCACGATTTAACGTCCTGCATTTGCCGCAGGTTGCCTTCCAACTTGTGTGTATCAAAAAAAAATAATAGTGGTCACTGACATGTGGTGTTTAAGCTTACATGAGACCTCCCTCGGAACAAGTTAAGTTAGTGCTTCTTAAAATGTAAAGAATCGTGTCAGTCAAGTGGTCGGTTGGGCAGTAATAAGTAAGTCAGTAAGTTAGGGTAGTTTCCTCCTGGGCAATACTCTAATCAACAATACTGTAACCAACAGACGCACGTGAATTGAATGCTAAATTGCTAATTCCTCCCTTCCTAAGTAAGGTAGACTGCTCTTAAAGCGACTATTTAATAGCTGATTGCGTTTTCATGGAAGCCAAACTCCTTGGAACAATTTTCAGTAAATTTTCAGAAGAAGGAAAAAGGAATTGGCATCTAACCCAAGTCGTTTCATATTTTTCGGACCTTCCAAGAATTAGTTATAAATTTTTGAATTTGTAATGCAGTGGTCACTAAACGCGACCACCTCCTGAAATGTCCACTCCTGGTACATTGAAGAAAGCAAAATGTACCTCTGCATCATGATCACTTTTAGAGCATGGACACTTTAAGAGCAGTCTACCTTAAAGTAAGTTAAGTAGGCCCCATGCCCCTTCTTCTAAATTCTACAGTACTTGTTTTGTTTTGCAATGAAATTCCATTTGTTTTCCAAAATAAATAAATAAATAAATAAATTCTATTTGTGTTAATAACTGAATACTGATAATGAAGCAGTGAGTCATGGCACCCCACTCAATTTCCCATGATGAATCAGACATGATTTCCCCACTCCATCCGAAGTTAAGTTAAGTTAGTAATTATTAATTGTTGAAAGTTGTAACCTACCCCCACTCACTCACTGTCACTGTCACCCGCCCCCCACGCAAGCAACTGAAGGCAGGCAGGAAAGGCAAGCCGCAGCCGCTGCACGGATGACTGCAGTTGTGCGAAAAGAGATCCTCCAACTCATGGAATCGATCCCGGATTCCGGGACCACCCAATTCGGCACCACTGTATTCGTATTAACTTACAGGATGGGACAGGATGTGCCGTGGTGCTTGGCATTCCGTCATGCAGAAAAAAGGGTTAAGTTATCAAACTGAAGTTATGCTAAACCCTCGGAGCCCCCGGGGTTGTAGACAGTTGGAATTCCGTCATTGATCTACTGTAGGAGTCTTAGTTTAGAAGAAGAAGAAGCGGAAGAAGAAGAAGAAGAAGAACTGACGGGGTCTGTAGCGAAGAATGTGAGAGAGAAGAGGTGACTGACTGACGGAGTCTTGTTGGAAGTTGCAAAAGGATGACGGAGTTTAGGTTTTATTTTACTTACTTGGAATCAAAGGGACGGAGATCACTCAGTCAACTGAACTTTTTTTCTTTCGCGGGTTTCGTGGCGAAGTTTAGGGTYGCTTGTTCTTTGATTCGATCTCTCCGTCTTCGAAAATAAGCAGATGCCTCATTCTGTAGCGAAGAATGTGAGTCAGAGACAGTTGGAGGGAGTAGGTGATGGAGTTTTATAATTTTACTTACTTAGAATCAAAGCCGGGAGATGAACTCTTTTTTTTTTTTTTTTTTTTTTTTTTTTTTCTTTCTTGAATGAGATGAACTCTTTTCTTTTGCGGCTTTGGTGGCGATGTTAAGGTTGCTCAGTTGTTCTTTGATTCTCTCCGTCTCTGCATGCATGCTGCGGACGGAATCAAGGTCCGTTCCTTTGTTTTCAAAGAAAATTAAATAACGGTTCAAGATGCATCTGTAGCGAAGAATGTGACTGAACTGAGAGAATAGTGTATAGGTGACGGAGTTTTATAATTCTACTTTTCTTGGAATCAAAGCCGGGAGATGGCAACTCTGTTTCTTTTGCGGGTTTGGTGGCTATGTTAAGGTTGCTCAGTTGTTCTTTGATTCTCTCCTTTTCTGCATGCAGACGGACGGAAGAGGTCTGTCTTTTTGTTTCAAAGATAAATTAAATAACGCGGAAGATGCATCTGTAGCGAAGAATGTGACTGACTGAGAGAGAAAATTGGAATAAAATACGTGACGGAGATTAATATTTCACTTACTTGGAATGGCAATTGTTTTCTTTTCTTTTGTGGGTTTCTTGGCTAAGTTGAGGTTGCTCAGTTGTTCTTTGATTCTCTCCGTCTCAGGCTGCATGCTGACAGAAAGGTCTCTTTCCATTGTTTCAAACAAATTAAGCAGATGCATCCGTTTGTTGCGAAGAATGTGAGCAAGAGGGAAAGTTGGAATAGGAGTCAAGAGTTTTATTTTTACTTACTTGGAATGAACGGGAAACTAATCAACTCTTTTCTATTGCGGGTTTCGTGGCGAAGTTCAGGTTGCTTGTTCTTTGATTCTCTCCGGTTCTGCATGCTGCTGACGGAAGCTTTTGTTGCAAAAGAAAATAAGCAGATGCATCATTCTGTGGCGAAGAATGTGAGCGAGAGAGAGAAAGAACGTAGAATAGGTGACGGAGTCTTATTTTACTTCATACTTGGAATCAACGGGAGATGAATGGCAACTCTTTCTTTTGCAGGTTTGGTGGCTAACTAATAAAGGTTGCAGGCTTGCAGCTTGTTCTTTGATTCTCTCCATCTTAGAAAACAAGAAGATGCGTCCATCATTCTGTAGCATGTGAGTCACAGAGATCGATAGTTGCTCAATTGTTCTTTGATTCTCTTTGTCTCTCCATGAATTGATGGAAGGTCTCTTCCTTTGTTTCAAATGAAATTTTTTAAGATAAATGAGATAGGTACAAAGCTAGAGCAAAAGAGCAAAAGACCAAAAGACCATTTAATTGATTTAAGAGCTGATTGCTTTCAAAGCCGATGAGGCTGAGGAGGGGGGTGAGAGCCCCCTTCAAATTAAAACAAAAACAAAAAGGAATCAGAGCAGGATGGGAGGCACCGTGAAGTACCAAGTCCCATCACCGGAAGTACAGAAGAGTGGAGTCCATTCCGCCATAAAAAGAGTTTCAATGCTAACTAAAGTTTCCTGATTTTTAACAACCAGGTGAAAGTGTCTCCAGATCGCCATCCCAGTATGAAGAGTCGACATCCAAGCGGAGGTAAGAATCCTGTGAGGACTAATGTCTTGATCACCATATCGTGAACTACATCTTTCTGTCCAAATATGCCAAATAACAAAACATCTAAGAATATCAAAAGCCTGAAAACTATAAACATACTTGCCTATCTTGTCATAAGAGTCATTAGCAATTCGTCCAAGTAGAGCGTCGTTCAAAGAGTCAATAGTTGGGGCAGAAGCTCCCCTTATAAAAAAGTTAACTTTCCTCCACAACTCCCAGGTGACTGGGCACTCCCAGAAGAGATGAGAAGAAGTTTCCATGGGCTCAATGCACATGGAGCAGTTGGTTTGTGCCGATCTCACTCGCCATGATAACCAATCGCCTGTCACAATGCCCTTGTTAATAATCATCCAAAGAAACATAGCTTGCTTCTTAGGTCTAGATCCATGCCAAAGCAGTCTGAAAATCCCATGGATTTCTGACTGTGAAAAACCCTGTTTGATGAGTTCCTTCACCCCTGCGGGGCGTTCTCCTTTGCCTTTAAGTCCTTCTAGGTATCCTCTGGGAACAGTGTATCCAAAAAAGGGCTCTTCCTTCCTTTTCTCCGTTTTATTCCAACACCAATCCCGTGGATCCCATTCCAGCTGTTCCACCTTTTCTCCCTGAAATGCCCAGACCGAACTGGGTTTGTCTGGGACCTCGTTTGGATTACACTCCTTGAAAGATCGGGATATAGCATCCCATCTGATGACTCGTGCTAAGTGTATTCCTGTGTTCGGTAATCTGAAATCTCCATCTTCTTGGCTTAGAAGTCCCGAGTTCTGATCCCATCTGAAACGCTGTGCACTACATTCTTCTGAATTAGAGCTATCATGAAAGTAAAAGAAGCCTGCTTCTCTTACATCAGAGGTCGTGGATGCCGACATGGTTCCTGACCCCATCCAAATTTCTGAGCTTGCTGCTGATCCATTTCTAGCAGCCAAATCACCTGCAGTCCCGGTTGCAGTCCCGGGTACAGCTCCTGAATAGCGTCCTGACCCTGTGTGGACAGCTGGTGATGATCCTGAGCACCCTGCGTTCGTTTCCAGAGATACACCAGTTGATGCAGTCCCTGATATACTGCTGAGAGCACTCCCTGGTGCCCCCCCAGTTGAAATCTCGGGTACAAAAAACCAGTCCGCAGTTTTCCGCTCCTGTGCTGTTCTGATGTACCAGAGGATGTGATAGTATTTTCAGTCTCCGACTTCTAGCCTTTTCAGTAACTGCCCCCTTCCGAGGTAATAATCTTTGGATTTGATCAATGTTTAACCAATCCTCTTTTCTCCTATCCCATACATCCGATACTTGACAAATGCCTGTTTTTGCCCACAAATGTAACCCCATATTAGGTCCCATCCCCAAGGGTCTATCCTCATCCTCCAATATCAAAGGATTTCCAAAGAGTGATTGTCTTAGAAATTCTACCTTCACCTCAGGTACCTTCTGTATCAAACCTCCCTTGACCGATATAAAGGCTTTAATACATGCTGACATAAGAGGGGAAAAGTTTTCCTTCTTCAGCCCTTTGCTGTAGAAAAGCCAATTGCTAGAAGTGTGCCACTTTGAATCCCTAATCGGCCTTCCCCTGTCAATTTTATATTTGAGAAGCTTCTTCCAAGGTTCCTTTCCTAGTGAAAGACCCCAAACCACCAGCTTAGCCAACAATGCTTGTGTTTGCAAGAAACAATCCAAAATTTGGATTCCCCCTTCTGAATACGGTAGTAAGCAAGAATTCCATTTGACCCTTGCAGCACATCTACCCTCATCCCTTCCTGTCCACAAGAATTGTGTCATAAGACCTTTGATAAGGTCACAATTCTTTTTTGATATATTACAGCAAGCCGCCGTGTACCAGCAAGTTGCTAGTAACACATGGTTAATGATAACCACTCTACCTGCTTGTGAAACCGTCTTAGCTGCCCATGATCGAAGCTTTTTCTTGATAGAAGCCAATAAAGGCCCTGTATTCGTATCCGGAGGCAAATGAAATCCAATGAGAGGGCCCAAATATCGTACTCCTGTCCCTTCCGGTACACACTTGAGTCCTAAGTCCGAACCCCAAGAGAAGCTCTGAGCATTTTTGGATGCCCATATAGCATAAGTCTTGTCCCAATTGATCTTGGACCCCGAACCCAAGCAAAAAATGTGTAACACCTGTTTAACTCTGTTTAGATTTGCCACAGAGCCATGAAGAATTAAATTCATGTCATCCGCATATGCTGCATCTGTGACTTGGGATCCATCCGGCAATGTGAAGCCCTGCACTCCATATTTTGGGTCTCCCAACATATATCCCAATGCGTCCACAACAACCACAAACAAGAAAAGGAGCTAGAGGGCAACCTTGTCTCACTGATCTGGATAAATGGAATTCTTCACCTATAACTCCATTTACTATCACTGATGAGGATGCATTCCTGTAGAGGGCCATGACTCCTTTAATAAAGCTTTGATGAAATCCTTGGTTCTCCAACACCGCCCTCATGAAGTTCCAGGAGATTCTATCATAAGCTTTCTCGAAATCCAAGAGAAGCAACGTTAGATCCTGTCCACTCTCCTCCGCACAATGCATAGACTCTTGGGCCATTAATATGTTATCAATAATGCTTCTTCCTTGTACAAAACCTGTCTGGTTAGGGCGTAGAATTTCTGGCAAAATACCCTGAAGTCTGTTTGCCAAAACCTTTGCCACTAACTTATAAAATGAAGAGAGAAGAGTGATGGGTCGATAGTTTTTAACCAAGCTTGCATCACCGCCTTTAGGGAGTAAGGCTATGATTCCCTTGTTATGACTGCTTGTGAGCTCCCCGGTCTCCAATACCTCCCTTACTACTTCCAACAGCTCCTCCTGTGTAGAATCCAAGCAAGTTTTGAAGAAATCTGTCGGAATCCCATCGTCCCCTAGAGTATTTCCAGAGGAGAGATCCTTGACAACCTGTTGTAGCTCCAATAACTCCAATTTCTTATCAAAATTGCGATTATGTGATGTAGAAACCACACAAAGCACACTACACAAGATTTGGCGGTGCGCCGCCAACACCTCTTATGTTTCTGGACCCTCCGTGTATAACTCTGTGTAAAAGTCAGTAACGGCCTTGGCTTTCTCTCTCTGATCTGTCAGTATTTGACCATCAACCAATAATTGAGTGATAGAAGACCGCTTGTGGACATCCCTAAATACCTCGAAGAACTCTTTGGAGCACCAGTCTCTTGTCCTCAACCATCGGGCGGCCACCGCATGATACTGAGCATCCAAATTCTCCAAAGTGAGAGAGTGCAGCGCAGTTTGCACTTGCTCCAACCGAAGGATTGCTGATGGACCACCCGGAAGACCCTTAAGATCCTCCTCCGCCTTCTTCACCTCCAGCAGCGCCTTGTGTTCGGTTCGGTATTTATTAGTTCTCCATTCCTTGGATATCTTGGTGGCTTTCTTCAATGAGTGTCGCTGAGCATCCCTCACCCAATCCATCCAAGATTCACCCTCCCTAGGCTGAGAGCTCGATTTCCAAGCCCGTTCAAGTTTGTCCCGAGTCTTGTCATTAGCAAGAATATCAGTCTGCATAGGCCGTTTTCTTGCAATGGGTTTGGTTAGAGGAAATAATTGGAGAACCAAAGGAGCATGATCTGACAGCTTCATGTGGGGGTGAGCTCCTACCACACCACCTTGACTACAAAGTGAAGATGAAAGGTACACTCTATCAATTCTTGCACTTCTCCTTGCCGCTCCAACTCTATTGTTTTCCCAAGTGAATATTTTTTGTGAATCTCTTCTGATGTGATCCACATGCCACACATCTTCTAAGCCATAATGATTCAACATCCTAGACCAGGCCGCTTGCTCTCTCCTGTTTGGGCTAGTTCCATGTCGAGAACTTTCCAACCTATCTTCCAAATCCTCCACCATATTGAAATCTCCTGCAAAGATAAACCCTTGTCCTCCCAAGTTGGCATCAACTAGAGAGTTCCACAGTGCTGCTCTTGCAGATGAGACCACTGGTGCATAGATATTAATGATAGATAGTATAAAACCACTTGCTGATTTGATTGAAATGAATTGTGCTCTCCCATCCAAGACAATGCCTTCTGACACCACTGTGTGTGCCATAGAGCGGGAGACTAGTATCCCAGTGCCAGCTCTCCACCTCCTAGATCCCCTATTACTCTGTGTGCCTGGATTCCAAGCCCTGTGCCCATTGGAGAAAGGAAAGCTACGACTTTTCATACGACATCTGTCCTCACTCATCCAATGCTCCTGGAGAAGAATAATTTGAGGAGAAGTAACCATGCGATCAAACACCCTTCTTACATGTACCTGTTTTTGTGAACCCTTTGTACCAATACCCGCTCTACGGATATTGAAACTTGCAAGAGTAAACCCCAAGTCCATTAAACAAATTGAGAGGTATCAGGTTCACCTGAAGAGATAAGATGTTGTGCTTGGCCTTCCTAAGAGGGCGTGTGATCAACACGGTGTTTCTTTGAAGGTTGATATGGAGACGCATGTATGCCCGATTGCCACCCTGCTGTCTGATCTTGAGCCTCCGCCAATCCAGCCCAAAGTCTAAATAGCAAGTTCACCTTTTCCCTGTCGTTCCCAGGGTGCAACTTATCAATCTATTTGATAATCCACCATGAGTACGGTAAACCTGTCAACGGGCACCCTCTCTTTGTGACTTTGATCTTGGCCAATATAGTAAGCTCATGAGCACCCCCCGAACTGTCCCATCTGGTTGACCATTTGATAGAATCCCAATGGTGTAGGTTCGGAGGACGGTGAATATGAGTCTTCAGATAGATTTTAACCGTCTCAAAGATCTTCTCCTTGATACTTTCCACCTGCTTGTCAGCCTCCGAGAAGGAGAGCTGTAAAGGCTCTGTAAGCCCTAGCAGGTCATCTGCATCCTCAAGAAGAGCAACCTCGTCACCATCCTGATCTTTGTAAAGTAGCGGCCAAATAGTGATGGATTTTGAGCCATTTGCAGGTAAGCCTAGATATGGAGAATTGAACGTCTGTCCCAACGTCTCCTGACTCCACATCGCCTACCAATCCTCCGATAAATTAGTGGTGGCTCTTGCCGATTTCTGAGACCAGAATCTGCCCTGAATTCGCTGACTGTCCACTGTCCCAGCTTCCACAGACTTAGCAGGGGCCTGCTCAGTCTCCTGCTCAGCACCTAACCCGTCCTCAGTCTCCAGGATCTTCCGTCTTGTTTTCTTTTTAAGTTTGTTCGCAGTCTTGGTTGTAAACAACAATCCCAAAGGAGGAAAATTCTGCTCGGAAAAGTCAACTGCTACCCCGAATGGATTAACCGGATGATGCTCTTCTGTGTGCTCCAGATCCCGCCCTTCTCCACTGCCGGAAGAGGGTAGAATTGAAACCGAAGCTAAAATAAATAAATCTTCCGATGTATCCATGTCCGCAGCATCCATAAAATCATGTGAGTCCCTGGTTTGATTTTCTGGTCGGGCCTGCAAATCCTGTAGATTTGGCTCTCCAGCTATCGATCCCTGCTCTGTCCCTGTGCCGACAGTCCGCAATTCCGAAGGAGAAGATCGCTCCTGTCTCTGCTCCGACCCCAAATCTGTGTTGGCTCCCAAGCCCGAAGACTGATCCAACTACTGTTGTGCAGAGAGCTGCTGCGACTGTTTTGACAGTTTCGGCTGCTGCTGAGGAGACGATAACTATTGCAGCGGCTGCTGCTGCAATTTCGGAACCCATTGCTGAATTTCTGTCTCCTCTGATCCCTTCTCTCCAGCCAATTTCTTTTTCTTTTTTTTCTTCATGCTCTTCTTCGGCTGGACCACCGTAAATCCGTCTTGAGTAAGGAAGGATTCCTCCGACCCCTTCTTCGTTTCCTTCGCCGAATTTTTGTGACTTTCACCACTGCCAGCGCCTTGAGCTTTGGACGGACTTTTGTCTCCTCTCTCCTGGCCTTTGGATTTCCCATTTGTGCAATCTGGAGCACTGTGGCTGAATTTTCTGCAACGATTGCATTGATTCGGAAGCCCTGAATAACTAACCGGTTGAGAAAAGAAAGAGCCGTCAGTAGCACCATCCCGTAGCGAAGGTAACCGGACTGTTCCTGGCAATTTAGTAATATCAACAACCCTAATAAAAACAAGCGGACCCGAAGGTCGCTTGCAAGAGGTCTCTGGGCTCTTAATAGATTGCACACTAGAAGAAAACCGCGTTGGACTGCCCAAAATCTGCGTTGGATTCCCCCAAAACTGCGTTAGATTAAACAAAAAACATCATATGGTTTATGTTGAAAACCACGTTGAAAACACTGTGAATTGTGTTACAACGTAGGGAAACGCAAAATCTATGTTGGATTCTAAGATGTCTATATTTCTCTTGGTTTTCACTGTATTTTCAACATGGTTTCAACATAAACCATATGATGTTTTTTGTTTAATCTAAAGCAGTTTTGGAGAATCCAACGCAGATTTTGGGCAGTTCAATGCGGTTTTCTTCTAGTGGCACTTTCCCTAGAGAGGAACTGATTTTATGCAACATTTCTGAATTCTGAAAAGAAGGTTCTAAATCCGGAAACTGCACCCGAATTAGAAAACCCGTAGGCAGATCCGGCGGCGGAGACTCCGAAGAAAAACCCTCCGACCACCTGCAAAAGCTGATTGTCTTTCCAGACAGTTTCTTCACACCAAGCGCGATGCATCGATCGGCAGCATCCTCTTGTGCGAATTCAATTCTAAAGAAACCTCGTGACAGGACCTATATCGACACAGACTGATCCTGTACTGTATCTGACAAAAACTTTGACAGAACCGCAAAGCCAGGAAAGGGTCCGAAATTTTTTCCCAATACCAGTCATTTGTGCAACTCAAGGCTGCTAACCCAAAGCGCTTGAATTAACTCCGTCAAGAAATCTATAGTAACTTGCCAGTTGGGGTCAATCTTCGGTGTCTGTGGCTCTCTAGAAGCTGGACCAGCAGCTGCTGCATGCTCTGCATGCGACTGTAGCTGGTCCGTTAAATCCGATGCCTCCGCCAATTTAACTTCCTTGACGCTCGATTGAGCTCCCGACTTTGTGGTCCATCCAGCTTCTTCCAAAGCCGGGAGATGTGTGACCCCATCCTTATCCATCATATGAATTGTAAAACCTAGATAACGTCGATATCTCTTGCATGCAAGCAACGGCGGCAACTTCCGAAAAAACCGGGAGGCCTAGGGTTTCAGTTTCACAATGAAATTTGCAGCTAAACTATAGCAACGCAAGTTCTTACAACGAAATCTAATCGCAACAGCAATTCCTCTGACACGCTCCGATCCTTGACACGTAACGCACCAAGAACAACTTTTACGAACACACAAGCTGTTCCCTACAAAATCTCAATCTACACCCGGCGCCGTCACAACCTAGATTCTTCAATCGTCAGACTACCGAAGCTCTACAGTGATCCGAGCAGGCTCTAATGCCTTCCCCGAAGAGAATTCAGAAGAACTCGGCCGTATCGCAGACTGTTTTACTTCCGGAACCCTAACTTTCGATAAAAACCAGAAACTGCAACTGCACTTGCGTCTGCTCAGATCTCCACAGAATTCAGCGATTTGACATTCTCTAAGTTGCAAATTGCAAGCTTGTTCGGACTAACTAGCTGCGCCAACAAAATCAGAAGTGAAAACCCATTGGAAAACACCCAAAATCACAAAAAACTGTAAATCGGCAGTTAGCGCCCACCAAAGCGGCGCTCCTAGAATTGCAGACCTAAACTTGGGTGGGGAACGTGAGAATAAGAGCTGATTGCTGATTGAACCATTTTCAGTAAATTTTTGGTAATTTTTCATAGGGAAGAAAAATGGAATTGGCGTGTAACCCAAGTTGTTTCATATTTTTTTGACCTTTGAGGAAATAGTTATGAATTTTTGAAGTTGAAACACACGTCATTAAAATTAAGCGACAACCTCCTGAAACGTACACTTGTGGTACATTGAAGAAAGCAAAATGTACCTCTTTGTTAGTGCTACTTTTAGAGCAAGGCTACTTCTATAGCACCCTACTAAGAGCTCAAAGAGCTCAAACAACCATTTTTTGGTCGCTCCCCGACTTCGGACAGAATTTTCGGGCAGAAAATTTTTTTTTTTTGAATTTTTTTTTTTCACCTTAAAAATATTGGGTTGTCTATTAGTATTTATATTCAAAACTAAGATCACTACGGTCAAAAAAGAATCATAAGAGAAATAGCACAATGTGTTTAGAATTTTCTAGTGTTGAAAAACTTACTATTTGAGGAAAGAAATGAAATTTTTATGACTGGATCTTATGCATTTTTTTACAATTCAATAGAAACCACTATTTTGACCAATCAAAAAATATAATAGGAGAAGTGTAACTAGGACTTTTACTTTAATGGATGGTTCTAGATAGAACCAAGAATAGAAAGATAAAGATAGAAAAGTAGTCCTAGTCTATAATAAAGACTAATAGTCTTTATTGATAGTCTCTATTATATAAGACGGAGCTCGGGGGTGAGGAGACTCTTTTATTTTGGAGATTGATCTCTCTCTATGGTCGGGTGGTTTGAGCTCTCTTTGAAACATTCCTTTTAATAAGTATATTTGTGTTCGTATTTTGAGTTCATTGTGATTTGAAGTTACAAGCCGTGGGAGGTTTGTAACACTCTATTTTGGCCAAAACGCTACACAAAATAGCTAGTCTTTCTTGCAACTATCCAAATAGAGAAAAAAATCAATGCTATCCTACTATAACATTGTTCAATAGGCTTCAAAATTCTCTAAAGACTATAGAAGAATTCCGAATTACTTTGTTGATGTTTGTTGTTGAAAATCAATGATCTTTTGAAGGTAAAAGAAATTGGAAGTATTTAGTGAGAACAATTTTGAAGAGCTCTTTAATAAGTTGGTGACGAAGTAGAAACATAAAATTACTAATAATAGTTCTAGATGATGAATAAATACTTCAATCATCTTTTAATACATGGACTTATGTAATAGTCCACTTGCTTTGTTAAAAAATTGTTCTGACATAGATTAATCCAAATACCTTAAATTCTTCATTTTGCAAAATAYTCTTTATGCTTGTATMTTCCAAAGGATGGCAAAGTTTCATGTAATGTAACTTTCTTCAATATACCAAAATCATTTGTTGAAATCATTTGTTGAAAATTAATATAATAAGTTGGATGACAAATTAAAATTTACTTTATATTTTAGTCATTTTAAAAATGTTTGAATAACCTCTAAAAGACCAAGTGTCCATTCAACATATACAAGAAACCCTCGGTAGGTTCCTATGAAGTCATTTTTGGTCAGATACTCATGAAATTAGGACACAACATGGAACTATATACCCCTTCATAAAAAACTATTTATTTTTTCAATCAAGTGCCCGGATCAAAAGTTATATTGCCTTAAACTTTGGAGGCATCTTGGGAAGCTTTGGGCAGCATGTGCAAAACTCTTCTATGATTTTGAAATTTGGTGGATATGTAGCTTACATGATACAAGATGCCAATGTCGAAAGCAACAACCATGCGTAGTGTAAAAATCTCATTCTAGAAGGAGTTCAAGTTTCAAGGCCTTGCCAAGCAAGGTTGGAAAAAAACTTTTTCATCTAACTTCAAATGTTATAATCTTCCAATCCTTATAGTCAAATTTTCTCAAAAATTTTCCACACATTCCTAAAGAAGTCTAGTACAAATTTGTACGGTTGAATTTTGAAAAAAACTTTCTTTTCTCATTTTTTTCTTTCTACTCCAAAAGTGGCATTTTTTTGACAACTTTTGCGCAAAGTGTGCCTCAGTCCTATAGGAGATAAATAAAGAATACTTTGAATCAAATATATTATAGTATAGAATATTTTAAAGGTAATTCTACTAGCTACAATCTTAACCTAACTTAGTCAATGTTTACTACCCTTGATATTTTCTTTTTGAGACATCTATAACCTACTTTTTGTCATTTGTTATAACTTTTGAAGCATGAACCTAATGAACAAGAGTAACAGAGTAAGAAAATCTTTAGATGCTCAACTTGAATCAAATTGTTTGGCAAGGCATGCATTAACAAGTAAGCTAGGCCAATTTCAATGATTCTGCATTGGCTTAAGAAATGCACAAACAAGCATCAATTGGGTAATTTTTTGCAAAACACATTAGCCATCAAGGTGACAATGTTGCCTAGTAATCCACCACTATCTTATTCATGAAATCCAAAGATATGCATGAATTAGCTAAGGTAGGAGGGGCAAAAACCACCCATCTAAGAGCTAAAACTAAGTTTTGGAGAGGTGAAACTTCTTGAAATATTTCTCAATAAATTTTCCTTGAAAGTCAAGTAAAATTGGCATGTAACCCAAATTGTTTCATATTTATTGAAGCTTTATGGGATTAGTTATGAATTTTTGAAGTTGTAATGGCATAAGCTTGAAAACCGCCAAATGTTCTCTATGTATACATTCCTGTAAAAACGCGTTGCCCCCCAAATCAACCACGGGCACTAAAGGATTAAAGGGCATCTAAAAATTGATTACTTTATGTACTTCATGTTCATGCAATATGGCTCCCTAACAAGTGTACTTGTGAACATTGAAGACTGGTTTCCGACTCAGTCACTTATTGAAATCTTTATCACCATCTCATCTATAGAAATGACCAAAACAAATTCATGATTTTATATTAATTATTAGATTATACCTCATTATACCTACTTTTTGTGAAAAATTGTTTTTTTCCCCACATAATACTATTTGGATACTTGCAAGTAATCCATAGACTTGAGATCACATCTTTTAAAAAAAGGAGTGTAAGTCCAATGGAATATGTGATGAAACAAAAATCCATAACAAAATTGAATCATTGGCAATCCTAATGGTGAGATTTTTTTTATAGCTATAGCAAGAAAACCTCAAGTACATGTATTTCAACCAGCCCTTTTTGGGGGGGCAAAATGGAGCTAGAAGCACCATTTCATAGTGAAAATCTTTTTTTCGCAAGAAAGAAGTAATCTTTTTTCGCCATAAAAGTTTCAATCCAATTTAAAATATGGATGAAATTGTCAAATTTGGATGAAAAAGTGTATGAATTTGATTGAAAAGTGTTTTATGGTACAAAAGATGGATGTAAGAAGAAATAAATTGCTTCACCAAATTTTAAGTGATCGCCATTGCCACCTGGCACTTTTTCAAAAAAAAAAGGGGGCTGAAATTTTCAACATGAAGATAATACGAAAATGAAAAGACTAACAAGTACTGTTCAAAGTTTCTCATATTTTCACTTCACTAATTATATTATTTAAACAAAAGAGGCCACTTTCCATATAGATGTAGATCTTTTGGAGAAGAGATCAATTAAACTATTGAATCTATCTTTATGGTCAATTTTGTTATATTGATATCTGGCGCCAAAAATGGCGACATCTGTGCCATTTTGATGAAATGTAGTGCCAATTTAATGGAATGTCATGCAATTTCTAACATATTTCTTGCCATTGTAATGGAATGGGAGCCATTCTAATGAAATGGCCCGCCTTTTTGAGTGAATGTGCCACTATAACAAAATTGACCATCTTTTCTAGATTTGTTTTTTTACCTAGTACCAAATATTATAATCAATAAAATCACTTTCTTTCCAATAGACATTTTAAAGTGTGTATATATTTTAAGGTGAGAAGGTTTAATAAAGTGCGTACATATTTTAAGGTGAGAAGGTTTAATAAAGTGTAATTTTATTTTAAGGTGAGAAGGTTTAATATTTGATGAAGTAACTCTTTGAAAAAAGTACTTAATAGCAGGGCTTTTAAATTCATTTTTAGAAGATTGCCTTAAAGGCAAAATGGTCAGAGTTTAGGGTGTACAATTGGCGACATGGTCCCAAAGGTGGATTTCTTTTATTGGCGACACTTGGGTTTTGAATGGCAAAAGTTCTAGCGACTCAGTATGGAAGAACATAGCCATTCTAGCAACGTCATCCAAATGGCTACGTTCTTCCATATTGTAGTGCAAATATGGCGTCATTTTATAAACATGGAGTGCAAGCAGGGCAAACTCTAGTCCAACAATGACAGCATAAATGGCGAATTTTAGGAGCAATATGGAAATTACAGGTGAATAAATGGCAAAAATTGTTACAAATAAAAGCTTTCCTAGAAAACGAACACTTCAGGGCTCCTAAAAAACTACAGCTTCTCTACCTACCACACTGGATCTGCGCGTGCACACACACTCCGATGCATTAGTAAGAATGTGCACAACTGCACATAAATGTAGAACAAAAAGCAGAAAGACGAATAACAACCAAGATTAACCTGCACACATACATACACTCTCTGATGCATTAGTAAGAATGTGCACATGAATACATAAGGAATAAACACACAGAATTAAGCACATATGGGAATACAACCAGCAAAACAAACCTGCACACAAGCAAAGAGGCTCCGATGCCCAAGTACAGAAGAATGCACATCAATGGAGGACTGAAACCCATAAGAACAGAGATTACTAGCATGAACAAATACATTTGGCCAAGCATATACAAATTCAAGCCAACATGCTCACAAGAATAACTACAAGCAAAACTACATGCTCACAAGAGTAACTACAAGCAAAACTACATACTCATTAGTGCAAACAAGAAAAATAATAGGGTTAGTAAGCTCATTGCAAGATAGCTATACACAGTTGCACCAATCCTGCAATAAGAAATACAACCCCACTGCTTAAAGTTTCATTGCAAGTTCAAATAATAGACGAAACTAACACAAAGCTAAAGTTTCCTAAATTAAACCCCTGCTCCACCAAGCTAGGATGCCAAATGTGAAAGTATACTACCTACTAGAATGTGTAAACCTCAAAAATTTAAAACACAAGACGCTAATCTGCATTCCTGTTGAACCATGCTAGGATTCAGTTACGGTAAATTGAAAGAACCTAACCTGCATTCCCGCTAAACCAAGCTAGGATTTAGTCACGATAAATTCCCACTGAACTATGCTTGGGAAAAATAATGCCCTCTCTCTCCTGCATTGAGCCACTCTTCAAAGACCTTTTGATAAGGAAAAGTCTCGAGGGTGAAATTTTTTTGGTAATACATCCCCACTGCCACTTCCAAGTTCTCCACTAGGGAAGCTCTCAACTTTGATTTCAAGAAGCAAGGGAAGAAAATGTCCTCTCATCCTCCACAGATCCGATCACATAGGTAACAACAATCTCTGCAAGCTTGATGAACTCCGAGAAGTTCTTTGAAAAGCTGTTGTTGCCATCCAGAACCCTCCAAACTTTAGTGAGGGGATTCAAATCAAATGGGGGAAGCATAGCTACACGAGCGTTGGATCTCATACACATCTTGAATAAACCCGGTTGTCACATCAACAATTCACGATTGATCAAGGGAGGTAGCATCAACTTGTCACTGCCTTCATCCAGTACCTTTCCATGGCCGTAAGCATCCATCAGAAGTTGCAGGTGACCGTCAAATTGCTCATTTGCACTGCTTTTACACCAGAATTGAGGGTACAGAATTCCTAGGGCGCTCATAACCAAAACTCATAAGAAACAATTTTTGAAACTTGCACACAAATTCTGAGCAATCCTACACACGGAATTTATAAACATGCAAGGGACTTCATAAGGCTGAAAGCAACACGTGCATAAGCAAAGAAGGGCATACAATTCACAAGACAAATCCAACAAGCTACCTCAAGAAATATAAAGCACATACTATCTTTCTAGCCAGCATTCACTAAACTAATGCCATAGAGTCAAGCAAGTTAATCATACAAGTAACACAAGTACCCTTGCAAAAATTCAAAGGAGTCAAGCTGCCATAAACCTCACCTGTGCATTCTTGTTGGACTTGAGCAAGTAAATTGGCCTACACACTCCGATCCATAGGGGCCATTTTATGCTCCACATGAATTTTTTCACCATGACAAACAAAGGACTGAAAAGCAAAGTCATTGTTGAGGTTGCACATCCATTTCAGACCTGGGGAGATCACTTGCGATTTTTAGAAAACTACGTGAGTTAAAAGATAGGGTCCATTTAATTCAAAGGGGGAAAATTTTATATAATTTTTAGAGCTACTTTAGGGTCTATGAAATGCTACATCCTCTAATATATATAAAATACGGTATGTAAAAATATCATATAGTAGGAATTTTTATTATTAAGTTAGCCTTGACAGATAAGAGTTGTACAAATTTTTTATAGTATAATGAGTATAAGTGTAGACAAATAATTTTGTGCGGAGGATAAAATGTGCACAATCYARTAAATGTTGGGRATTTCCTCTATCAATTTGTCACTAWTGTTAGATAATTTCASCTTGTCTATGAAAGTGTCAATATTTGAACAATGTAAGGGCATCTAAGAATCTATTGTTCTAAGGAAAAAACGTTGATTTGTAAATCTACAATGAACACTACAAGAAAATAGGGGTATAAATGACTTGTCCACATTGACTGCAGCAACACCAATGATTGCAAAATGATTGCAAAATGACTATTTTACAATCATTGTTGTTGGTGAAGTCATTGTGAACAAGTCATTTATACCTCTATTTTCTTATAGTGGAAGGATGTATGACAAAAGATTGTTTTCCTATAAAGATCCATTAAATAAATGCTTTAGATTTGGAGGTACCTTCACTCCTATGGGGCATAGGGTTAGTGAGGACTTTGGACTAGCTATCTCATTGTTTTATTGGTGTTGTGTTTCAGTACAAGGTGAATAGGACTTGCTTTGGTTGTTAGATTGATGATATTATTTTTGGGGGATTCATGTTATTGATTTTCTAACGTTTTTGATATTGTGTGGAGTCTTAATCCTTGAGCGCCTCAACTCCTCAAATATGGCCCCTCCAAATTGAAAGATTTCATTCTTTGACTATTAGAATCTTTTCAATGGTACGGTCAAAAGATGTGTCATTTTTACTCTAGCTCTAGATTTGTCTCCACTACTAATTGGTACGGCCAATTTGTGTGGATCTCTTTTTAGATGATGGTTTGGTGGGAATGAATTGAAAAGGTCTGGATTTTAGTAAATATGAGCTTGGCAGTCAGGGGTTAAAAAAATGACAATGACAAACATTCAAAGAACAATCAACTTAAAACAATGACAATGACAAACATTCAAAGAACAATCAACTTAAAACAATGACAAGTCTTCATACTTGGTTTGAATGTCATGATTGTTTGATGCTCATGCAATGTTGCATGTTCCTTTCCATACTAGATTGATTTAAATACATGGCTTAGAACCTAGAAATATCCAAAACTAGGGTTGAATTGCACATTCTTATTTATTATTATGTGAAATTGTATTATGGAACTAGCACCTCATATATCAAAAAAATTAAGTATAAATGTAAGACATTGGTCTTATAGTGTATATTGTGTATGTATATGAAAAAATCGGACATATAAGTTTTAGATGTAAACTAGCCCAACTATAAATTTTTTTTGAAGAACTTATAAAAAATTATAGGGTATTAGAAATATTCTAGTAATATTTTTTTATGTAAAAATAGAGTCAACTTAAATACAACAATCAAGGTAAATAGCCCTACATCAAACAACCTCTTAACTCAAGTGTATACCTTAAATTACAAGGAGTGATCTCCCTGAGATTTCAGATGAATCTGCTCATGGCACAAGTGGAAAATTTAGTTTTTCTGTTGATTTGGTCGCGTTGTCCCTGTCATTTTTTGACAAAAATTTGTTGATTTCAACAAATTTCTGTCAAAAAATGACTGGGACAACGTGACCAAATCAACAGAAAAATTGAATTTTCTACTAGTGTAGCTGCAATCCAGTAAATTCTGGAAAAACCAAAATTCATCTGTAGAAAAGCAAGTGGCAGGATCTTCATACATACTATGCAATGATGCCTGACATATCTTCACTGATGCGATGAAGTCGCAGATGAAGACATCCCTCTTCTGTGCAAAATTTACGAGATTGTCTGCTGCATCCAGAAGCGGCAGTAAGGCACACATGCCCAGTACAGTATACGGGTCCAGCAGGAGGACGAGGCAAGCCTACACATGCCAGAGAAGGTATGCCTCTCAAACATACAAGTGCTGAAAACATGATAAACTACCCCTACACGAGTAATACAAGGAGACAATGAGCAAGTAATTATTCATCCATACAAAAGCAAGAACATGAAACATGATTCGAAAGATGAGTTGAAATGTAGAAATGAAGTAAGTTTCATACCTCAGCTTTATCATTCTGGTCCAAATCTGCAATCATAGTATAGATGAGCATGCGATACTCTGAGAGCAAACGACGCAGTGGTTCAATGAAGGAGACCCAAAGAGTTTCCACTCGTTTCAACATTTTCAGCCTTTTTGTTTCCGTTAATTCCGCCAGTGCTTTGAACTGGGTGAGGCGCTTTGGACTTCTGCTGAAATAGGCATGTGTCACTTGGAGCACCTTACTAATGGATTAAAAAATCCCCAAGGTCTCCAACGCCTTAAAAGCTAAATTACACCTATGAGCAACACAGTGAACACCGTGATTGAACGGTGCGAACTTCTCCTTCAGCTGAACGGTGACGCCAGTCCGGAGACCTTGCAGTGTTGAAGCACCATCACAACCAAAGCTAATGAGCTTCTCCACCAATTTTTTTGGGTCCAATCCAGTCCCAGTTGTCACAGCTTCAATAATCAACTTTGTCAAATTTTCAACATTAGGAGGACACTGAACTCGCTGCAATGCCACTAGTAATAGGACCCTCACCCAATCACACACCACGTAGTAGTGAACAGACAAATAGGACCCAGTATCGACAGTGGTCACCTCGTCAACTGTTAGTGCCACAAAGTTAGCCTTGTTAACAAGTTTCTGAATCTCCTGGACAACAACCTTGTACATAAAAGAAGCCATCACTCAACCACTATTATCACACCAATGTGCACTTGGTAAGTCTGGGACAAGCAATAACTTATACAGACTCTGACGCGCCTCAAACTCGACCATTGGACGACCACTCTGTAGGACTTGGAAAAGGGTGGCGAATTGAACCCTTTTTTGGCGTGAGTCCACGGTGGTACAATGGTTGATCTGCTATATGATGGAGGACGATGCGCGAGTAGCATAAAGGCGGAGATTTTTCCGGTGCTTGCATTGGGTTGCAATGTAATGTTCTCCTTTCTTCACACCATATTGTGGCAAGTCCCTCTTTGCAGTGCGTTTCCAATCGTGCTTCCACAAAGTGTCTGATTTTGGGGCCATGACGCAAGCCTTTCAATCAAATTCGCTGCAAACCTTGCACTTAACCATGTGCAGAACACCATCAGTTGCTAGTATTCCCTCTGCCCACGGTAATTTGGCGGCCCACTCAGTTTGGAATTTGCGATGTCTGTCATACCGCTGCTGCGCCTTGCTCTTCTCAATTTCAGCCTTCTTCTTTACAGTTGCGCCTTTTTTACGCAGGGGGGACTTAACTTCGTCGTCATTCCTTTCACTAGCATCAGGTATCTCTTTTAAGAGAGTTATGTCGACTTCCTTCGATGAATCAGACAACGTTATGAGCGGGGACTTGGAACTCAAAACTTGAGTGTCACCAGACCCGATTGATGACCTCGGGGTTGTATCTGTGTCAATGGACACAATCTTCTGAGCAGCAAACTTGAAACTTGAAGTGGAGTCGGGAGATGGGTAGTCGCCAACGTTGTCAGACTCAGCCCCTGGAACATCAGGGAAGCGGCTATCAAGCACAACAGAAAGAGGTTGTCCCGGTGTTGATCCACAGGTGCTCGCAAAATATGTCTGCAACGTTGCCTTCTTCGTTGATTTCCGGCGTCCCTCTGTTGATATTAGGACCTTCACTTGCTTCTCCCAATGCGCCGTTGCTTGCGACAATTCAACGGTCTTCTTTGCCAATTCCGTAGCACGCACCGAGAAGCCAGTCAAAGGGTCATCATGTGAGTGGAATCCATGGGAATTACTCAACAAAGCCAAAGATGCTGGGGAGGAGAACTGCAAAACACACAGAGGGAATCGAAAAAAACTTACGGTTTAGGATGAACCTAAACAAGTAAAACAACCAATTTGTAATTGACAATATAAATTGGAGAAATAACGCACACAAATTTTGGCAGCTGTTCCTCCTTCACTCCATTTGGTACTCCACTCCTGCAATAAAAGGTAATCAACAAACAACATATTATTGGCACCAAATGCCCACAAATGCACTGAAATGCACGACACTCCCACTCGTACACCATAGGCCCTCAAACCATGGTGGCGAATAAACTGAGGGTGCGAGTGCGCGGAGTGGCGATGATGAGTAATCCGGTACAGGAAGAAGTGGCGAAGGACAACAAATAACTCCAGCAACATAGCGAAGAGGCAAAGAAATAAAGTGGCGCTCAGGCTACGACAACCCTGAAGGCGGCACGTGCATTAGGGTTTCTGGGCGAGACCCTGGGGCTTATAGCCGCCCCCACCGGGTATAGCTGGCGACCGCCCCTCTCATACCTACCCTTGTTGGTGCCACTTTGGCTGCCCGAGTATCAGTCCGGGTGCCCCAGGGGTAAAACTCTAAAATTTATACCCTGAAATTTGTATAGGCCATTCGCCTATCCAAATATTTCAGTGCAAAATGGCACCTAGGTGCCAAATTTAAAAGCCCTGCTTAATAGTACTAAAAAACACTAAAACCACATGTGTAACATATATTTAAAATTCAATTGCACCTATTGAATTAATTTTGAAAAAATTGGAAAAACTTATATACATTTTCTATTGCTTTAAGAAGCTTGCTTTTGAATTTCATGTTCATTCAATTATTTTTCCAATCACTATTGCAACAAAAAAACTTTTGCATTGAATGTGTGATCAAAAATATGATAGGTGTTTCTTGCAATCACCCATAAATCAAGTTTGCAACTTTTTAAGTGTAGTTTTCAATGAAACCAAAGTACTTAAGCAATGGACCATTTGGATTCACTAGTCTCTATTTCATTAGACATGAGTATGAGAGGAGACACCCTTAGTCAAGTGCCTAGCTAGCCTACCCTACAATCATTTGTTTGGAGTTCACAATAGGAACCCCGTTCTCAAGTCGATTATTGCAAAAACCTAAGAGATGAGCAACACTGTGGGAGGTGGAACAATCAACTAATGTATTGATAATTTGTATGGTTTTATTGTCTTTGGTTTGAATTTAGCTAAGATCATATAGCAAAGGGGCTAGATATGGATGTGGGTCATTGCATGAAACACTTAAAGCCACTTGTCACACCCTAGTTTTTTATTTCTTTTTGGCCATAACTTTTGTGTATTAGCTCCAAATGACTCAAACTTTACACAAAAGCTACTCATGACCATTGCGTATCTTTATTTATTTTTGAATATTTTTCAAAAGTAATTTATTATTTTTAAACAACTCCGAAAATTTCTCACCATGGATGATTTAGGGGGGGTTTGCACCATTTTCCCCTCTAAAAAACGGATTTTGAGCTGAAGAATTTTTAGTTCTTTATTAAAAAAAAATCCTATTTTCTGCAAATTAAAATCTCCAAAGTGGTATTTTCTTCACCGGAGATTTTAATTTGCAAAAAATAGGATTTTTTTTAAAAAAAGAACTAAAAATTCTTCATTCAAAAAGACTTTTTGCTGATGGGATTTAACCAAAAAATTCACCAAAAGTATGTTTCATACCTTTGAAAAAAGGCAAAAAGAAGCTCTTTTTGTGGACTTCTACACCACAATAAAATTTGAATTTTTAAAATTCCTTTGGACAGTAGCTATAAGGCTATTAAGAGACCATTCTCTCCAAATCTCAAATCAAAATTTGTTTTTTAGGGGGAAAATGGTGCAAAATCCCCCTAAATCCCCCATTGTGAGAAATTTTCGGGGTTATTTAAAAATAATAAATTATTTTTGAAAAATCTTCAAAAATAAAGAAAAGTATACATTCAATGGTTGTGAGTAGCTTTTGAGTAAAGTTCGAGTCATTTGGAACTATTTCACAAATGTTAAGGCCAAAACAAAATAAAAAACTAAGGTGTGACTAAACGCAACAAATAGTACAAGTGTTTCTTGCAATCACCCATGTATGTTTTATTGCAAATTGAACTTCAGACATATCTAGGATCCTAGTCCACCTCAATGTATTGATTTTCTAATTATAGAATCACAAAGAACTTTTGCTTGATACATTGTAATGTTTTCCATATTGTACACCTTATATTTTTGAATAATATCATCAATTTAACCTTTTGTAATACACAAAAAAACATTGATATTATTCAAGAACCAAAGTAAGTAATAGGAGTAGTTCCACCTTCTTCAACAAGCAAATTTTCCAAAAGAAGGGAGAAAAAACAAGATCCAATCCAATGCCGTTTTGGGTGAAGAAGGTGTGACATCCCGTTTTGGTGCGCTGATGAAGAAGATTCAAAAGCTGAAGCACCACAGAGGTGAAACCAAGGAGCGGAAGGATCAAAAATTAGCTCGCAAAAGCTTCCGCACGCCCAAAATCCACGTCCGGAGGAGAATAATCAATGTCGCAAAGGCTTCGAAGAAAATTCAAAAACTGCATTCGGCAGTGTTCAGTAAGCCAACAACTGACCCCAACACGTCTCCATTCTTCAGATTTTGGACAATGAGCAAAGAAGGTGTAACTACCTTTAATACATAGTCTTAGTGAAATTTCGTGTGTTTTAGGCATATTTGCATATATGATATGAGAGATGTTCTTTCCACCATGAATAAATGCAAAAAGAAATGTCTACCTTGACCATGTACTTACCCTCCTTGCCCACACATTAAAGAGGTGGAACAAGATTTTTTTTTAAATATTGTAAAAAATCATTATCTCTAGAAATTCCAAGGTAGAAATGATGGAGAATAGCATGGGCCTTTTCCGCAAGTGTAAACCCAAGTTGACTGAACTCCAACMCCTATCCGTCCATCCTCCCTTTTCCCACCTCCAGTTGACGACCCTTTCCCAAGTTACCATCATTCTAAATTTATTTATTTATTTATTTAATTTTTTTGAAACCCGGGGTTTTATCATTCTAAATTTTGTTCTCCCATCTCCACGTCAGTCTACAATTGCCCTTTTTAAAAAATGGGGGCACCCAAACTCGGACGGAAGAAGGTGCTCCAAGTTTCCAAGTTTTCAACAGTGAGCCTAGCCTCCTGCTGTACAGAAATGAGATTCTCCAGTTCTCACCGTTGGATCACAAGTGCGATCCGGCCGGATGGGGCAATCGCCCACGCTCCTTTCACAAAAACGGAACGAGCTTAAAAATAAACTAACCACTCAGGCAGCGGCAGCGGCACAGCCATCATGTTTCTGCAAACTTCCGTCTTGCAATTGTAATAAAAGAAAGAAACGAAGGAAGCAAAAAAGTTAGGGGAATCATGGGTCGTATGTTTCAAAAAAGAAAAAGAAAAAAAGAAGAAGAAGTTAGGGGAAGAGAAGGGAAAGTGCTCGGAAAAAAGGAGGAAGGAGTTCGGAAACAATCACAATCCAGGTAACCTTGAGTTGTACCTGCTGAT
Source organism: Pleurozium schreberi (assembly GCA_006891605.1). Lineage (NCBI taxonomy): Eukaryota > Viridiplantae > Streptophyta > Bryopsida > Hypnales > Hylocomiaceae > Pleurozium > Pleurozium schreberi. The sequence continues at coordinate 168,798 of VACF01000428.1, read as the reverse complement.
GAAGGAGTATCTGACATGCTCGATCAGGCCGGGGTGAACTGACCCCCTAGCTCGGCCACTCGGTAAAACCCTGAAATAATTTTTACTACTAGTAGTGTGCCCTGTGTGGTTGACACAGGCAAAATCAAAGTAAAAGTAATTTCTAATTTTTGGATTCATAAAAACTTCAAAATTCAATAACTTTCACCCCGTAGGTCGGAATGCACGTAATGAAGCTCGTGCACCCCTCCTCGCCGACGGTACCAAGCACGCCACAGGGGGGCACACGGTCCGGGAGATCTGAACGTAACAAACAAACCGAAAACAAAAGAAACAAACAAACAACTGAATGTAAAGGATAGATTTTTCACGCATGATAGAATTTGCGAGTTCTCAATTCATATTTGCAATCAGAGGCCCCAGATTAGTGAGGAGGGTTGTGCAAGGTAACTTAGTTAGACCCCAAATAGAAGCTTTTTATTTTACTTGCATGCGTGGAATTACTTGGAGTAGCCGAGCGAGGGGGCCAATCCACCTAGGATGTTCAAAGTTAGCCAAAGGAATTGGGAAAAAAATCAGTTGCAATTTCATTGAAAACATTGGAAAAAAAAATCTGTGGAGAAATCTATAAACTTTCAATTCGGAGTAAGAAATAGGGGCAATTTTTACATATATCTTGTGACAAGGGCAATGAGGGAGTCAGTTCATCCTGGCCGATTTTTGATTTTCAAGCACTGGGTCCGGTTAATTTTCTCCTATTTTGTGCCGAATCAATTTGATATTTCTTCATCTCACCTAGCTAATTTGGGGCCTTTGATTGCAAATATGAATTCAGAATTTGCGAATTTTGTCATACGTGGCAGATACAAGAATTTCAGTGTTTTCCCCAGGGGTAAAATAAAAGGGGCAATGAGGGGGTCAGTTCACCCTGGCCCTTGAAAATCCGGTTCAATTTGAGAGTTGGAAGGAAATGAGCCGGTCAAACTCCTCAAAGTTTTCCCGAACACTGCTGATGGTCCTAGTAATAAAGATTTAACAATCATGGTACTACTTTCATTAATTTCACAGTGGTAAATAATACTATAGAATCCAATAGAAATAATCATGATCCGTCTCATCATCGACATTCCCRGCCCCTGCCAGAGGAGGCACGCCGTGTTGGACGGTTATTGAAACGTTGTGCAGTCTCTTGGATCCAATGGATTCGCCCCATTTGTTCCGTCCCTCTCCCCCAAACCAAAGTAATTAATTAAAAAACCAAACCAACAAATGGAGAAGTCCGTCGTGCACCAGCTCCATCGTGGTTTTTCGGAGGTTTTTCGGAGCTTCCGGACTGGCTGGGTGCCGCTATTAATGGGAGCTCGCACCGTACACACAGACCCACAACGGGAATGACTGCCGCGCCTGCCTGCCCGCCTGCCTAAATGAATGACGTGCACGGTGGTGCGTTCTTTCTGGGCGGCCGGAGGTGGAGCTACTCAAAACCCTGCTGCAGCGGCTGCTGGGAGGAATCATGGCGGGGACTCCTTGTCGGTGACTGCAGTCCCCGTTTTATTCCCCGGCCACCCCCACCCCCTGGCCTGCGAGCACCTGAGAAGACTGATGAGTCTTTTTTTTTTTTTTTTTTTAAGTTTGCCTTTTCGACACAAACTGAAACAGAGGAGAAAAATCCAAAATAAATGTGCATCTGAGGAATTTTTTGAAGAATTTTGGAACACTGTCGATCAGTGATTATCGAATATCGACAGAATAGGAAGCGAACTTGAGGAGATCTATCGAYACTAGGAATGGAATTTGAATTTGGACAGTCAGAAAAAGGACATGTATGTAATCTTCTTTTTGCGGGTTCAATTCCCATACCCTTAGAGAGACAGAAAACTGAAACACGTACTACGTACATTGGTCTAATTTCCGGTACRGTACAACTTACAGCCCCCGGCCGAAAACGGTCTGGAAGGGTCAGTCCGTGCGCGCAGARCGACTTAAATAATTACGTACCGGGAAGTTGTAAAAATGGAGGCTGGTCGACAGCGGCTTGCTTTGCCCTTGCTGTAACTTATTAATGCTATCTGTGCATTGCAGAGTCACCAAATGTGGGGAAACTAGCTAGCTAGCTCGCTAGACCAGCTAGCTAGTGGGGTCCGTACGTGGCAGCAGCCCTTTGACCTCGCCACCGGCTCGCTCGCTCACACCCTCCCAATTCCAGTTTATTCGTTTCTTTTATTGCAACTACRTACTGTATTCCGATCAGGTTTGTTTTCACTTGGCGACATCATGCGCTGGAGGCCATGCCAGGTGGGGTATATATCGGAACCTTGCTGAATTAAGTGAGCTCCATGACTTTTCGATCAAGTCCATTGGGAATGGCGGCATCGATCATTCCTGCAGTCCACACCCGTGGACCACAGCATTTTAATTTGAAGGAATCAGGGTGCTAAATTAACCCTCGATCGATACACAAATTTTGAAGGTCGGAATAAATGATTTATAGTGAATCATGCTGCTGGCTGCGTGCGCACAGCTCTACGTACGGTATTCGTCGACTAGAGTAGTTTCATTACACATCATGCTGTCATGTTCTAAACGATGACAGCTCGATCTACTGTTCCTTCGATGGGCAGACTGGTGCATGCACCACTTGACGAACGAATTAATTATGATTGCCTCCACAGGCTTTAAATACTTGAAACTCCTGGTCTGTTTTGATCATCACCGTGTAGCAATGCGTTCCATTCATCAGATCAGATTCACAGTACGTAGTCCTTCCACTCCTTCCTTCCTTCCTAGTAATGCGAGTGAGTCACGCTGTGCGAGATCCATCAACTGTCTGAACCTCTATGGATCTGTGTCTGGCAAAGCTGCTGCAGGGCGTGACAGCAATTGTCAGAGAAACTACTGGCAAGTGCTGAAGGACTATCGAAGGTCTGCAAGGTAGCCCTGTAGATATCTATCTCTGAATCCCCGGCCAATTGATCGACCGATCTCCGCTTCTGTGGCTATGATCCAGACAGGTACGTCATTCCTGACATGGTTCCAGCGACTTCATTACAATCGAATGATTGTTGCTGGATCTACAATCTACAGGCTTTTGACTAATCTCTGTCTGTCGCTAATCTCGAAATTTGAGTGCTAGCTTAGATCTCTGAGTAAGTGTCAACCTGCTGCAGTCGATCCGTGTAYAATTATATAATGGGTCAATCGTGATTTGCCGGTTGTGATGCATGATTGTACTGTTTTAATTTAATTTTTCCTTGTGAATGCGAGCTAGCGTATATATTGTAACTTGCCGAAGTTGTCAAAGTTTTGAAGTCAGCTTTTGTTGGACGTGATTCAGGTTGGATCCGAGGTGCAATTACACGCTTGCAATTAGTTACATTGCGATCGATCGTTGAATTCGAAGTACTACAGCCTGAATCAATTGACTTGATTCTCAGACTGTGATTCATGGGAATATGGGAGGTGTACTCATTCTATCGATCATTGACTACAGACTCCTGTATCTGAAGTACAGTGACTTCTGTGATGATTACATGCGTCATGCACTTGTGAAGACTGAGRTTAAACTGTTGCTGAAGACTGTGAGCATTAAGAAGTTTTATTTCTACGCATAGTTACTCAATTTCATAGTTAAAGTTGACAAGATGCATTTCATGAAAWATCATRTATTTTAAAATCATTGRTTCAAACTGTTCAATGAGRTTTGCARTACCTCATTGCTTGGTGAATGCTACATTACAAACAAGTGATAGCATTGCGAATCATGAGTAGAAATAAAACTTCTTAATGCTCAAAATCTTCTAGTTYCAGAGTAATTACACAACCTTTCAAATGCATGACTAATGTAAAATCACTCTACAACTATTTCAAACTGTGAATTATCATTTTTCAAGCGAGCGCATTGTTAAATGTTCAATGATAGGTTTGTAATATTCGTCATATAATGAAACTTAACATTATAAACAAGTACGAATAAAAACTAACGCACGTTGTTAATCATGAGTAGAAATAAAACCTCTTAATGTTCAAAATCTTCTAGACCCAGCTAGTAAAATCCCTGTACAATCTTCCAATTGCATGTACCACCAGTGAAAACCACTCTCTTTCAAACCTTGTAGTACCCTTGTAGCTCAAGATTGGAAATCACTCACATTTCACAGACTTGAAACTGCAGGCCAACTGTAAGTACATCATTCAAACTTTTCTAGATTGCATATTAAATAAATATTCAGACACAAACTTAAGTTAGAGTTCTTCACGTTACAAACACGACTGATTTCTTGTGAATGCAAAACACTGAAACACCTGACTGTCGAAGGAAATTCCGATGMCGAATCAAAAGAACGCCACCTGGAATCGATCAGTGATTTCAAGGAACTTAACTCTCCTCCGAAAACTGACGAAGTTGCCTAATTATTTATAGTTCAGTACGTCAGGATTTGCACTCAATAAGGAGCAGCTGATAGATTCGCCTTCCAGAGCGAGTTCATGGTGTTGAAATCGTGCGAAGTCGACGTAGTTAGCTTTTCAATTCACTGGCCACGCAGTTGATTCACAGTCTCTCGATTGAAGGTCAACGTCGACGAGGCCGTCCGTCCGGTTGCGGCGATTGATGAGCCTCAGTTATACTTAATAGATATTTCCAGGAGCTAGCTGACCACTTGTAATCCTCTGTGTGGTGCGATGTTTGAATTGGCGCGGTGAGATCGATCACTGCAGGAAAGATGGAGCTAGAGTTTCGACCTGCGTATGCGCTGGCATGGACGGTAGAACCGACCACAGGAGCGGGGCGCATTGCAGGCAGGTAGGGAGGCAAGAGAGGGCGACTCCGGACTCTAGGGGCGTGTCTGCCGGTTTTGGGGCGCTGCCTTCTCTCCATGGCTACAGTRGTTTCYCCTTTCCAGGTATAACTTAATCYTTTCCTCCTTCCTAAAAGCGACCCATAATTTCGTCTCGGATGGGCCTTTTATTATCCCCATGACAAAATSATGATTGTTGGGGGGCAAAAGCCAAAAGGGGGAAGCACTGACGTGGTCGGTGAGGCCAGAACGAGCTACAAGATAGCCGGGGGTTCACGGTTCCGGATGTCGGTCTTTCCTGGGTCTGACAGGTGCTGATAGKTATGTACATTCAAAGGGCGGGTAATACACGAAACGATTTGACTCATTTGAGGGTAAGCTTCCTACTGGAGTACAAAACCTTTTACAGCTAGGAAGTGCGTATCGTGGTAACATGCTGTGAAGACGAATAGTGCTGTGAGGRGAGGCAGTGTGAACTATTTGTTTTTGGTTGGATTCTTTACCTTCGAGTCCTCCTTTTGGGGGGGAACGCGGTGTGAACGAGGGCATAATTTACCGTTAATTTTACAAAGTGGGGTGAGGACGGAGGACCGGAGTTCCCGGCTTTACGGCATTGAATGTGGGCACCATCCTCGAGGTCATCAGTCAGAACTGGAGTTGTTGAAGTGCAGCTTCCATTCGACWCCCAGTCGACAATCTCTGGCAGCTTTGCGACTCGTTCAATCTTCTTCAGSGCAGGTCTTCTTCTAGTCCTTCTCCCTGCTGGGCTTGACGGATTCCGCAAACGACTTGTACTTCACAACGAGAGTGTCGGAGGAAAGGTCCTTGAGCAATAAACCCTAGGTAGAGAGCGTTGCAAGGATAGTGGGGATACCATAGTGTCGTTCCAAACTGAGTTTCTCGCTAATTGGTGTACGAACGAGAGGATTACTGTCCCCTAAAAGACAGCTCACSGTTGCTCTCGGGAGCCAGATTGAGTTCTATTCCCCTCTCTGTTCTCTAATTATACAAAAGAAAAGAAAAGAAAAAACAAAGAGCTAGGGAGTAGGGAGTATTGCAAAGCCTAGTTAGGTAGCTACCCGGGTTTTGTTGTTRTTGTCCTGGCCCTTTGCGTTGGCCAACCATGTCGTTTCCGGAAGGGACGTGGTCAGGTTCCCTTTCTGCTGTCAGCTACTTCGCTTGACCGTGAGGGTTGGTTCTTCTCGGTCTTCGACTGGTGTAGAATTTGCGGATGCATCCAAGCCTTCTATTGATTTCGTCCTCTTCCACATCAACTGCCCGGGCCCTTCCTTTCGGCGTCTCTGAGGGAGTTTTCGATCTGTGTTGTAGCTGTACATGAATCGTTGACAAACTTCACTCTCCTCTTCCACGGTTCCCACCTAAGGTAGCTCCCTTCCTAAACCCTTCGTGTGGTACGACGACTTTAGGACGGTTGGACTGTGTGAGGTATTGTATTGCGGCTGGAGCTTTTGGATTGTGGAGATAGAGCACCACATTTGCGTGCGTCAATTTCTTGATGGAGTGAGCTTTAGACTAGCTTAGCTAGCCAGMCTCAAACTTTCGCCTTCGAACGGATTATCCTCATCGTTCACGTCACCGGAGTAGATTCGAGTGCCCGGGTCAGAGCAGATCTCGTCAAGTGATTCGATTCAGACAATTTCACCGAAGTTAGCGCATACGACAGTTTCGATTCGATTCGAGGTGCGCATTCTGCTTGCTAGCGGGACTGATACCGGTACTACACCTGCTTGCGGCTTCGTCTTTGAGTGTGGTCGGTGGAATTGAACAGATGTGTGTGGAACGAGTAGTTCCAGGTAATCATATGTGATTCTAAGGAAGCTTTTTCTGTGGCAGCACACGATATTTTTGTGGTGAAGTACGTCCTCAATGGTTTTGGTAAGCTAGGGATCATTCAAGCTGCGGAATTTGTATTGATGGAGTATGTTACTTCCGTGGTGGAATGTACAAGGTACGATCCTCAGATAGATGTGCAATCACGATCTCGGGTTTTGGAGCGATCAAATGGTGGACAGTCGGCGTCCACAATGCAGCAGTAGTCGTTGATGATGCCCAGAAGACAGAAGCTCGAGGACAACTGATTCAGCAATTGCCGACCGTCCTCCCAACAGATTCGAAAAGCTAAGGCTGCGTACCCAGTGAAGAATGCAGTAAGTCCAGAAGGTAAGGGCCTCAACCCATAATCCTGGAATGGTGCGTGGTTACGTTCAAGTTCACTAAATGTTTACTGAAGGGCGGTACTGGGATACATGACGGCCTAGCCTCTAAGATTAGTTGCAAATGAGTATTCCATACGTTATTCCAGTAGCCGTCTACAGTACGTGCTCGTAGTAGTTCCTTCTAAGGATCACGATTCTCCAGTTCATTTCCTCGAGGTCCTCGTGTTGATCGATCGAGAGTGTCTCTGAATGTTTTCAAAATGTTTTGACTGGTAGCAAGCATTGAATAGACCTCGGCGTAGCTTCTTGTGCACGATCGCTTGGTCTGTCGGATGGTACAATACCAAGAGTTCAGGTGTCCAGCAATTAGGTAAGAAGCGAAACGTGCTTCAAGGTTTAGTTTGCGGAAACGGTCAGAAGAATTTGCTTGCCCTCGGTTCTTGCCATTTCTTTGGGTTCGAAAACTGCCGAGATCGAGGAACACGTGAATTTGCAGCTCTACAATGGGGAGGGGGATTGGAGATATATAAAGGTTACAGCATGCACTGGTGTGATGTAACCTGCAACGTCAGTTTAGTTACGTTTGCGCAATCCAGTGTCAAAGTTGTGACATTTAACTGTTCAAAGCTGGAGAAACTGCTCAAAAGACTGGTATAGGTTTATGTTTCACGCCTGGAAAAAGGCCAATGTTGTGAGTTTCCGCTGATTTAACGTAATTGATATATATTCTGCCTGCAATTGAAGCATGTAGGCTTGCAGTTCGATGATATGTCATTGACCGTAGCAGCATTACTCGACGAGATTGCCAACCTCCAGATCAGAAACACTTACGTGCACGGTGAAAGTAGGATCATATGTTTTGTTACAAAATTTGCCTGTTTCAAAGCGCCCAGAGTGTGACGTTCGAGTTGCTAGAGCTCTGAAACTAGGATCGACTGGCTTAGAAGTGTGGTTTCAATCGGGCGACTGAAACTGTGATGGATTCACTGAAATCCGGCCACCATTTTAATGAATATGTAGTTTAATTGTACACGTGAGTAGTCCGACAGCTAGTAAGTGCTCAATCACTCACATTGTAACAGAAATCTGATCCAGCGCAGCTTCACAATAGTTCACCAATTTCTGCCCGTTTACCGGTGTACGTGCCGCTGTAGGTGCCGTACCTTGAGCCTTGCTTTTGGTGTCGAGAATTGGGWCACAAAACTCATTAGCTTTGTTTTTGATCAGCCAATCCATGAAGAGAACGTAACTGAGGCTTTAGCTTAGGTTTAGCTYAGACTGCGAAGCTACCTCCTTCGCTGTCAATCATCTGCGGTGATGTRAAATGCATTGCCATGGCACTTCGTGAGTACGGGCGTAATTCCCATCTGTCTGTACATACGGTATGGTTTACATCACAAGTCGCTTCCCTACCTGCACCTACATTATTGGGGCACCAGTAGAAGCAAATAATGTACATTACAACTAGAAAAACAAAGCACTAGTACACAGTAGGGCGATTCACGCTACAGAGACGTTGCTAATTGAGATGAAATTTATTTGCAATTGGTCGTAGCTAGCCTGAGCTGTCTGCTGCAGTAGTTTGACCACATGCAGTTTGATATTCACTTTYCAAAGATGTCTAGATCATGGTGGTCGGTGTCTGAGGACTTTGAAAGCTCGCCAAGTAGTCTCAGGGGTCAAGAGTTGAATGATCAATATATTTAGGTAATAAGTCCCCTGGAGACATGCACTTTCGTGTTCCTGACGAGCTAGCTAGTGGTAGTGTGGTACAGTCAAGCTCATCCTGGGAGCCTGGGATCAAGTTTTGAGCGTTTTAATTTTAACTGTACAGAACCGCGTAAGTAGAAATTAAATGTTTCTCTTARTCAACTACATTATTTGCAGTTGCAATATCGGTAACCGTGCAGTAATTTCTTTTGGTTTTCTGGAGTACAGTCACGCCGGTTTGGCCAGGAAGTATTGACCCCCTTTTATTGCCCCTCGGTTTATACTGGGGAGAGCACTGGGATTTTTCATTTGCCACTCATGATCAAATTTGCAAATGCTGAACATGTATACGACACTAATACAGCACTAGAGGACATTTACAGAGAGGCATGATTCATGAGTAAGGCAATTGGGCAAGTCCGATTGCCTGTATATACTCTGAAAGTCTGAATATGCAAATTCTGATATTCTTCGGCCTGTCTCGGAAGTACTCTTGCTTGCGTGGGAGCGTCAAGCACGTGCATTCAAGTTGCAATTCTAGGAAGTTCGAAAACTGTTGCCGAGTATAATCTGTTGTTTCTGAACGTATGATCTTGACATGGTGATGAATGATGCAATTGATGCGATTTTCTGATGACCAGTGCAGACACCCCTGGAAATGGTATTAATTATTCGAGCTAGAGCTGGTGTTTTTTTGGTTTTACGACACTCGAATTAGGAGGCAGCAGCTTGCAAGCTTCTCACATGGTACTTAGAAGAAGGGCACCGATAACCCCTGGCATGGGAACAAATGCGTGTTGCTGGAGAGCTTCATCCACCCCAACGCGTGATGGGCCCAGGCCTCTCTCGAAAGCAAACGTTGTCAAGTATCGATCATTGAGCTCCAGAGGTACATACGAAACCAACTTGGCTAACCTTACTTTTGCAAATTCAGTCACGAAGCAGAGGCACGGAGGCGTCAGTGTTGCTGATGGACACGATTGTGGGGCAGTTTAACAATATGCAGTTCAATTTGATTTGGTAATATATATGTATGCAGCTGCATAAATGTGACGAGGTAGTATTCAGACAAGCAGAATTTATCAAATTCCGACTGTCAATACCTCCAAACATACTGTTGTCTGTAATTGATACCTCAACGATTATTCTCGTTAAATTGGCTTGAAATTAACGTTTCAGAGCACTGCCAAAGTTGTGACAGTCTAACTGCTCTGAAGTCTCTGATAGCACCGGAATACATAGATACGTTTACTACCGAAACTGCTCCAAATCACGTCATTCGAAGGAATGTGCTATTGTGAACTTCGGAATACGGTCCCCAGAGTGAAGTATATGTAATGGCCTGCGGAACTGCAACTAGTACCTGAAAACCACTGCAGCATGCAGCAGCTGAAAATTGTTCGTGTTACTGGCATGTGCTTTCATGTCCGTGTATGTATGTGTAATGGCTTGCACGTGATTTCATGTACGTGTAATGGCATGTGGAATTGGCAGCTGCTGAAAATTGATCGAGTCCGAGTGGGAATTTCCATCAGGATCGAGCTGATCTTTTACACTCCATCCGAGGTGTGGAAGCTCTGTTCCATGTCTGACGGCGAGGAGGCTCCGACTCCGGACGTGGACGCGGACGAGCCAGAGGACTCTGGCGAGCGCATGGACAGCCCCTCGTCGACGTCGAGGTCGACGGAGGGAGCCGCAGGGGGTGGACGCAGCAAGAAGGCCAAAGTGGAAGGAGCAGGGGGCGATACGCGGCACCCGGTGTACCGCGGTGTGCGCAAGCGTCCGTGGGGCATCTGGGTGACAGAGATTCGGCGACCCAAGAAGAAGTCCCGAATCTGGCTGGGCAGCTTCGCCACCGCCGAGATGGCCGCCAGAGCATACGATTGCGGTATTGGAATTTTCCTCTCCACCCTCCTCTCGCTGTCTAGAATTCAATTCATTAATCCGTTCAGAAAGATTCAAGCTTTGCTGATAGATAACTCTAGGACCTGATTCCCAGAAACACTAACCCTAAACGCTGTGCAAAAGTAACAACAGAACAAAAATTTCGGTAATATACTGATCTTGCATCGAAATGGTGCGGAGGGGGAAGGGTGGAAATGGACAATTTTGTTAAATTGACAAGATTCAGGGCGCCAAAAATTGTGATTCTTTGCACAAAGATCTAAAGTCTAGGACCGGTATAGATTTGAGAAGAGTGCCAAGTTCGTGGAAATACGCCAATTTAACGAACCTGACATTGAAAGAAGGAGATGAATGGAGAAATTATGGTGTTTGAAAAACTGCCATTTTAAACGAAATTTCCCTTGAAGGTTTGGAACATGTTTACTGAAAGACGTTGCCCAAGCACGAAAGCATGTTGCATTTTTGGAGATAAACACAGCCTGAGAAAGCCAAGATGTCCATCTAATCATCTATGAAATGTTTGAAGAATTTCATAGTCAATGTCCAGTAATCATGATAGAATAGGATACAATCATGCACTAGCCAGTGTATGTTGGGACACAAAAGGACATAATTTGCTCTATTTCCATATTGGATTTCTCCTGTGAAACGTTGCTAAATTAACTCTCCAAATTCTAACAGTAATCTGCACATTCCAAATTTGTTCATTAGTTACTCTTACTAACAAGAAATATCTTTGCGCATATATATAAACAAAATTGACATAAGAATTGATTTCATAGCATGTTGTTTTAACCATCAAGAGCTTGGAGGCCAATTTCGTTCTATTGACCCAACATTGTGACAACCGCTGAAATCAACGTCAATTTCATTGTAAAACTGGCGGAAGTTCACGACTTGGGCGCTCCCTGAAACGTRTGATTGATACCAGTCCCAGTTCCAGCTCTGAATTGTGTCAATACAACAAAATTATACAAACGAGGACTGTTGTAGATTTAGGTTTAAAGATGCCTTCCTTGAAAGGATGTTGTTGTAACACAAACGCAAACAATAGATTATAGGAAAAATCAACATCAAAGGAGAGCATGGGAATCCATACCGTTTCCACTAACGTCAATTTTACAAAATTGGCGGATATTCTCGGCATTGGCTCTGCCAAAACTTAAATGCACTTAGACTCTCTTTTGTGGTTTCTTTTCTTAACTCTCAATTTTCTAATAGTTTCTAGCTTCAACATCCCTCGCTGACTGCTGTAAACAGTGCCCTCTTGAATTGTGATTACGTTAKAACTCAAATCTGGAGCAAAGTTGTGGAGAAATTGCGTCCTTTGCCACCTTGAAAACCTAGTTCCCCATGCACTATTTTTAACAACCGAGCTTGTGAAAACATCTCTAGTAGCTTCTAGAGTCCATCACCCATTTGCAATTGAATGCGGGATTGAATGTTTCTTTCTTTCTTTCTTTCTTTCTTTCTTGTGCCACTTTGCAGCAGCTCTTGCATTGAGAGGCAACGGAGCGCTTCTCAACTTCCCAAAGCTGGCGCACTCGCTCCCCAGGCCCTCCGACCTCTCCGACAAGTCCATTCAAGCAGCAGCCACCACAGCTGCGAACAAGTTCAGCACGCACCGAGTCAACCCGCCTACGATCTCCGGCGATCTTCCACAACAAGCCAATACTCCTCCTTCTCCACCTCCAACCACTTCCTCTCCACCTGCTGGCAAGTCCGAGCAACGAGCTTCAGCATCCAAGACGACGACGACAACTGCTGTAACCCCAACCTCAAGCACGTCGTCCGGGCAGAGAAAGCCTGGACCGCAAAGGCAAGCGAGCATGAAGCGAGCGGAGGAGGAGGAGGAGGAGGAGGAGCAGCAGCAGCAGCAGCAGCTCCAGAGCAAAAGGGGACTGCAGAGGAGTAACGAATCCGCTGGAGGAGGGTCATCCAGTGATTATAGTGGCAGGGAGACGACGACGATGGAGAAGAACAAGCAGCTGCAACATCAGTCGGACAGGGAGAATAATAGCAATACTGTTACGAGGACGGTTCCAGCAGCTCCTAGTTCAGATCCTAAGGTATGCATGCATGTCAATTTACCCTAATATTAACCCTCTCATGGAATGATCTCACTAGACAGTCTACATGTATAAATTTTAGATTGATCATTAACATTTGGAATCTTGAGAATCACAATGCAAGTTCATTTGTACTTTTTCCGATGTCCAGTCTGATCTAGAGTCTGATATGGTTTCTGTGGATTGCACGAAGTTGAAGTCGTAGGAAATTTAGCAGAGCCAGCTCTAATTGAATCCCTGTATGAAAAAAAAGCATATATATACACATGGTACATAGTGCCCCTGATTGATATGAGACCTTGTACACATTTTTACGTAGGGAAAGAATAGAAACGTCTGTGTAATGTTGACACAGTTCGACGACACACTCGAAACTTGTTCAAATTCATGAYAAGATTTCAATTTTGTTTTCATTGGTTTTCAAGATTTTAGGAAGCTTGTGATGACCGACCGGTCGGTTTTAATAATAGAGACTTAATCATTTGTGCTTTCAAGAAATCCGGCTTTTAGTGCTACTTTGAGATGCTGTTACAAGTGGCTTTGGGTGGGGATCGCTCACCTTACCTTACCTTCCATTTCCTTCTGGATCGTCCTTGTGTAGCAACAGCAACAACAACAACAACAACAACCGTCGCAGCAGTCTCCGCCGCCGGAGTTTCTTCATTCGGAGGATGTCTTCGGACCAATGGAAGCAGACGTGGGGTTGACCAATTTGTGTGACGCCATGTTAATCCCTCCTCCCGGGGATGCCGAGCTGACCAACGCTGAAGCTGACGGCGACTGGGAGCCCCATCTCTGGAGCTACTAACATGACCTCGAGTTACTTGGACTTGGAGTTAACTAAGTTAAGTTGGGTGACTTGGGTCCCAATCCCAAAAAAAAAACTAAAAATTACCCTTCAATCCCACCAATTCAACCATTCAATAGGACAGTAGGTTTTGATCAGAGTAGGTTAGGCTCAGGGGGCAAAATGTTCACCAATTGAGTTACTTCACAATAATATCATCTTAACCCTAGAAGGACGTGGGGTCCATGTGGAAATCATCATTTCTAAAACCGTGGGAACAATTGGTATTCAAAAATTTAAAAGAACTCCTTTGAAGTCAAAGTATTGTAGAAGATCTCCCCTTTCCACACAAAACTCTGAGGATGACTGGATGAGTAGTTGTACTTTTGTCCCACACGAAAATATACTCTTTCATCCATCGGACACTAAACGTCCGCAGCATCCTTCTTGGGTTAGTGCATAGGAGCTCACGCTGACGAATCAAGAATAGAGTGCTCAAAAAGTGGTGTTCAAATACCATCATGATGACAATTTTGAAGCCATTTACCCCCATCTTCTTTCTTAGCAATTGAAATTGAGTCAGATTCATCATTGAAAGTGATGGAGTTCTACGAGCATCCCACACTACGGATTGCCAAATGCTCAAATCCATGGACTAGTTGGAACTGGCCCAATTTTTTTCCCCACGGCACACATGGGGAAGCCAAAAAGTTGGCCAGCCACAACCAACTATGTAGAGAATAGACGGCCAAATAGAGACTCGACTCTAGAGAGTCTGGGCCTTGGCTTGGTATGGGGTCATTGCAAGAAAGGGTGTGCAAAAAGCGTGGCATTTTTTGTAGTACTCATTTTTTCTTCGGGAGTACTTTAAAATTAGAAAAAACAATTTTTAAAAGTAGTGAAAAATATGTTTCATGTATACACCTTTATGAAGAAGATACACGTACTAGGAAGGAAAAGCATAGAAAAATTCTCTAAGTAGGAGAACCAAAAAAATGCAAAATCTCATGAAACTAATTGTTGTCACTTGAAAATCACATTTTAATTTACAAAACATAGGAAAATCCATTTTTTTTAAAAACCAAAAATTGTCCATTTGGGAAGAGTTGATGGTGATGAGATTTCACAAAAAACATGATCTAAGAACCATCTTCAATGTTCAAAAATGGTGTACAATGGGAGTGTTGTTTGCACTCATGTGGAGGAGATAAAATAACATATTGTCATATTTCTTCTAGTAGATACATGTGTCAGGATTTGAGCACCAAAACGGGGATCATGTCGATGCTTCCCAGTGAACCATCAATCCTGGGTACCGAAACCCATGTGGACTCACCGCGAACTTAGAAATATGCAGAGACTCAATTCTATGATGAAACTACCAATTGATGCTCAACGAGCAACTGATCATCTATACAAATTGAAGAACAGTGGAATCAGATAGTAGGGAATCTAAACCTTGCATTGTATTGAAAGTATGTCGAGTGAGGGACATCGCCCCCCTCACTAGGCTATAAACTAAGCTCTCGTAACTACCTTAGAATAACCGCTTTCTATAACTTCTTTTTCTTGGTTTGTTCACCTCCACAGTGGAATCTCGTCTAGTTGGAACGACATAGTCGTGATAACATGCTTTATTTCTAAAAAATTAGGGATCTTATTACCATAAAAGTAAACATGTTCAATAAAAAATTTATGTTTATAGGACTTGTGCTTCAAAAGTTATAGCAAACAATATAAGGGTGATTTGCAAGAAAGATTTGTCAATTTTGTTGCGTTTCCCTGATTTTTTTGGGAGTACTTTAAAATTAGAAAAATAATTTTAATTTCTTTTTTAAAATATGACTAATCTATGTTCCTTTAAGAAGAAGCTACACTAGGAAGGAAAAATATAGAAAAATTCTCTAAGTAGGAGAACTTGAAAAGTGCCAAGTCTCAAGAAAATACATACTTTGATATTTTAATTAGTAAAAAATAGGATAAAGTTTTCAAAAATAAAATAAAAATTGACCATTTGCAAAAACTTTATTTGGATGTCTAGTTAGAAAAAAAATCCACCAAAATCATTTTTCATTATTCAAAAGTTCATAGCAAATGGTGCTCACTTTAGGCCAATCTAGAACTCACTTGCAATAGGCAAACAAAAATCCCTCTCTCGGAAAGTTGTATTTCCATATTATAAAGCACCCCACAAAGTTTCAAGACCTAACTTTTCAAAAAAGGTATTCGATCTAGTAGTAGAAACCACCAAAACTGCAAATGTGACATATTATCAAAATTCAATTTCAATCATTTGATTAATTTTACTAAAATTGAAAAAATCCATGTTTGTTTTCCATACCATTAGAAAGCTTGCTTCCAAATTTCTTGTGTTTTTGAGCATTTTTGCAAAAGTTATAGACGAAAACAACTTTTTTCATGACGGTGTGACAGAAAATAGGACAAGTGTTTCTTGCAATCACCCAATAAAAGAGTATATCCCTATTATGACAGGAAATAGTACTATCTTTTCTCGCAATGACCAATGGATTGATTTTGTCCTTATTCACATATTTTGAGATACTTTAGAAGCATTCAATGCTTCTCCATTCCTTGTACCGATGAAGTGGCACTCTTGGAGGCCATGTGGACTTGGTTCCAGTATCTTGAAGTGGAGTTGCGGTGGGTGCTTGCCTAAAAAAAAGTCCTGTCTCACTCACTAGACATGCCATGTGAGGCCATCCCGTCCCTATTGGCCGGGTGCTCAATGGAGATGTTGTAAGACATTGGAAGTCTTCAAATCACATACAATCACTGAAGATCTATGAATTTTCAATGTTGGAAATTATTATCTCAGTATTTTCTTGAGGTGGAAAATTGATGTCATGGCTTTTATCGACAGTTAAATGAACGGAGTGGTGCCCCTGGAAATCATCAATTTTAATATCATGCCAATCATTGGTTTAAAATATTTGAAAAGCACTAATTGGAAGTTAAAGTAGTGTAAGTTTCCTTTTGATATAGAAAGAATATGTCTTTGTGATTAATAGTTTAAACCATACTAAATAGCCATTTTAGTGTATCAAAGTTTGTACTCATATATACTACAAGGACATCACTATGAGATAAGTGTATTATTTCATAGACAAATGGGTAACAGTACAGTAGTTTTTTTGTTTTTAACATTATTTTACCAATGATTTTTAGGATTCATGCAAAAAACAAATATATAATATACTAACATAGAAAAAATGCGTGGTACAATACTTGTGTTAAAGAAGCCCATTGCAATTGGTGTTAAATACTCCTTTAATATAGTGTATGTGCATGTCTACCATGATCTTCAATTACAATATGCAAGTTTTTCTTCAAGCTATAATTATTTGCTGAATTTTCTACAAAATATCCTAGTTCTTTCCTTAAATGCTCAACTATACTATAAATGGCAAATGGATGATAGACGTTTTGAAAAATGCACTTCATCCAATAAATATCCATTGAAAAGACTTTTAAAAGTAATTGTGTAACATAAATCAATGAAAAGAAGAAAGGATGCTCTACATAAATTAATAATGTAGGCATTCAAGAAAAATTACAATTATTAATAACGACTATTGAATAGTGATTTCATTATCTTTAGTTTGAGCACTTAATATTTGTTTACTAATTTTTTTTTACTTTGCAAAATAATGTTATACTATCAAAAATTGAATTAACTCCTAAATTTTCAAGTATAAATTTAGTAGATGATGAACTAGGAGATGAACGTTTAGAAAATTGCACTTCATCCAACAAATAACCATTAAACAAAATAAATAGACTAGTATAAATAGGAAASAAGAAGAATCCACTATTTTGAAACAAAAATGTCAATATTTTGAAGGTGTTACATTATTTGGTCTGATTTTCTTGTCCTACCATGGTTATATCCTTCAACTCTTGTCACTACCGTAATCCCATGAATCGTACTTGTGACGCTTGCTTATGCCTTAATATGCTCTACCTCTAAACAACACCTTTCTAAATGATCTTCCATCTATCCCATCTAAAATTTAATTTATGGAATTTRTATATTGTAGTGAAAAATTCTCCCTAGATTTTATTACACATAAACTCAATAAATACCATTTATTTATTAYCAACACTCAGGACCTAAGTTGGGATAGACAACTACTAATGATAATTATGGCATGTCCGTATGGCACAACTCAAACGCCATCAATACTACAATTTCTTCATTAACATCATAAAATTCCCGTTTTGGCTATAAAAAAACATGCTTTCTAGCAATAGTAATATTGCCATTAAATATGCTACTTACACACTAAAGTTTAAATGAAAATTAGAAAAATGGTTAAAATCTTTCAATATACACAAATTATCCTATGACCCTATGCTCATTGTACATCCAAGTGACAACTCTAACTACTATTACTAGCAATTGTCAACATACTTCCCCTCTCCTTCTCAAATTAAATTAGTTAGCATAGAGTCTTCCTTCTTACAAATGTATATAATTTAGGTGTCACTTGGACCCATTTTTTGGAGTCCAACGTGGCTAAATGAATAGACTCATCATATAAACCAACTAAGGTAGGAGGTTTATAACCCCTAAAGCTATGTTTTTTGGCAACATAGAAATTTTGGGCATCTCGTTGCAAACGGAAATTTTGTTTTTTTCATTGAAATCTTCACACAATATGTAGACAAGGTTTTTCTATAAGGCTCAATAATTTTCCAAATTTAAAAATTCATGTTGACTAGATGTTTAAAAAGTTATTTTACAATGTCAGTGTAGGTCTTTTTCACAACTGGCCAATTCGGGCAGATAGAAAAAACACTTTTTCCAAAAACAAAAATATCAAATTGGTTTTCTAAATTTACAGATACGTGGAAAGCTTTGAATCATTTCATTTTGATTAATGAGTTGAAAATAAACAAAAGTTTTAATTTACAGGTAGTTGTGGATTCTCTCTTCTAAAATAAACTTTGAAGTCCTTTATTTAACTCATTTTTTAGTGTTTTTTGAAAAAATTAAAATCTTGAGATGTAGATTTTTTATTACAACATTACAACCATTGAGATTAGAAATTTTCAATTGTATAACAAAATTCTTAACAACTTAAAATTTTGAATCATTCTCTACTTCTTTGTACTTTCTTTTTTTCCCTATATGTTGTACAATTCCAAATGATCTGAATTTTTCAAGCATGTAGTCAACTTGCCTTGAAGAATGAATCCACAAAAGCACCATCAACTTGGACATTTTTTCAAACCAATATGACCTTGTGAAGTGCAACTGCCCTGTTTTTCATAGGGCCAAAATAAGGATTTTTGTCAATTCAAATGCTAAAATCTTGCAATCTACACTGTGGAAATTCTAAAATTTTCCCATATATTTTCAAACCAACATATTACAAGATCCTATGATCACATGTGCTTAAATTTTTTTTTTTTTCTAAAATTTGATACTCATACTAGAAATGACAATTTTGGAGCGCTTTTGGTGAAAACGTAGTCAAGAAACTTTAGGGATTAAAACACTTAGGCTCTAAAATTTTCGACCTTGTCAAATGTACACTGTTTGTACATGTTTCTTTTTTGTTGTACTAGCAATATACAAATAGTGTACATTAGAGGAGGTGGAAAATTTTAGAGCCCTATGCCATTTCAACTTTAAAATTTCATAACTAATTCCACAAAGCTCCAAGAAATGTGAAACCACTTGCGTTTGATGCCAATTCCATTTGTCTTTCATGAAAAATTTACTGTAAATATTTCAAGAAGTTTTACCTCTCCAAATTTAGTTTCAACTCTTAAATGGGCACTGTATGAACCTCCTACTTTAGTTAGAGTGGTTGGAGTTATTTCTTTTCTCTCTAAAGTTCTTTTTAGAAGTGATACTTACTGTTTTCAGGTCGAGCACTCAGGGATTGAAACTTCATCCATCTCTTCATATCCTCATCCACGCAGTGAACGATGCAGGATGAATAAGGAATGAGGAGTTGGACGAAAATGGGATGAAGTTGGAGAGGCGGGAGTACCCGCAGCGGCATTTCACACGCAAACGCTCTTCAAGAGACGATGCCTTGATCTGATAGCTCTCTTATTGGCGTGGCTATGGCGATGSAGGCGAAGGATGGCGCGGCAGCCGCCTTGGAGATGGTCACCTTCACCATCATCATCGACGACATTGTCTTCCCYGACGGCCGCACTTCCATGGCCTGCCTTGGCGGCGGAGGTCACACGCACACACCATTCCTTCCATACTTTCCGTTCCTTCTATTAAATTCGAGTTCTCGATTTAGCTGTTTTAAGCATCTCTGAATTCCTAATTCTCAAGAGAATCTCGCTGTCATTTCTGTGCCGACCTTCTTCTGTTTCTTTCTGTTTCCAGATTCTCTGTCGCCTGCGTTACTTTCTCGAGCTATTTGTCTTGCTCGATTGAGATTTGGTGTTACATCTCTCAAATTTTTCTCAATTGAATTGTTTAATCTCTGCATTGTGCATTTCGATGTACGAAATTCTTCCAGTCCAGCGGGATTTGCGTCTTTTGAGTTCGCTGCAGTCCAATTTTTAATTTGTTTATCGATTGCGGGATRCTTACTGTTTTTAAGAGATTCTTACTGTTCTTTTGGTATCAAGCTGCTCCATTTCTTCGTGTTTCTCGGTTCTCTGTGTCTTGCTGATGTGAGATTTGGTGTTACATTTSTTAATTTTCTGTCAATTGAATTGATTAATCTCTGCAATGTGCATTTCGATTTAAGGAATTCTCTCTCAATTACGATCTGTACTGCGGGATTGGCGTCTTTCAAGTTCACTTCTTTCAAATTTTATTTTATTTATCGATTGCGGGATGCTTACTGTTTCTAAGAGATTCTCACTGCTTTTTTGGTACATGAGCTCCTGCTTAATGCAAACGGTTAATATTTCACCTGATTTACATATTCATAAAGCTAATATCAATTGCTTAGGTTATGTAGCTATTCTTACATATCCTCTACCGGTGGAGTTAGTGCTGGTTTTGGTTCTTCCTGTTTCTTCGGTTGACCGCGACTTCTTGAAACTTTTTGAGTCCCTTGTGGAGGTGTGGATTCTTCGTATATTGTAGCATGAAAGCTAGTGTAGCATTAAGCTGTTGCTACCGAATGATTGAATCGTAGGTAATTTCAAGAAGATTATATACAATCATTCTAATTGCAATTGCAACATCAACGGTTCCTCTGATTTTCTGAGCGGGTTTTTTGATGATCTTGATTTAGAAGGGTTTGGTTTACGGAATGGAATCTGTGGCATTAGTGCTGCACCCATGTCTGTTCTTTAGAATTGAAATTTGTCAATCGGTAGGTCTCATTTTTACTAATTATGTAATTGTGACTCGGTTTTCTCAGGGCTTATGCTATGTGGTTCAGAATTCCGATCTTTGGAGGCATCCAATGATTCTGGATTCGTATTCTTATTTGATTCAAGATTCGTATTGGAATGTAGTTTCAGAAATTAACTACCAAGTTGTGTGTATGCTGCAGGTCCTCAAACGGCTTTTGGAGCTCTTCTCTGGTTATCAAACGGAGAGAGGTCTGTCTGCCTTCTTGCCAGCATCCTCGATTTTATATCGTCTTTCTGCACCTCTTTTTGATGGCGCTTGCAATTAATAATGAGCTACATGATTCACGACATTTAGGAAAGAAGAATACCACTCGTATAGGCCGGCACTAACTGTGGCATTAGGCTTGTTCATTTGACGATGAACGATTGTGCGTTTTTTGCATTGGTTTGCATGTACGGAATCTTCATGATCGCTCCACTATGCAGAGTGGGGCTAGCATCAGGAGTTGGTGAAGACTTTCCAGATTCATGTAAAGATTGGCTTGAAACAGCGGGCGTTGACACGGGCGGCCTTGTGCTGTGGCCGTTTGCTACTCTAAGAGCGTGGCAGGTCAGGTGCACTCCATAAACCTTACTTTCTTTTCGTGAATGATGGTCTGATTAGATTTTTGGAGAGAATTAATGCCTGATTCTGTATTAGATATGATTTCTTTCGTCAAGTGTATTTTTAATAGCTTGACACCAGCTTGGAAGTAGTTCAAATTGCCCTTTTGATTTATTTTGATGAGAAAGGAAGAACCGGAATCATTTTGTTTGAATGATAAGCTTCAGCCATGTCCATGGGTGTTTTTGAAACCTTCTACACACAATTTGTCGGAGATGTTACTGTTATTCTCCAAATATGCACTTTTATTTTAAGTAAAATCGACAAGTAACAACAGGAAAGAAAACTTGACCCTCAAAACCAGAGGAATATATGTGGCAAAATAGAGCATACAAAGGAAAGGGTACTGAGTTAGACTAAATGGTCGTAGGGTTATTTATGACTCAGGCGTCACCGCAGGTTTTCGAAAACTTTTTGCACAATTCATGGTTACATCTGGAATATTAAAGTAATCTGTGAGCATTTTGAGCAAGAAAGACGTAACAGCTAACAATGAACAAAATCCGGCAGCTAAATTTATGAGGTGCAGATGCTGCTGGATTGTACAAGAAACTATGTATCAAGTGTAGGTGGTTCTCATGTTTGATTGAAAATTTATCGGATTTTAGTGAACCTCCTCTGGATGTGCCTGTACAGATTTTGGAGGAGGATGGAAAACGTACAGAGGTATGCGTGGCAGACCTAGTCCTATCTTAACTTTGAGCGATTCGTTGATTTAGTACRTTTCATCAAACTTACGGCATATCCCTTTTGACTCGCAGAAGCTGGCATGATAACTTTACTCCTTGTTTAAAAATATATACCTGCTTCGTGTAACAGGTATGGAGAGTACCCTTGGGTGAAGAAGTGTGGGGGATGCTGCGGCCGGCGATGAATCTGCTCCCTCCTCTTTATCAGTAATATCCTTTGCCATGACATAACACTAAATCCTGAATGGTAACCATATAACCTCATTTTCTGTAATGGAGG
This sequence comes from Pleurozium schreberi, assembly GCA_006891605.1. Taxonomy (NCBI): domain Eukaryota; kingdom Viridiplantae; phylum Streptophyta; class Bryopsida; order Hypnales; family Hylocomiaceae; genus Pleurozium; species Pleurozium schreberi. Next base: position 146,437 of record VACF01000428.1, on the reverse strand, counting down.
TATGGTTCCAGGTGTCTATATTGTTAACCCATATCTCATTAATTGGAGGCTTAGGTTTTAGTTTAGTTTTACTCAATCTTTATTCTATCGAGGTTTCAACAACTATAAGTCAATCTAGAGCTTCTGTTCATCTCTGTTCGTCGTGGATCTAGGAAGGCAAAGACGTATCACGCGGGAGTGCATCCCAGTGGGCTTGACGTTGGATTTCTTCGGGAGTTGAGGAACTCAGGTGCAGAAATTGTCTGCGTCGAAGTCTACACGCATGCTGAACAAGTCGTCCCACGTTCCGAGCTTCAGTATGGACTCTTTCATCTTTAATTGATTGTACTTAATACTTTGCTTCAACTAGGATAATCCCAATTAATGTCCTTCAATGTTTATGTTTTTTACTTTACAAATGGTTGATGGGTATTGTAGAATGGCGGAATGCAGCATCTGACTCTTATGTCATGAACCATTGTTTTTACAATGCCGTTTGCTGGCCTAGAGATCGTCCCAAGTTCCCGGGTTCCACTAACTGATGTTGCGTAGTTTCTCTTCAATTTATATGCCGTCTAATTTCCCTTTAAGTTTCCTTGGAAACTCTATCGATCTGTAGTCATGCTGCCTGTATGTGCCGTAATATTTAACGACAAGTGATGTCAGGAGAAGGAAAGTAACATTTTCTTTGTCACCAGGGCCTTGGTTTCGACAGGTCACATATTCTCCCCAAATGAGAGAGAGGCTGCCTCTCTGGTTGGACCAGGACCACCTCTGGAGCTGATTGAGCGGCTTTCTGAATTGGGTGCTGAGGTACAGGTCTAWAAAATTACCTTCTGCAATAGTTATTTTTTGCTGTTAACAGAACCACTGTTAGAGGTTTTGTCTTGTTTTTTCAGTGATTTATGAAGATAGTRTCAGAGATTCCATTGAAGGAAGCGTGATTCTCTACATCATACAGCCACCTAGAACAATCTAGATTGAGTCCCTAGTCTCCATCTGATCTCTAGCATGTAGGCTTTTTCAGTAACTAGGCTGCACACAATTATCTTCTATATGAATGAGAATATCATTCCCAAAAGAACTTCTGATACGAGCCAGATCTCTTCTGCAGATTGTTGTCTTACGACGGGGACACCTAGGCTGTATTGTGCATAGGTAAGAGCATCGATCTGATGCCGTTTAGGAGTCAAGTGTTTTCGGTCCAACAGTTTYGTAAAGGGCGATCGGGCATTTAGGAAGTTTGAAGTCGCAATATTATCTYTACGAAGGTGCGGTACTCCCACCTGCTTTCAAAAGCCTCTTGGATTCGTAGAGAAAGTTCGGATTCATTAGGTTACGCCTTCAGCTTCCACATTATAGATCTTTCCTTCCGATGTTATTGAACATCTGATTGGTGTATTGTTGAATTTAAACTGCTTTGACGTGGCAGATCAGATACTAAAGAGACCTGGGACGTCCCGGCTTTTCACACTGTAATCCAAGGTGGGAAGAKTAATGGCGACATGAGCAGGACAGAATTGCAAAAKCTYAGTCTTCAAGGAATGAACGTGAAGGATGCTCTAGATCCAACAGGATGTGGCAATACGTTCTGTGGTGGCTTTCTCGTAGGATGGTACAGGACACGGAATCTATTGACTGCAGCTTTATGGGGAAGTGTTTCAGCAAGTTTCAGTAAGCTCCTCCAATCTTTGACTGCAATGTGAAGCCTCTTATCTTATTTACATCATATCACTCGTCACGCGTACACAAATTGTCATTTGTTCTGTGCTGGTGTCGATTGGGATTGCTCTTTTCTTGTTCAGGGTGAGCTAAGTATAAGTTTGTTACTATTCCACTTKAGCCTTTTAATGGCCAGAGCAACTTTCTGTATCTAAATGTATATATCAATACGTTTGGGTGTGCTCGCTCATTAACACCAAAATCTGATTGCAGTGTTGGAGTACGAAGGCATTCCTCCACCTCGGGTCTCTGAATGGCGGCCGGCAGCTCAACTGCGTCTCGAGCTTCTCCAGCCACTTGCAAAACAGGTTTCGTTTAATTAGGATCGCCTTAACATTACCTGAAGGATGATATCGAATGGCGTCGTAAGAGAGTGAAGCGCAGTCATCATTGTTTAGCGGTCAGTGAAACGGATCGTGGGCTGTGACGGTGATTCTTGGTTCTAATCACGACGAAAATGTACTCAAATGAAATTGAAATTAAACTATGCAGCATGAGTCTTGCCTGTGCAGTGGACAGAGACGCGTGCCGGATGTTACTCATCATCATGGTGTCAGAGACCGCTACTGTCCAGAAGATAATGCTGTGGACTTCTTTGAATGAATAGAAGTATTGTCAGCAGTGAAACGTGACACGTTTAAGTAAGAAGCTCTGGGTGGTACATGCGTCACTGTTTTCTGAATCATATCTTATGACTAAAGCCATACTTGTTGATGCCGAAGTCGGGCCTCAGGTTAGCTCGTGGCTGTCCTGAAGTAGATGCCAATGGGGTCTAATACAATCTGTCGCTTTGTGGGATTGAAGTTTTAACGTGCTCCTTGTTGCTCAAACTTGGAGTCGGTTGATGAGTGCACTGGAGAGGGTGAAGAACAAGCCCGTTGTTCTGTGGTGCCGCCCCTGTACGACTCCACAGCCTTCGAACGGAAAGCTGACTTCAAGTGCTCCTTCTCTGMTTCATTCTACCTCGGCCCCAATCGACTCTCCTCTCGCTATGCCCCCCCCACAAGCCGTCTAGCTTCCACAAGACGGCCGCGGCTACTTGATCGCCTTTGGACTTCGGGTACTCGTATCTTTTCACAGTTTCCGCTTCAATTGACAATCAAAGTCCTTGCCCAGTGAGATCCGTTCAGTGTTTGAATTAATTGTTGAATGTGACCCACTTTCATTAAACTGTTAAAATCAAGATTCTTTCATGAGCTCTACATCTGATTCTCTTTCATTTCATCCCTTGGGTGCTTATAAACACTTACTAGCACTTTTCATGGAAGGTAGTTCATTGCTCCAGATGATAAAACCAATCATTAGTTACACTTTCCATACGGTGTTCCCATAAATTTTCATTATGTATTGAAAATTGGTTAATGGAGTTACTTGAATACATGTAAACTACTGTACGATATGAAGATGACTGTATGTCAGGCTTGCCAGGGCTCGACTTTGAGACTATCAACCTAGACAATCTCTTGTATTTCACACTCAGCTGTTTCGGTTCGCTTTTGTGTAATCTCAAGGCTATCGCGGAGACTTTTCTTCATAGCACCAAGTCTCGTTGGTTTGTGCAGATGACGAGAAGGAAATTAGGCATATGGACACAAAAAGCTCTCCTAGACCCTGACTCTTAATTGGGATGAAGAGACGGGTGAGTGCTTACTTCRTAGCAGTTACAAGCAAGTTGTCTCGACGTGGCATTGCAGATTATCCCTAAGTAAATCGGTAGTCGATCTATTGCTCGGATCTTGCTCAAAAAAGAATGAAAGATTCAGTGCCGTAGAGTGATTATTCAACTCAACTCAATTAGTGCAAGACACACTGCTTGTTTTATAATTCACTGAGCTTGCATAGAGAATTGCTTGAATACTTGGAATTGCAACTCTGAGCACAATTCCGTGCAATAACAGAGCGTTCCCCATGCAGATGACAAAGAGACGAGGTGCACATGCTTAAACCCTAATCCCTTCTCCTTTTCCTTGGAATTTTCAGTTACTAGGTTCAATATCCCTGATATAATATTGGAGCATATGGGTATCCCGTGCTCATGCTCTCACCATGTTCTCACTCACTCCATAGCTTCTTGTTTCTAGTATTAGTTGTGCATGTTGGAGAGATGATGAGAAACGTAGACGAGGAAGTTTCCAGGCTCACTTGGTCACTTCTGTCAGGCATTTCTTTTTTTCTTTTTTTTCTTTTTTTCTAGCACTCTTTCTAAGTATATGTCACCTGACATATACCAAGATGGGAGGAGGTTCTAGGTTTAATCTCCTTGGTTTTGAATACAAGGAGCTGGAAAAACTAAAAGACTCTCATATGTGACTATCCAGTGAAAAGAGTCTGCCAATCATTTTGGTATTAGTTTCCCCCCTCCCTTCCTTGTAAATAACCAGAGCCGTTGATTTTTTATTTTAAAAAAATTACAATCCCCTGCCACAACCGTTGATCTTGGACACGATCTCGGACACAGATACGATACAAATACATATACATATATGATACAGATATAAATACGAATACAAATACAGATACGGTACAAATATGGTACAAATATGGTACAAATACAAATACAAATATATGTATGAATATGGATACTGGGAAACATATCCCATATTGTTTGGAGCACTTCTTGCTTCCTAAAAATTATAAAGAGGGGGAGGGGGTGTCAAAAAAAATTTAATGAAGTATTTGGGGGGGATTTGAAGGGTTCATTACATAAAAATAAATTGGATTTTGAGTGCATTGTGACACTTTTGTCACTATGCACCCAAAAGAGGCAGTCACTGCCTGCCTTCACTATCCGGTGAAAAGAGGTTGTCACACGTTGTGACTAACCATGGGAAAAGAAGACAGTAGTATATACGTAGATTGTATAAGATATTCTCCCACCCACCCTCCCTATCACTAGCTTAAATTAAAATTATGGGGGTTATAATCTCTTTGATTATAATACATACTGATACACCTCCTTACGAAAATTTAACAACCTTTCTTGGATAAATAAAAAACAATCAGTCCTTGATGGTGATGGTTGTAATCCAAGACTAGTCGCTTTTATGATAAACCCAGTGTCAAGTACATATTACTCTACATGTACTCTACATGAGTAACTGTGGTTAAGTTGAAGTCGCTTTTATGATAAACCCAGTGTCAAGTACATATTACTCTGCATGAGTAACTAAGCAGCAAGCTAAATATGATTACCAATGTGCTAAATTTGGTTGCTATTAAACAATATAAGTACTTCAATAAAGGGATAATTTATTTTGGAAGTTTTATGGCAGCCAACTCCTTGTCATGGACGGATGGGCCCTGATAGAATGGGCAAATGCCCCTATATTTTTGTCATGGACGGATGGACCCTGGCAGAATGGGCAACTGCCCCTATATTCTTGACGGTACCTTGGAGTTAATATCCGGGTCTGAGAGGACACAAACAAACCGTGATTTATACCAAACTTTTTGTCGTCTCCTTCCATTTTGTGGTGTACCTATCCAATCTTTGCTGTGGTTTCAGGTTGTTTTTACTGGGAGCTAATTGCAGGTGCTCAGCGGCTGGATTTGTGGGTTAAAGCTTTGGGTGACATCATGGCTACGTCTTCTTCACAATCTAATGCTCTAATTTATCAGGTCTTGCTGTTGTTAGGGATTAACTTGTTTTTGAAGTTCTTTTTTTCAACATGTGAAAACGATAACAAGTGTTGCTTAAGCGAAGACACCTCGCAAACGTTTTCTTACTAACTCAGTGTTTGTCGGATTGCATGGGTGCAGGTGAGGTCGGCAGTCTCATGAAAAATTCTTAGATGCAAAACAAATATGTTAATCTTCTAGAAAATCCCATTCAGAAATATGTTAGTATGATGTGGCAATATGTGTGCTTAGACTGCACTCTAATACATGCATCTATACCTCATGATTACAATCTTTTAGTACTGATGAAATGCTARCATTGATCTAAGGAGATTTACAACTATTTGGATTGCTTTGTGGTATCTCAAAAATTCTAGCATAACGTTTGTATGGATATGCATTGTGATAAAATGATTAATTGGGAATAATACAGAAAGCCAGATGTGCTCCTGTAAATATTAATGCATTGACTTTGAAAAGATTCAATGAGTGCCCAGGTCCTGGGATGTTCCAGAAAAGGTATTTTTTTTTAAATATGACCTATGAGGGTCGCAGCAATACAAACAACCAATGAAGGTCACTACAGGACTTACACAACACAACCATGGCAACCAGATTTTTTTGCCGGAATTACACACCACGGACATCCCTGTCAAGACACAAGAAGAGGAACACAAACAAGACCACCATGAGAACAATGTTAGCATGGGAAAATGAACTGGCAACCTCGTGAATGCACATAGTGGTTCCTACCACTTGAGCCATCACCCGGAGTAGTTTAGGGTCATTTCGGACCAGTCAAGCATGGTTTCTACTTGTGCAGTTTGAATTAATCGCACTTGGAATCATGTTTTTGTTAATGATGGATTTCATTTGAAACGTGTCCTTGAAACTGATCTCACCAAAACAACGAAGAGCTTGAAGGGTTGAAAATACGAAACTCATGTTAGTTATTGCAATGGATTGGAAGATTGATCAATAAAATGTACTCCCTTGGTCTCGAAATAAATCCAGGATTTCAAAATATACATGTCTCAAATTAAATTCAAAATTGGCAATCCACAACTTGATGGACAACAATTGAAGCTAGTACAAACACTCTAAAGCAAAAGAATCTACACATGTCATTCCAAAGACTATATTGCAATTCCATCCTTGCAAAGGGAATCAAAACATAACCTCTAACCAATAAAAGGCAAAGAATTCAACCCAAAACCATATAAAAAATGCAACTAACAAATCTCTTGTTGAGAATTTCTTGGAGTTGAATCACAAGATATTGTCGGAATTGAATACACAGGATATCAATGAACATCATTGCACCAACATTGCTTGAAGAATGATCAAACTTAATACCATTGGAGCAAATCCAAAAAAGGCAAAAATTTGTCCCTTCTGTTGCTTGTTTTCAACATGAATCGTTTTATTTTTTACTTCCATTCTTTCACACCTATTGGGGTTCAATAGAAGTTACAATATCTTTGCAATCCCTTTAAAATAGAAACAACTTACACAGTAATCTAGCCATTTCTAGGAAACCCCAAATTTATTTCGAGACAGAGGGATTATTTGTTTGCTAAATGAATTTTGAGCACAAACGTCCGTCAGCTTGAAAAATACTCATTAATAATATACAACAAGGGTTGCACAACGGGTACAACTAAAAATTAACCCTTGAAGGATGTGGCACCCCATTACTATTCCAAGATTTGATTGCACAATGGGTAGTGCTGTTAGGTGGAACAAGAGGGCTCCCTGTTCATGCCAATTTATTTAGTTCCTTGTCTTTTTGTTTTGCTAGTTATTCATCTTTCCTTCATTGTCCAACTCTTGAGCTTGGTTGCTTTGTACGTGGTGGTTATTTTTTTAATGCAGTGGGTCTTCCCCTTTTGTTAAAAAAAAAGAAGAAAAAAAATTCTTCTATGTCGCATTTGAATGAATTATCCCAAGATTCTACCATTAAAAACTTTCAATGTTCTCATTTATTTATATCTATCAGAACTCTCAATCCTAATTTAACCATTTTTGCAACRTTTTGTTTCAAAATATGAGGTAAGATGCTCTAAAAGCACCCTTTCCATTACAAAAATTTGAACCCGGCAAAGGGCCGTTTAGAATTTTGCCGCAGCAGGGGGGCCGATATAAATACAAAAAATATTTAAAAATATTTAAAAAAAATATTTCTTAAATCATTAGTAGTGCCACCTCATCTGTCAGAAAATAAATTTAAGTTTAAAAAAAAAAATTTAATTCTCTAATTGCATCTTTGCAGGAAAAAAAACTCACGGCCTTCTGCAAGGTTCAGATTTTTTGTAATGTCTATAAGCAATTACTAATACAAAGATACATTTTACTTCTTTCATGGTGCCAATAGTGTACACTTCAAGAGGTGGTCACTTTTTAGTGATCAATATGTTTGAACTTCAAAAATTACATGCCTAATCCCATGAAGGTCCAAAAAACATGAAACGACTTGGGTTCAATGTCAATTTCTTTTTTTTGTCTTCCTACAAAAATTTACTAAAAATTGTTGTGAGAGGTTTTTCCTACCCCAAAATGTAATCAGCTTTTAAAATGTAGCTATAACCCCTAAACATCCAAATGGACCAAAAGTGTCCTCACAGAGTTTCTAGTCCATTTCAAAGTGTTGTAACATTGGCATCCAATGTCCAAATTTAATAAAACTTGTTGAAAAATTTGTGCCATGTCTTTTAAATTGTACGGTAAAATTTTCAAATCAATTCAAGATGTAAGGATTTTTTGGAAGCCAATCAAAGTTCACAAGTTCAATTTGACTTTACTAAATTGCATTTGATGGCTACAATTTTGGGGGCTTGTATTTCCTTCATCCAATGTTTGTTTTTGATCAATTTTTTGGGATTATGTTCCCCTTGAAGTCTATTTATTGTGATAAATTTTTCATGTCAACACAAGATGTTTTGAATGTTTGGGAGCAATTCAAAGTTCAAAATCCAGAAAATTTTGGATTACGGTGAACTTTGGCGGCTTGATACTTCTTCATGCATTGTTTGTTTCCGATAAAAAAAAATTAAAAAAGTTTTGCATACTTGTCTAGTTTGTGTGGCTAATATTTCACATCAATCCAAGAAGTTATGAGTGATTGAGAAGCATTTTAGTAGAAGGTACTTCAACCTTAAATGTGTTTTTTTGCAACTTTTCTTGCTATTTTTTGACATTTTAAAGCCATTTTGCAAACACAGTAAGTGAATTGATAGGAATTTTTTTCCAACAATGTGTTTGTATGTTTGTTTTGAAGCACTTTATAGCTGACGTTTTTTTTTCATTTGAGTAGGTTTAGAAATTGACTTTTACCTCTAAATGTGTTTGTAGGAAAATTTCAGCTTTCCTTTTCAACACTAAAATATTATAATCTTACAATCTATGTGGCCAAATGACTCCAAATTTGATTCACGTCATCTACAACATGTACATTACAACATTGTAGAGTTGAGATTTTTATACCTTAGTAACATTCAGATGTATAACACTCCAAAAGCAATGATGTCTTTAAACACAAAAAGGCCGTGGACGTTTAAAGGTGAGTAAAGAGCCGACTACGGTAAGTTACCTTATGAAAGTAAAGAATTCACAGCAAAATAATTGTCATGCTGTTTACAGTACCATACAGTATGCACACAAGCGACGTCATTGATTCCTTAACAGTTGTGAAGCTTACATCGGTGGAACCCAACAAACCAATATCTTAAAGGTTCAGAATGTCAAAAAGTGTTGCAATAATAGAAGCCTGCTACGTGTATTTTGACAATTTTGGCTACTCTAGGGCTACTAACTACACCGACGTTGGAGATCCAAGTAGTACTTATGATTTTTTATTTGAGGTGATGCTCAATTTTTCACCAATTTTGACTGGTTCTCTGCTTGAGGATTTGACCAGTAAATTTGGTTATACTGTAATCACGTCATGAGGAAAAAACTGTTTTTTTCTGTTTGTTTTTATCTGTTTTCAGTCCGGCACTTGTCAAGGCCTCCTGCCATGTGAGCCTGACGGGCAAAGTTTGCACTCAGGGAGTACGCTCTAAAAGTGACCATTTAAGGTACAGGCACCTATAATGGATAACTTAAGCATTTCAGCATGGTGTGGCTGTGGTATGAAGAAGGAGGTATTTTTCCTTTGTAGAGGAATAAGGTTCAAGAAGAATGAGATTTTTTTTTTTTTAAATTAAGCAAAATTGAAATTACTACAAAATTTTAAGTGCAAAAGAGGCTGAGACACACAACCAACATATAGCTTCACCCATGAATGCTGAGGAATAAGAGCAGTGGACGTAAATCAATATATGAGAAGGCGTTTTGAACATCATGCAAATCCAGCCGGGGCTTGACCTATAACGGACAATTCTCAGTCCCATTCCAGGAACCCACTCGCCCCTAGTCCCAGCCATATCCCAGCCATATCCTTGGCTGCACCCATTTCAGCCACCTCCTCTCCCACTAAGATATCATGCACCTATCGTTTCATGGAGAAAACTATCCGTTTCTGGTTCAGCCATGCGCCGTAGTGAAGAAGCCTAGTTATCGGTGATGGGGCAATTATCGGTTATGGGTGCCTGTACCTTAAGGGTTGGTCTGCTTTTTTTGTAGGTTTTAGTGGACAAAAGAAAATTTAGCTTGTTTTTCACAAAAAGAAAAAAGGATGTGGAACTTAGCACAAGTGGTTTCATATTTTTCTAAGCATTTTTGAATTACATATGAAGTTTCAAAGATTTGGGGCATAGGCACCTATTTGTGACCATAGGTCTTCCGAAATCTGTCCACTTGCAACTTGTAAAGAAATGGGAGGGAATGAAAGACAATGATTGTCTCTTGCAATAAAAAAGAATTTTTTCTTGATTCACTCAATGGTGAATATAGTCCATTTAAGGATCACCTCATGTCCATTCTACAGCTATTTATAGGGGCAATTTCAAGGAGATGGTGGCTTTTAGAAGACAAGAAGATGCCACTTATTGCCTTTCTAGCCTTCCGGAGAAAGAGGATTTCTAGGTTCACAGGAATCGGTGGACAAGCCCATTGGTGGAGACTGGTCAATCTTGAAGGAAGTTGCTACATGTGGGATTTTTACTTGATCTCTTCCTCACCCACCAGACCCACATGTTACTACAATAACTCAGTTGACATTGTAGCTGTCCCTACAAACTTTGCCCACCCAACTTACATGGCACGATCTTCACTTACAAGTATGATTCTCTTTTTCAGATTGAAATTATTGAATTATTCCATAAGAACAACAATAAGCAAACAAAAACATGAGGGACCATACCATTGTTTACCAATAAGGCATCCTTTTGCATCCTTGAAAAGAGGGTGCTCCTATAATGAACAATGAATAAAATTGTCTTGTTGATAGCTCCTCAACCAACTTCAATCCTTGCATTAACTATACTAATAAGTCCCTTTCAAGAAACTAGGGAGGCATAAATACCTTCTTAGCATGGTTAGGATCATTGCCTAGTTATTCAAGGTTAATATGATTGGCTCAATTTTGATACGGAAAGTGTGACGTCTCTTCTAGGTCCTAGAGTTGTTTTGGTCAAAGCAAGAATATAGACATATATAGTTTTTAGCAAATGCAAGATTATTGAGGATATAGGAGAGGAAGTGAAGATAGCAAATGTACCAAATTGAGAATGAGTGAAAGATAGTGGATGCGCAAAAAAGTAGGATGATCCACCGTAGATTGATTCTAGGAATTTAGAGATTCTTGATAATGTATACAATGTTGTTAACATCAACATATGAAAAATGTGCAAATATAAGCCTTCAACAAACGGATATAAGATTCAATTTGAAGACTTTTGGATTTAATAAACATTGCTTTGATAGTTTATACCAAGCAATCACTATTGAAAATTACAAATTCAATGTTTAAAAATACATGCTCAATATAAGAAATACTTGACAAGGGTGTACACATTATCATTTGTCTAAATTCACACAAGTTGAATTGTGCTTCTTTTGTAACTAATCAATACTTCCACAGGGGTAGTTGAAGCTAGTGTCTACAACAAAAGATGGAAAAAAAAAACCCTCAAAAAAGTATATTTTTAACCATAATACATGAAAATACTAAAACATTGCTATATACAATATTATATGTTGAATATCCTTATGTCAATCTTCTTCTTAGAAATGACGTATGCACTTGCACCATCTTTGTTTTCACTTCCCTCAAGTGCCAATATTGTTCAAGGTGCAGAAGAGACTCATCTTTTGCAATTATTTTCACATGTACATATTGTATAAAGACCAGCAAACATAAATATGTATAATTAGAAAAAATTCTTGTATACAATTATAATTTCCAAACTTAATAGCTCTAATTTCATGCTCTACTCTCGGCTCTACTAGATAAATTAATAAACTCCATTTTCTAACCCACTTCCAATATTCTTAGATTATGAGTTATTTCTATTTTTGATATTGTAGAAACTAGTTTGCGATTCCTTGGGACCTATAATGTTAAAGAGTTTGTATATCTTATTCTATTTTTGACTTGATATTCAATACACGATAGAATGGTGGGACATACTTGTTTGATAATCATATATATATATATAAAAGAGGTCATAAATAAAACCCTCCATGGGAAAATCAATGTAGACTTATTAAAGGATATCCTTGATGATTGAATTGAATTGCTACACGCCTACACCCACAACACTAATAATGGTATTTAGTGTTGGCAACACTAATTACAAAGCACAACACTAAATGTCAACATAGACACTATTTGTCAACTATTGGATAAAATTATTTTACAAAATTACATTTAGTCTTACATATTATTTCATCAAGTTGCAATGAAAAAAATGTAAACCTAAATATATGAATTATGGGGTGGTGAACACAACACTAAATGCAAACTACTTGAAATTTAGAGCGGGTGTGGTAAGAGTTCAAGTAACACTATTAGTAACATAATACTAAATACCATTATTAGTGTAGTACAAATTAATGTTGCAATCAACATTGTTTAACTTAATTTTCACACGATTTGATGTAAATTGTAAATTATGAAGCCATAACATTCAATAGCCTAAAACTGAAGGCTGCCTTTTGTTGTCTTTAGGCATCATCCCTCATTTAAATTATCTTACTTGAATTTCGGTTGCCTAGTAAATTGCCGGTGGAGATTGGGTTCATTGCAAGTACTTAATTGTCTACTGCAATCCAACTTTCTAGAGTCAAACTTACACATAATATGCACATTGCAAGGATATCTGGAATCTATTAACCCTTAAAGGACGGATTGGTGACCGTGGAAATCATCCATTTTGATCTTGTGGAAATCACTAGTTTAAAATAAATTAAAAGTACTCTGATTGGAAGTCAATGCATTGTAGAAAATCTCCCCTTTCCACACAAAACTCTGAAGATGAATGGTTGCATTCCTCTCAGATTGATTCTCAGTCATCCATTTGACGAAAAACGTCATCCTCGACGTTCAAGGGTTAATGAATATGAGTATTGATTCATTTAATTGGACTTGAATTGATGAGTCATACTAACATGGATTATTTTGCTATTTTTAGTAAATTTGAAATCAACACATGAGAGCATGCCCACCTTCACTCACCACACCTAGCCAGGGTGGATTTGGCCAGGCTGGAGGCAAAACAATATCCACTGTGGATTGAGGCATAATTTTGCATTCAATTTTGCTCGTTAGTATGCTCGGAAGCACTTTGTTTGTCATTGTTTTGTGCATGTTGCTTGTCATTGTCCATCAAAAGCAAACTAGAATTCAATGCAATTGGGAGCACTGACTTAGAGCATCCCCATTGCACACCCGGTCAAAAGAGTCGGGACAACCTCACTTGGTGTGTCCAGTGAGTGAGCCAGGCCTTCTATTTTGGCAAGCACCCGACCGCAACTCCACCTCAAGACACGGGAATCAAGTCAACATGGCCCCCAAGAGCGCCACCTCATTCGCACTAAGAACGAAAAATATGAAATGTCCCTAAAGGATCTCGAAATACATGAAAAGGACAAAATCAACACATATCGAGCCACAGTCAAGACTTCCCATTTGGCCATCCACTCTCTACATTTGGCCGTGGCTGGCCAACTTTTTGGCTTTGCTGTGTGTGCCGTAGGGAAAGAAATAAGGCCATGCCCGGTCAATCCCCGGGTTTGAGCCCTTGGTAGAGTTGTTGTGGAGATGCTCTTATTCGAAGTGGCCCCACTTTGGGGAGGTGGTACTTGTCAGGCACTATTGATTCCAAGGTCTTGCCAAATTGACTTCATTGTGGGATTTGGCCGCCCCACAATGGCCATGCTCTAATGGAAAGATCAACCACCATACTATATCTTAACTATTGGTATTTCATTAATGATCATCATTGTGCATTTTTGACCCAATTGTTCGCTCTTTCAGAGTCTGATACCTCTTAACTTGTCCCCTTAACTATTGATGAATATAAAGTATTTTACACAATATCATATGGAGGATGGAATGTTATGGAATATTCCACATCATTTGATTAGAGAGAAGGCAATTAACGGGACTCCTACTGAATGTTATAGCCAACACATTNGGGGCTTGACCTATAACGGACAATTCTCAGTCCCATTCCAGGAACCCACTCGCCCCTAGTCCCAGCCATATCCCAGCCATATCCTTGGCTGCACCCATTTCAGCCACCTCCTCTCCCACTAAGATATCATGCACCTATCGTTTCATGGAGAAAACTATCCGTTTCTGGTTCAGCCATGCGCCGTAGTGAAGAAGCCTAGTTATCGGTGATGGGGCAATTATCGGTTATGGGTGCCTGTACCTTAAGGGTTGGTCTGCTTTTTTTGTAGGTTTTAGTGGACAAAAGAAAATTTAGCTTGTTTTTCACAAAAAGAAAAAAGGATGTGGAACTTAGCACAAGTGGTTTCATATTTTTCTAAGCATTTTTGAATTACATATGAAGTTTCAAAGATTTGGGGCATAGGCACCTATTTGTGACCATAGGTCTTCCGAAATCTGTCCACTTGCAACTTGTAAAGAAATGGGAGGGAATGAAAGACAATGATTGTCTCTTGCAATAAAAAAGAATTTTTTCTTGATTCACTCAATGGTGAATATAGTCCATTTAAGGATCACCTCATGTCCATTCTACAGCTATTTATAGGGGCAATTTCAAGGAGATGGTGGCTTTTAGAAGACAAGAAGATGCCACTTATTGCCTTTCTAGCCTTCCGGAGAAAGAGGATTTCTAGGTTCACAGGAATCGGTGGACAAGCCCATTGGTGGAGACTGGTCAATCTTGAAGGAAGTTGCTACATGTGGGATTTTTACTTGATCTCTTCCTCACCCACCAGACCCACATGTTACTACAATAACTCAGTTGACATTGTAGCTGTCCCTACAAACTTTGCCCACCCAACTTACATGGCACGATCTTCACTTACAAGTATGATTCTCTTTTTCAGATTGAAATTATTGAATTATTCCATAAGAACAACAATAAGCAAACAAAAACATGAGGGACCATACCATTGTTTACCAATAAGGCATCCTTTTGCATCCTTGAAAAGAGGGTGCTCCTATAATGAACAATGAATAAAATTGTCTTGTTGATAGCTCCTCAACCAACTTCAATCCTTGCATTAACTATACTAATAAGTCCCTTTCAAGAAACTAGGGAGGCATAAATACCTTCTTAGCATGGTTAGGATCATTGCCTAGTTATTCAAGGTTAATATGATTGGCTCAATTTTGATACGGAAAGTGTGACGTCTCTTCTAGGTCCTAGAGTTGTTTTGGTCAAAGCAAGAATATAGACATATATAGTTTTTAGCAAATGCAAGATTATTGAGGATATAGGAGAGGAAGTGAAGATAGCAAATGTACCAAATTGAGAATGAGTGAAAGATAGTGGATGCGCAAAAAAGTAGGATGATCCACCGTAGATTGATTCTAGGAATTTAGAGATTCTTGATAATGTATACAATGTTGTTAACATCAACATATGAAAAATGTGCAAATATAAGCCTTCAACAAACGGATATAAGATTCAATTTGAAGACTTTTGGATTTAATAAACATTGCTTTGATAGTTTATACCAAGCAATCACTATTGAAAATTACAAATTCAATGTTTAAAAATACATGCTCAATATAAGAAATACTTGACAAGGGTGTACACATTATCATTTGTCTAAATTCACACAAGTTGAATTGTGCTTCTTTTGTAACTAATCAATACTTCCACAGGGGTAGTTGAAGCTAGTGTCTACAACAAAAGATGGAAAAAAAAAACCCTCAAAAAAGTATATTTTTAACCATAATACATGAAAATACTAAAACATTGCTATATACAATATTATATGTTGAATATCCTTATGTCAATCTTCTTCTTAGAAATGACGTATGCACTTGCACCATCTTTGTTTTCACTTCCCTCAAGTGCCAATATTGTTCAAGGTGCAGAAGAGACTCATCTTTTGCAATTATTTTCACATGTACATATTGTATAAAGACCAGCAAACATAAATATGTATAATTAGAAAAAATTCTTGTATACAATTATAATTTCCAAACTTAATAGCTCTAATTTCATGCTCTACTCTCGGCTCTACTAGATAAATTAATAAACTCCATTTTCTAACCCACTTCCAATATTCTTAGATTATGAGTTATTTCTATTTTTGATATTGTAGAAACTAGTTTGCGATTCCTTGGGACCTATAATGTTAAAGAGTTTGTATATCTTATTCTATTTTTGACTTGATATTCAATACACGATAGAATGGTGGGACATACTTGTTTGATAATCATATATATATATATAAAAGAGGTCATAAATAAAACCCTCCATGGGAAAATCAATGTAGACTTATTAAAGGATATCCTTGATGATTGAATTGAATTGCTACACGCCTACACCCACAACACTAATAATGGTATTTAGTGTTGGCAACACTAATTACAAAGCACAACACTAAATGTCAACATAGACACTATTTGTCAACTATTGGATAAAATTATTTTACAAAATTACATTTAGTCTTACATATTATTTCATCAAGTTGCAATGAAAAAAATGTAAACCTAAATATATGAATTATGGGGTGGTGAACACAACACTAAATGCAAACTACTTGAAATTTAGAGCGGGTGTGGTAAGAGTTCAAGTAACACTATTAGTAACATAATACTAAATACCATTATTAGTGTAGTACAAATTAATGTTGCAATCAACATTGTTTAACTTAATTTTCACACGATTTGATGTAAATTGTAAATTATGAAGCCATAACATTCAATAGCCTAAAACTGAAGGCTGCCTTTTGTTGTCTTTAGGCATCATCCCTCATTTAAATTATCTTACTTGAATTTCGGTTGCCTAGTAAATTGCCGGTGGAGATTGGGTTCATTGCAAGTACTTAATTGTCTACTGCAATTCAACTTTCTAGAGTCAAACTTACACATAATATGCACATTGCAAGGATATCTGGAATCTATTAACCCTTAAAGGACGGATTGGTGACCGTGGAAATCATCCATTTTGATCTTGTGGAAATCACTAGTTTAAAATAAATTAAAAGTACTCTGATTGGAAGTCAATGCATTGTAGAAAATCTCCCCTTTCCACACAAAACTCTGAAGATGAATGGTTGCATTCCTCTCAGATTGATTCTCAGTCATCCATTTGACGAAAAACGTCATCCTCGACGTTCAAGGGTTAATGAATATGAGTATTGATTCATTTAATTGGACTTGAATTGATGAGTCATACTAACATGGATTATTTTGCTATTTTTAGTAAATTTGAAATCAACACATGAGAGCATGCCCACCTTCACTCACCACACCTAGCCAGGGTGGATTTGGCCAGGCTGGAGGCAAAACAATATCCACTGTGGATTGAGGCATAATTTTGCATTCAATTTTGCTCGTTAGTATGCTCGGAAGCACTTTGTTTGTCATTGTTTTGTGCATGTTGCTTGTCATTGTCCATCAAAAGCAAACTAGAATTCAATGCAATTGGGAGCACTGACTTAGAGCATCCCCATTGCACACCCGGTCAAAAGAGTCGGGACAACCTCACTTGGTGTGTCCAGTGAGTGAGCCAGGCCTTCTATTTTGGCAAGCACCCGACCGCAACTCCACCTCAAGACACGGGAATCAAGTCAACATGGCCCCCAAGAGCGCCACCTCATTCGCACTAAGAACGAAAAATATGAAATGTCCCTAAAGGATCTCGAAATACATGAAAAGGACAAAATCAACACATATCGAGCCACAGTCAAGACTTCCCATTTGGCCATCCACTCTCTACATTTGGCCGTGGCTGGCCAACTTTTTGGCTTTGCTGTGTGTGCCGTAGGGAAAGAAATAAGGCCATGCCCGGTCAATCCCCGGGTTTGAGCCCTTGGTAGAGTTGTTGTGGAGATGCTCTTATTCGAAGTGGCCCCACTTTGGGGAGGTGGTACTTGTCAGGCACTATTGATTCCAAGGTCTTGCCAAATTGACTTCATTGTGGGATTTGGCCGCCCCACAATGGCCATGCTCTAATGGAAAGATCAACCACCATACTATATCTTAACTATTGGTATTTCATTAATGATCATCATTGTGCATTTTTGACCCAATTGTTCGCTCTTTCAGAGTCTGATACCTCTTAACTTGTCCCCTTAACTATTGATGAATATAAAGTATTTTACACAATATCATATGGAGGATGGAATGTTATGGAATATTCCACATCATTTGATTAGGGTCCCTGCCCACTTGAGCAATTTATCATGAGAACGATAAGAACTATCATCGGAGTTTTAAAAAAAACTACATCATGTTCACATTGAACATTCTTGAACTAGTTATATTGAGGTCCGATGAAGTGAAGAACCTTTGTAAGGGTTTGGTACAGTGCAGTTAGCAAATGCTCTCTTCTCACCATGGCTGAATTTATCAAATTCCATTTCGTATCATCACTGAGAATTGAACTTCATTCACATTTGAGAAAGGTGTTAACTATTGTTCTTGTTCTCTCGCACGCATAACCCCAAATTGATTTTCAAAACTCTTCTTGCGCTCCTTGATTTTGGGCGGCATATTTCAAATTGAGCGTCAATTTCTCAATTTCAACTTGACTAGTAGAGACATGTTGAAGTGCTCAGGTGTGCCGTTGAGATGTGTTGTTGCGAGGAATGGAAAAGGTGTTTGCCGTAAAGCTTGCAAGGCGGAGGATGTCACATTGGAAAAACCACAACCAAATTTAACAAAGAAAACTGGAATACAAGCAAGGAGAAATGTGAGCAAGACGGAATGATTGCAAGCAACGAAGTGAATGTGAGCAAGTGATGCAAGAAAATTCAAAGAACAATTCACAAGCGGAAAAAAAAATGCAACAACCAAAAGCAAAGAATCCAAAAATTGTGACAAATGAGCATACCGTGCAATGAAGCGATGAAGCGAGAAGGCAATTTGACTCAGCGCAAAGAAAGCAAGGAGAAATTAAAGCGAATGGCGACGATGAAAGCTGTGAGTGTGCTCAAGAGATTGCAAACTATGAGGTCGATCGAAAAAGGGCGGGGCAGGGAGGACGATTGGAAAAGCGCGGGGTCACAGTGATGTAGCAACCAGCGCAAACATGTCTTGAAATTCTTCACATTTCGTAGATCTCAAATTTTTTATGATAAATAGAAGTGATTTGAACTATTGAATGATAAGCGTGTGATAAGTAATTACGTTAAGTCTTTTAAAAACCACCAAACCTTGCCATATAGGTTCGGGCTTGGTATGGTAATTATCACCGATGCATGTGTGAAGACTTAGTTTGCTTATATGATTTTCTCTGTGCTTACCATTATAAGACGCAAGTGGGCAGGGACCCTTAGAGAGAAGGCAATCAACGGGACTGCTACTGAATGATATAGCCAACACATTTATGTAAGCTGAAGTGGTGCGCAATGAAAAGAAATATAATGATCTCTCAACATTGGTTTGTGTACAACATCTCTATTAGTTGTAATGTCCATGCATTATTTAACCCCTAAAGTCCCAAGGCCATTTTTTTTTTGTGACAAACAACTAAAAACTGTCATTTCTGTTGCTTTCATCCAAGAAAGACAAATAAAAACATTTTTTTGAAAACCCAACCAGAAGATCTTCTACTTCACTTGTCTGAAATCATGTGGTAAAAATATCATGAAGTTTGATTATATGGATTGAAAGATATTAGCATTCAAAGTTGGAAAAAGAAGATTTTTTAACATTGGCTTGCAATTTCAGATGACTTCAACCAGCATTTGTGGAAAACTTTTGTACTACAAACTTTGAATTCAAATTTTTGTGTTGAAAAATTCAATTGAGAGTCTAGGAAAAAAATTCAAAAACTACACACTTGATCTTCTTGAAAATCAGGTGTTTTTTTTCCAAGAAGATGCTCTAATTGCCCAAAAAATAAGATTGTCCATAACCTTCACATAATACATCCAATGGAATGAATAAAAGCTTTTCATGTGTACAAAATTACAATCTACAAGAAATTAATTTTAAAATTTTTTAAAATTTTTTTGTGTAAGGGGGTTTATGCCCGCCGCACCTAAAGAAAGGACTTTTTGTGCCATAAATTTTTCTCTCAATCACCAATTGAAATAAAAATTATATTACCACAAACCTAATGTGTTTTCCTATATTCATAAAAAAATTCAAAAAATCATTATAAATATTGAGACTTTAGGAGCTTGCCAAAAATCCATTATGTTCCTTGAGGGGACAATGGGACTTTAGCAGTTAAATTACGTCAATGCCATGCTTTATTTTTGCATTTCTATGTATACCAACATAGTGTGGTTAGCATCAACAAAAATATTTTATATGTTATAGACTCGGTTATAGATCACTTTTTTGTTATTATCATGTTCTATTATAAACCTCAATGAATTTAATGTTTATTAGAGCTAGAGAAGGCAAGTACTTCATACAAGTGAGGAGTAGGAGGCATGACAATTGATATAGGGTATATCAAAGCGCAATAATTGCAAGTTTTCTAGAACTTCAAACTTCATTTAAGTATAGTGAGAATTTTTTTTTTCAAAATTTGTTCAACCACAAGATTTATGTTATGAACAACAAATTTGTTATTTCTAAGTACATGTTCAACATTGAAATAATTGCTCCTCATAGATTCAAATTGCACTTATATTGACTATAGTGGATACAAAAGCACTAAGTGATACAAAAAGGTTGTTCCATAGTAGTACCTAAAAGTCCTAGAATTGCATTACTAACAATCTTCTAACTTGAACTACATATGGCAATTGTAAGTTTATTGCTCAAGCCACTTGTTGTCTTTGCAAACACCTTTTGGCTCTTTGGCCTACAAAAATAAATACCTTTCTAACAAAACCAAAGGTAGACACATAATGCAACACTATAAGTAAATAATTCTAGAAGTAAACCAATCGATTAATTTTATAAAGTCTCCTCTATACATGTATACTATGGGACTCCAAATAAGAGTAAAATCACAACTACAATTGAAATCTTTTATTGAAAGTCGTAGCAATAGAAGAGAGATACACAACCTTGTGGTAGCAAACAAAAACATTAACTAAAGAGTTCAAAACAACTATGGCTATGGAAATCACAAGAAACAAGGAAAATGAATGATAAACATAATAAATAAAGCAAGAGGGAAGAGACAAGAGGCAAAACAATTTATTGCACTAGGAGGTGGTGATAACTAAGTAGTGGTGGCTAGGGTTTCAATAGGTTTCTAAACACTAAATTGGTAGGTGCCACATCGCAAAGTTTTTTATGACTACTTCACGAATGTTATACAACTAATATATGACTCATTAATCTACAACCAATCTATGACTATCTATGACTATCTACGACTATTCTTCAACTATGATATACATAGTCAACTATTGAACAAATTCTCTATGATTGACACGTATGCATATGTATGATTTTCAAAAACTTAACACAAGTTATTTWAAAATTGACTTCTAATCAATTATCATATAACATTTCTTATTTTTCCGAGTGCTACTTTGTGCTACTTGTTGTGATAGTTTATTATGTCCTCAACAACCTATGCAATACTCAAACTAAATTGTCACAATTCAAGCAGTGGCCATAGAGGTTGAAGCCTTTTTTATTCTCAAATCAGTCCATTCACATTTTGGTTTTTAAAGGATATATGCAGAGCCCCATAGAAGGTTATATGGCAGAAGTAACAAATGTTGTGACATTCTTTGTGTGGTCTTTATTAGTCTCAAATGATCAAGAATCGACTCCAAAATGCATGTCTTAGCAACACAAAAGATATTCAAGGTAATTTGATGTACAAAAGAAATTATGCGGGATTTATGGTTGTCATTTTCTAACMCAAGTTCTTGAGAATGTTGGAACCGTTCATTTCTCCATGCAAGCAACTCTCAAGTTTTTTTTTCTCTAAAATTCAAAAGAAAGTAGGGTTGAAGATCATTTTTGTAAACAAGTAATATGACTAGAGAGCGACTAACTCAAAAGAACTAAAGTCATATCCATGAAATAGAAATTTTTGACATTGGGCAATCAAATGGTCAATCAAATTCTAGCCAATTATAGAATTCAACAGGTTAAACCCTAAAGGCTGTTGCCCACCAAAAGAGCTGGCATATGTTGTTTGTATATTGAATATATTTGACCCTCTTTGAACACTTAAAAATTCCCAAAAAATTCTCAAGTGATCGGTAGTATGACTGTGATTGGGTCAAAATTTCAGCTTGAATGGGATTCATGTGCTACTCAATTTTTCCTTTTGTATACAAAAAGGGAGAATGTATAGAAAACAATAACATCCTTTAGGAACTAACTTGATAAAATTTGCCATCAAAGACGGTCCAAATGTATACAAGTGCAAAAAATTGTCACTGAAATTTGTAGTGTATATAATAAATTGCAAAATGACTTCCATGTCAATCAATTATTGAAACTCCAACACCTTGATTGCTCTAAGGATGAAAAATCATGGATGAAAAATCTCCCTAAAATTTTGTTGAGGGTTTGTACATTTGAAAGTTGCTTAATCTTTAACCGTCAAGGTGGACGTTTGCGATGGATGACAAAGAATCTATATGTGTAGGATTGAAGTGCAACTATTCATCCTCAAGATTTTGTGTAAAAAGAGGAGATCTTCTATAGTGCTTTGACTTCCAGTGAGTGTTTTTTGATTTTCTGAAATTAGTGATTCCCATGGTATCAAAATGGATGATTTCCATGGTTAATAGTCCATCCTTTGTGGGTTAACCCTTAACCCTTAAAGGACATTGCATGCCCGAGGGGCATTTTGAAAAGTCAAACTTGAGTTTTTCATATAGTTTTTTATTTTAATTGCTTTTAAGCTTAATGAAGAAAATGAAGCTCTAGTAATCTACTTTTTATTCAGATTTGATTTTTTTCAAAATGTTTAAAATTGCAAATTTTGTGACACATTGAAGATTGTATCTTAAAAGCTCAAAATACAACACTTTTTAACATTTTCTTTTGAATTTCTTTTTGTGTAAACTCCAAGTATTCACCACTTTTGACATGATGTTTGACACCACTATTTCCATTTTTTGTAAAATTTTCATATTATTTTAAGCATTTTTGGAATTACTATGATTTATATACTAAAGTTTCTTCAAAAAATCATATGAATTCAATTGGATGTTTTAAATTACGAAAAAATTAAATTAAGTTTTAAATACATATTACTACATATGAAAAATATCAAAATTTTGAAATGTAAATTCTAATGTAGAAATCTAATGAAGTTTGACCAAGCCCGGACATGAAATGTCTTTTAAGGGTTAAACAACGAGCTAGCGACCATGGAATTCATCAATTTTGATATCGTGGAAATCACTGGTTAAAAACAAAAGCACGCATTGGAAGTCAAAGTACTGTAAAAGATTTTCCCTTTCTACTCTTAATCTCCAAGATAAATAGTTGCACTTATGTCCTATACATAATGATGCTCTCTCATTCATCAACTAGAAAATGGCCTCGGTGTCGTCTATGGGTTAATCATGTTTAGACATTCATCAACCATAAAATGGCCTTGGCGTTGTTTATGGGTTAACCTTTAAACGCCAGGCAAAGTACTCTAGAAGATCTTCCCTTTTCACACAAAATTCCAAGGATGAATAGTTGTACTTCTTTCTTACTTAGGAAGATGCTCTCTCATTCATCAACCAAATAATGGCCTTAACCCTTGAACGCTATTGTCTATGTTTGTATCTTCTAGATGACACATAATCAAAACGTGTAGGAGAGAATTGCAACTTTTCATCCTCAGTATTAGGAGTGGAAAGGGAAGATCTTTTCTAGTACTTTGACTTCCAATGAGTATATTTGGCTTTGCAAAGTATACTAAATAGTGAAATTAGGTTGCCTTTACAATTAGGTTGCCTTACCCCAAGAAAGTTACTTTTCAAGCCATCATAGTGAACAAATATTTTCACAAATACTTCCATTTGTACACATGGAGGTTCATTAGCTCTAACTACACCAATAACTAATTCAAAAGTAGTGCATTCTCGTACAAGAACAGGAAATATTTATATAGTGTGGAACGTCGAGAAATTAGTGAGGGGCAACCTAATTTCACTATTTAGTGTAGATGATGTCATACGGTATCAAAAATGCATGATTTCCATGGCCACCGGTCCGTCCTTCAAGGGTTAAGGGTTAATCATGTTTAGAAGTGAGTTTAGGAATTTTATGGCGGAAATTAACTTGTGGAAGTCCTGGAACTGAACGCGGCGACTTTGGGTGCAGAATGACTGAAAGAAACGGGTGTTTGGTCTTGCACACCAAGCTTTTCCCACAACGACTGATCGACAGCTTTGTTTACGCATTGCCAGAAGGATCTCGCAACCTTGAGGTGATGCGGGTGCTAATCTTGTTTCGGGAGAGTTAAATGCGTTTTCAGGGCGCCATTTGGTCGTTGAGACCATTACAATTTGGCTGCGAGCTCGGATCCGCTCAATTGGATTTGCATGCGTAACTTATCAGTACTGATGCATTTGTTGTTTGGGGGGGTCGATTAGGGTTTGGCTAAGGGATTCTTGTTAGCTAGATCGGGTGAACTTCCGAGGTTATCTGTATACTTTGAGCGATGGGAACCACGAGAGGAGCAACTGGTGTTTGTGTTGTAGCGCTTGCTCTGTCCACATTTCTTGTGTCTGTGCACGGGCAGAGTCCAACTTCCGTTGCGCCTGCTTCRGAATTCGTRTTYCCAATTTTCGACGGCGTTGGAGGTTGTGTACGTGTTGGAGAAGGCGCAGGAGATTTACCCGAAGACATAAGTTCGTCGCGCACGTCACTTTGACTAACCTGGGGTACTCGACTCTTGAGACTTGGGATCTGGGACTCAGTTACAGCCACCAAGAGGTGAGACATCGCTACTTCCCTCTTTTCGAATTCTTCATTTATACGCACAATTTTCACATCTGCGGTGCAGTTCGTAAAGTCAAGTCAAGTCTCCATTCACCATACAGTAACGGAGAGGATCCATTCATCAGGATATAAGTCAACTTTGAACCTTTCCCCACAACAATCTTGAAACTCGCACCATCTCAAAATTTTGCAAATTTTATTTTCTGTTAAACTACAAAACTATTGTYACAAACAAACKTCAATAGATCAAGCATTTTCACAATTAGCACAATTCAAAGCGCACCTGTATGGTCAGGAACCTCGAATGCACTGTGTAAGCTTAATGGAACCTCTACCTTACCTTTCGAGGTTCTGCTTTAGAGTAGAAGCTGTTTGTGTGTTTTCCTCTTGAGTGTTAATTTTTTTTTTTTTTTTTGTGTAGATTCTGGTAACTACGGGGAGATTACAACTGGAGAATGGAACAACGCTTCCTGCAGCTGTGCCTGCCGGGACAGTGTTGTCACTCTCTCCTCCTCAACCCCTGCGAAACGCCATTGAGGATTTGACGAAAATGGCGCAGAGATCGGAGAGCCGCTGTTTCCAATGCCTGGCACCCTGAACATCACGTTACAAGTGCAGCACGCCTAAGATTTACGGGAGTAAGTGGTGGTTTTCTCTGTCTGTACCACTAGAGTTTGGCGTGTATATCCTACGTCTGATTCAGTTTCTGATTAAGCAAAATTTGAATTATTTTGAAGCATTGAAGCATGCTTGTTAAAGTTGTAATCCAATAGCCCCAAAACACAAAGAAAAGTTATTCGAAGATAAATTTTTAGTTCTTTGTGAAATTTGAAACGCTTAAATTCTCAAATTTTTCCTGTGATTTGAATCCTTTTTTAAATGACATTTCTTCAGTTATAGTCTGAATTCTAAAAGTAATTTTGACTAATTTGTAACTGCGTATGCAGACTGATTCTACAATGCGCACTTGCTGCTACACTGGGCCCATCGATGATATCACGCCGACTGGTGGTGACTCATTTCTACCACCCATTTTCTATGCATTTTTTCAATTTGGGGTCACATTTTAGTTTAACCCTTAAAAGGACGCTGCAGACGTTTTGTGTCCTTTGGATGACCAAAATCTCATCTGGTGAGTGGACACTCGCCAATTTTCATCCGTTCTTTTTCTGAAAGTGACCAAACATATGTCAATCATCATGGGAAGTCAAATTTAGTGTTTTTAATTGCTTCCATATTTTTAGGTAGCCCTAATTTTATGAAGATAGTAAAGATTTTCACTTGAAAGTGTTTTGTGCCACACTCCCCTTCTTGCAATTTTTGAATGGGTAGCATCATGTATTAGATTGTACAATTTTTCCAAAACTAAACATGTGCGTGAATCACGGTCAAGCACTACATTTTGCACCCCGCCTTCCCCGCGGTGAGAGGTCCGTCCTTCAAGGGTTAAAATTTCTATGTATCACCTGTCACTAGTTTTGAGAATAGGGTTGTTTGGGGAGAAGACAGTGTAGAGAAGTGTAGTAAAATATGGTGTTGCTTTCAAAGTAAGCAACACTGTAATTCCCGGGCTATTCCACCAGGTTGCCTTGGTTGTTGTGTTGTGTTAGTCCTACTGCTGCTCTCAAGGGCCGTATGTTTCCAAAAAAAATAAAAAAAATGAGCAACACCATATTTGTTTGTCTATTTGTTTTGTAAATTCTCCTACAACTTCAAAATCTCGTGCTCCTACAATTCAAGATGTAGATTGAACAGATGGTTTGAGAAAAAATGAGCAATTTGTTGAATTTGTTGAGCAATTTCATGTCATTSAGCATTTTAGGGTTCATTACTATTCCAATGTAGTGTAGTGTAGGGATGGTCTCTCTTTCACTGTGTGGATTTCTAGTTATGATATTATGTGAACTTGTTTCCAACCCAAGCATGTACATCATACCAAAAGATGCAAACTAAATCTCTAATTCATTGGATGTGAAGTACAAAAGAACATGTTGGCAAGTATTGAAAAGATGAACTTTCTACTTCAACCCTTGAACAACGCAACGGACATTTTGCGTCTGATGAATGACAGAGAATCAAACTATACAACACAAAAGTGCAACTATTTATCCATGGAATTAGGGATGGAAAGGCAAGATCTTCTATAGTACTTTGACCTCCAATGAGTACTTTTGGATTTTTTGAAACTTGTGATTCCCATGCCGGTATCAAAATTGATGATTTCCACAGTTACCAATCCATCTTTTAAGGGTTAAGCACTTGGCTCTTGAAGATTGGTTTTTGATGAAACATGAAAAGATGAAGAACAATATTGTGACATTGGAGGGGTCCTTGTATCTCAAATGGCACAAAGCTCTATGAAACCCCTACATGCCTAAATGGAGTGAAGTGACACAAATCTGGATCCCCCAAAGGATGCATCTTTCATATGGCCTACTAATCACAAACTAAGTTGTTGTAGCCAACCAATTCAAAGCTCAAATTGCAATTGGTATTCCAATGGGTGCATGTATGATGATCTATTGGCCTTAACCCCTAAAGTCCTAAATAGGCTTGTGTAATCTCAATTTTTGACTGAATTTTTTGAATTTTTTTTTATGATAGAAAATCACATTTTTTTTCTAAAAATATAATTTTTGTTCAATTGGTGCCTGGGGGCAAAAGTTATGCCATGCTATGCACAAATTTCAATTCGTCGGGAAGAATAAATAAATCATAAAAATACGTATTTTTTTCATTTTTTCATTTTTTTCTCAAAGATTATATATTTTTTTGTACATTTGAAGCTGTAATTCATTCTAGTTGGTCTAATAAGGAGAAAGTTATGGACAATCTTGTTTTTCGGACAATCTAAGCATCTTCATGAAAAAATAACCTATAGAGTTCATTTTTGAATGCAATTTCACAATTTTAGAAAACAAATTCCTTGATAGGGTCAATTTTTTTTGCCAAAAAATCTCATCATTGGTATTATGGTGTTTCAATCTTACCTTTCAATTAACACTTTAGTGTTTCATTCAAATGTGGACCTAATTCTAATTACTAGTTTTTTAATGATTGAATATCAAGTGTGTTTTTCTTGAATTTTTTTCCTTTGATCCTCAACTTGAATCTTCAACATATAAAATTTTAATTTCAAACTTAGTAGAACAAAAACATTTGATTAGGAAGCTTCAAAGCCAAAAAATCTACTAGTAGAATACATAAAAATGCTTGTTGTTTTCACTTTAAACGTAGGTATCTTTTGTAGAACATTGTCTTGAGAAGATGTGGAAAAAATTTCAAAAATTTTGACCGTGTTGATTGCAAGATATTAGTGTTTGAATTGACAAAAATCCTTTTTTAGGCCCAACAAAAAAACAAGTAGTTACACTTCACAAGGACACATTTGTATGAAAAAGGTCCAAAATGGCGGTGCTTCTTTAGATTCATTTTGCAAGGCAAGTTGGCTATATGCTTGAAATTTTTAGATCATTTGGAAGAGTACAACATATTGGAAAAAAATAGCAAGTAGAAATAAATAGAGAATGATTCAAAATACCAAATTATTAAGAAATTATATATGGAATTGAAAAATTACAATCCCAATGGTTGTATTGTTATAATAAACAATTTGCATCTTTTGGTTTTAATTTTTTCAAAAAATATTGAAAATTAGTTAACTAAAGGACTTTAGAGTTTATTTTAGAGTAGGTAATCCGTAATTCCTTCCAAAATTAATAAAAAAATATACTTGTAATGAGTTGCCAAAAATTGCTATGTTACCCAAAAAAACATTGTTTAGAGTGGTCGGGGTTAAAGAATTTTCAACAACCAATGGACAATGGGAACAATGTGTGTTGCGTTCCAAGCTTCAAAAGGTGATGAAACATGAAGTCAAGCTCTAGTTAGGCATTTTAGAGGGTTGGTTGTAGGTTTGTTAGAGCCAAAAGAAAGATCATGAGAGGCTTTTTTGAATTCAATAATGGGCATGGACAAAGAACCAACAACTCATTGAGCTTCATTACAAATTTTCATGCAGTAGCTTCATGATAGTGGAATAAAATGTATTGATGGACATACAATTTTTACAATGCAATAAAAATTGTAATAAAAATTGTAATTTTAGGACTTTTTATAATTTTCAAATTTAGGTAGAAATTAAACTCTATCATCTTCAAATTTACAAAAGATCATTTATATGGCTTAAATTCAAATAAAGAGAAAGGAACAAAATTTGCCAAAATACACAACAAGGTGATTTGGGAATTTTCCATTTTCCTATTTAGATAAGAGAATAATCATCCCATGGATGGGATATTCAACATTTTTTCAACATTTATTTATCATCTTTGATGCCACCTAGAAATCATCCACATGACATAAAATGTCCTCTCTAGTATCTCAAGATGCCTATTAGTGCATCCATTTGGGTCACATAGCAAGAAGAAAAAAGATTTGATGAACCAACCAATTATATATATTTTTTTTCTTTGAAAAAAAATCTAGCAATTCAATCTAGAGAATCGATGACAAAGTTTTCTCGCTTTCACCAATGCGGGCACTCCAAAATTGCACCATTGACCCTAAACCACCATCTTCCCTTTGTGTAAATCTCCAAATTTAATTATATACATAGTACCTACGTGGGAGAAATTGTTTTAACTAGAACCAAACTTTGTTCTCGCATAACTTTTGCATACGGTATCCAAATACCACGTTCTTTTGTACGTTGGAACCTCCTTTCAAGTGCCAACAAGAAAATCAATGAAAATTTGATCATTCTCAAAATAGTGACTAATGTAGGCACAGAAGCAAAAAAATGTGGTGGTTTGGGGTGTACCCACCTTTAGTTATTATTCCACTTKGATCATACAACTGTTAGTTGCATTGAATTTGTTCGAGATGGACAGACTGAGGACTCTTCAGATGCTCTTCGGTTGTACCAATTTTGACTCGGTCAGCTTGGGTTCTGGACCCCCTAAATTCCGTTTACAAGACATCCATATGGATTCCATACTGTAATAAGTATTTCCTCCTGAAGAAACTGCTTTACTTTTTATTTTTATTTTTTTTATTTAAATTTTTTGGCACAGGCACTCAATAGACTGCTTTAATTTTTGTTTTGTACTGTAACTTGCTTCAATCCCCCTTTTCACGTGCAAGTACGTTACAGTAGTTCTCTTTCAATCGAATGATTCCCTAAGAACAGCAATCAAACAAACAACAACAAAAGTTTTCTCCTGCATTGATTTTTGGAAGAAAAAATCGGTGATTTTAAGACTTTGGTAACTTTCAGACAATTCCTTGCCCTTGCAACACTACACATAATGACACAATGACAATGAGGTGAAAAGAGGTAAACATGATGTTTCAAGTTCAATTTCTCCGCCCCCCTCCTCGAAAATTCAGGAGCTTTTGATTTGAGTTCAAATTTTCTTTGTCACAATGACAATGAGCTCAAAAGAGGCAATAATTGCATTTTCCCATTCTAGTGATAGAGTATCAACAATATAAACTCCGTAATTTTTCCATAAGTTAGTGGTTCCATAAGTTTTGGTATCATTTGTGAATTACGGTGGAGGCACCCATCAACATCGACCGCCCCATCAACAACCAATAGGGTGTTTTAAATTTGAGAGAGATTGGAACTAATTTCCACCTACGAGTTCTTGGTTTCCTCCCATTAGTTCCTCAATTCTTTTCACAGCACATCTCTTTGGTTTCGAGTGCCAAAGTGAATAAGAACTAGCCAATTAAATGAGTGGTTCTGGAATAGTTTAGACATTGGACATGGGTCCAAACCAATATCTACCTTTCAAAACTCATAGTAAATTATGTTTAAATGATAAAGTTACCAAAAAAATTGCAATCCCCAACATTTCAATCTCTGCACCTCTCAAAATGCCTTGTACTAGTCCAAACACCAAATCATGTTCAAAACTACTTTTTTAATCGGTTATATATGCCTCACTTTAATTACAAATTTTCAAAGAATGATGAACGGGGAGCATGCTAAAAGTGTCATATAGGTGATAAAATTCATTTGATGAAGACATTAAGAAACGACATTGTTAGTATTAGAATATATTATAGTGAAGAAGTTAAAACGAAAAAAAATATTCAAAATCGACCACTTCACAAGATTATAAATAGAGCCATTCACTACCCAAAATGAACTCCAATTCCTCATTACACTTCCAAGGTGACCAACTTGTTGTGTAAAGGTTCAATGATTGGTATTCAGTGGATTAACCCCTAAATGTTTTTGACTCTGTTTTCACCAAATATACTCCCAAATTACCATTTCTACTACAAGTACCAAATTTTAGAACAAAACCTTTTTTGATACATGTAACCATAGGATCTTGTAGTACACTAGCTTGAAAAGATGTGGAAAAAATTTCAGAATTTTTCACCGTGTAGATTGCAAGATATTAGCGTTTGAATCAACAAAAATCATTTTTATGGCCCTGCAAAAAAACAGGCAACTGCACTTTACAAGGTCACATTTGTATGAAAAAATGTCCAAAATGGTGGTTACTCTTTGGATTCATTCTTCAAGGCAAGTTGGTTACATGTTTGAAATATTTAAATCATTTGCAATTGTACAACATATAGGAAAAAAATAGTAGTAGAAAGAAGTAGATAATGACTCAAAGTACTAAATTGTAAACAATTTATTTATGGAATTGAAAAATGCCAATCACAATGGTTAAAATGCTGTAATAAACAATTTACACCTACTATTTTTATTTTTTTCCAAAAATATGTTATAAACTACATTAAATAATAGATTTCAAACGTTTCTCTAGAGTAGAGATTCTATAACTACATGTAAACTACCCCAAACTAAAACTCCTCATAACTTTTGACTCAATGATCAAAATTAAATGATTCAAAGCTTTCTATTTAGATATGAATCTAAGGAACCAATTTCAAATTTTTACTTTTATAAAAAACAATTTTTAAAGAAGTTTTTTTTTGTTGCTCGGACTGCTCGTCGAGCAATGAAAACAATATATCATACAATGACTTTTTAACTACGTAGTCAGAAGTTATGAAAAATTTTGGGCCCTAAAGCCACTCCTCGGGCGCATATTTTGTGGATATTTTAAAGAAAAATGATAAAACTCCATTCATAGTGAGTTGCCCAAAATTGCTATGCTGACAAAAAACCCAGTTTGAGCATTTAGGGGTTAACCGCTAAAGGACTATAATTGTCCCCTCGGGGGACAAAATGGATTTTGGGCAGGTTCTTATGATCTCAATTTTTAGCGAAACTTTCTAAAATTTTCTCATGAGACAGAAAACTTATTAGCTTTGTGGGAATATAATTTTTGTTTCAATTGGTGCCCAAGAGCAAAAGTTATGCCATCTCAAACATAATTTTCACATCACCGGGTAGAAAAAAAAATCTACAAAATCTTGAAAATAAATTTTTAATTTTTTTTCTTATAGATCGTATTTTTGTCTACATTTGAAGCTTTGATTCATTCCATTTGGATTAGTGAGGTGAAAGTTATGAACAACCTTGTTTTTCAAGCAATTTGAGCATCTTCTTGAAAAAATAACTTAAAGGATTCTTTTTTGAATGCAATTTTCACAATTTTTCAAAAAATTTGCATGGCAAGGTAAAGTTTGCTTCCTAGAATTATCTCACCGTACGGATTATTGTGTTTCAATCCCATCTTATAGCTATTAATGATTTAGTTTTTCTTTCAATCTTGGACCTACTTCTACTTAACAATTTTTTAAGGATTGAAAACCAAACATTTTTTTTTTGAATTTTTTTTTCTAAGCTTTCAACTCAATTCTTCAACACAAAAAATTTTAAATTCAAGGTCCGCAGTTCAAAAATTTCTCGCTTATGGTGGACAAAGCCATTTGAAATTGCGAGGTGGTGTTTAAAATTTTTTTTTTTTCCAACTTTGAATGCTTATATCTTCCAATCTGTATGGTCAAACTTCATGAAGTTTTTACCACATGATCTCTCACAAGTAGAGTACAAGATCCTACGGTTAGATTATAAAAAAAAAAATCTTTTTGTTTTCTTGGTAGAACATTGTAGAAATGGTAGTCTTGAGTGCTTTCTAACAGAAAAATGGCCTTGGTCCTTTAGGGGTTAAGGTAGAAACACCCAAAAGCATCCTTGTTCCCATTCACGTACCTTAAACTACCACTAAATGTGTCCCTAGACTTCAATTAAGGTGTCTTCCAAAAGTTTAACTTTAATTTGCTAATACATACTTACTTATGATTTGTTGATTGCCAATTTTTGAAGATTTCAGTTTAGGGTCTACTTATGTGACAATTTCACTAGTTTACAGGATTGGCACTTTGAAAAATCATAGAAATTACACACACATCCAACAAATCTATTTTTTTTTAATATTCATGATTTTCACTTGCTAATACAACAAAAATATTATTTTTAGGAAAAGGTGCTTCCAACTATACCAAACTGAGTTGCTTATTGATTGAAGGTTTTGGATGTTTCCACCATAACCTTATTAACCCCTAAGCGCTCAAACTACCATTTTTTGGTCGCTGCCCGACTTCGGGTAGAATTTTTGGGCAAAAAAAAAAAAAATTTTGAATTTTTTTTTTTTTTTCCTGGAAAATATTGGGTTGTCTTTCAATATTTATATTCAAAACTAAGATCACTACGGTAAAAAAAAATCATAAGAGAAACAACACAATGTGTTTAGAGTTTTCTAGAGTTGAAAAACATACTATTTGAGGAACGAATTGAAATTTTTATGACTAGATCTTATGCATTTTTTTACAATTCAATAGAAACCACTATTTTGACCAATCAAAAAAAAATTCAGGTGTTAAGGATAGAAATTGTATTTTTGGTGAATTTTTGAAGTTATATCTTCAAAATTCATTTGAAGAGAATCTGAAAATAATTTTATAATTTTGACCGTACAGATATCTTCTACTTTATGTGCTTCACATAAACTTCTTTGATGCAAACTTCCAAAAAATTATAGAATTTATATTTTGTAATACATTTGTGTTTTGTCCAAACCCCTTTGGCTTTTAGGGGTTAACTTTCCATGCCCAACTTCGCTCCCTCCCTCTGAGGGCCACGAGTTTACAGAGATAAATTTGGATCTGGCAACAGTTGGCAAATGCCACGGCAAGGTCATGGGAGAGAGAGTCAGCTGACGTGGCAGGCCAAGAAAGAACCACCCAAAGTACTGCCCATGTCTGTCTCTGGCCGCTTCAGCTTCAGCTAAGCTAATAAATTCCTCGATGGTCCAGCATTACCGTACTTATTATTAGACCCAAAAGAGCTTCCTAAGTAAGATTAGTAGGTCCAAATAGAATTCATAATGAATTAATGAATTACTGAAATTAATGATTGAAGCCGGCCTCACTATGAATCTTCCATTGGTTGGTACGTCATGCCCTCACCCACGGGGCATGCATGATATGAAGGATATTGCAAAAAGAGAGCCGGTTGGTTTCTACTTATTTATTAAATTAATTAATTAACTTATTATTATTATTATTATTATTATTATTATTATTATTATTATTATTATTGCTCTTTTGCCAGAAAGCCGCGTTTGCCAGGACTTTCATAAGATATCTCCGCTACGTTCCTCACTTAGTGATCCTTGCACGTACCCAACACCATCGCCTCTCACTCCTCCCTCTTCTCCCTTCCTGGTGCCCTTGATCGGAAGCTTTCTCTGCAGAAGTGTGGTTCWCGCATTGCGTGAAGAGTTTGTTGCAGCTGCCGAGATTTGCTTAATTTGGGTTTTGGTAAAATTTAGGTGATGAGGGTGGTAATCTTGGTTAAAGAGGGTTCCGTTTGGGGGAGCTCTTTGGTGTTTGAGACTTAGGATTTCATTGCGAGGAGGATCGGGTTGTGTTGGGGCGGTGTGAGTTCGTGTTGCATTTGTTCTGTTTTGGGGGTGGGGGTGGGGTGGGGTGGGGGGTTGATTTTGGTTTGGGGAAGGAGGTTCTTCTAGGTTGAGTGGAATACTGAGATTATTTGTATGCTTTGAGCCATGGAAGGCTCGAGAGGAGCAATTTGGGGTTGGGTTGGAGTGATTTTGGTGTCTACGTTTCTTGGGTCGGTCTACGGGCAGCAGGCGCCTGCGTTTTCGCCAGCTCCGACGCCCGTCCCAGCGCCTGCGCCTGGGCCTAACCCGGAATACGTGTTCCCCGTTTGCGTGGGCGTGGAGGTGCTGTACGTATTGGAGTCGACGCAGGCGATTTATCCCAATGCTTCGAGTTTGGAAAAGCAACCTTACAAGTTCGAGGCGCAAGTCACTTTGACGAACCAGGGATACTCGACTCTGGAGGCTTGGGGGGTGGGGGTCACTTACAACCATCAGGAGGTCTGACATCGCTGTTAATCTCTTTTTGAATYCAACATTTCTATGCGGTTTGCAATTTTAAAYGATCTTGGTATTAGTTTTGTATGTTCTTTCTYAAATGTTTTCTTTTCTGTTTCGTGTAGATTATGGTTTCTGCAGATGGATTACAACTGGAGGATGGAAGAGCGTTTCCTGCGAATGTTTCTGAWGGGGCAGTGTTGTCAGCCTCTCCTCCTCAAACCTTGCGGAACTCCATCGAAACAGCAGGGGATTTGACGAAGATCTTGAAAGAATTCAAGATAGTGGGCACGGAGTTCGGGGATCCGCTGTCTCCAATGCCACTCACTCTGAACATCACCAATGCGGATTATAACTGCAGCACGCCTAAGCTTTACGGAAGTAAGTGGTAGTGTAGTTTCTGTCTGGATCACTTGAGTTTCGTTTGTAGTAGCAAGGTTTCGCTCTTGGTTGTCATTGAGACTAATTTGGAATTGTGGATGCAGATACCACAATGCACACTTGCTGTGCTGAGCCTAGCGATAACATCACGCTGTCTGGCGATGACATTTTCTTACCACCCATTTATGGCGATATCACAATCACGTACGATGTGCTTCTGGCCTACTCTAGCAATTACAAAGCTATGGTGAGTGTCCTGCTCTGCTCTTGACCGCGCCTGGAGAGACTTCTGGCAAAAGAGCTGTAGCAGAATTTAATCTTGTCTGTGTGTTTTTTAACGCCTCATTTGCATTTACGAAGGGCTCTGTTGACTGTCCTTCTCTTCTCTGGACTGAGTCTGGGTAGACTCGTTGCGTAAACATTGTAGCTGAGTGTAATCTTTCATGTATTTACTGAACGCTTGTTTATCGTTTACAAAGCTATGGAGATTGTTCTTCCCTCCTCTGGACTGTGTCTCGATAGATTCGTTGCATCAGAATTGTAGGAGACTCTAGGGTTTCATCTGTTTCCTGAACG
The DNA here is from genome assembly GCA_006891605.1 of Pleurozium schreberi. NCBI lineage: Eukaryota > Viridiplantae > Streptophyta > Bryopsida > Hypnales > Hylocomiaceae > Pleurozium > Pleurozium schreberi. Next base: position 110,407 of record VACF01000428.1, on the reverse strand, counting down.
CTTGTTTGTCGTTTACAAACGGTTCTGGTGATTGTCCTTTACTTCTCTTGACTATTGCTCGATAGTCTTGTTGCATGGGAGTTAATAGTAGCAGAGTCTCGTCTTCTACTGAGCGCTTGTTGATCCTTCTCCTCCTGCCTGCAGGTCACGATTTCGAACGACAGCCCCTTTGGCCGGCTGGACAACTGGCAGCTTTCTTGGACGTGGCAGGAGGGCGAGTTCATCTACACGATGCAGGGCGCCCGGCCGAAAGTGACCGACATCCAGCTCTGTGTGGGCGGGGAAGCGGGCGTGTATTACGCCTCAGGTCCGGATGTGAACTCCGCCATCAGTTGCTCCCCGAGTCCCGTGATCTCCGACCTGCCGATCGCCAGTCAGAACGACACGACCATTGGGGGCGTGAAGTACTGTTGCAGGAACGGGACCATCCTTCCAGCCGTGATCGACCCTTCCAAGTCTAAGTCCGCGTTTACCATGCTAGTGTTCAAGATCCCCCCCCACGCCGACGACTTGCTCCACCTGGTCCCTCCGGCGGGCTTCAAAATTGGAAACGGGAGCTACACGTGCGGGGCTCCGCGACTGCAGGCGCCCAGTTTGTTCCCGGACCCGTACCTGGATTATTCCACCAGCGCCATGAAGACGTGGCAGGTACAAATTGATCGAACTCATTCTTTCCTTACTAATGGCATGTGAATTTGAAATCCTGAGTGTTGAAATGGATGTTATATGAGATGTTCAATAGAGACTTTCTTGTATCCAATGTGCCTTATGTGTCATTGCACTTGATCGTGATATGGAAATTCAGAGACACAACCAAGTGATGTCTTCATATGATTACTGAGATTTGGCTGCGTATGAAGTTTGGCTGTGCTTGACTCACAAATCACATGTGAACAATCTAATTGTTCATTTTTCAAGCATCGAGGCATCGAAGCACAGCGCGATGTGATTTGTGTGGGCAATGAAATGTAATGGCTGACCAATGTTGGACCTGGGTTGTGCCTACCTGCAGGTGAGCTGCAACGTGACCGTGGGCGAGGAAGCGCCCCCTCCCAAGTGCTGCGTCTCCTTCTCTTCCTACAACAACGATTCCATCGTGCCCTGCCCGACGTGCGCCTGCGGCTGCGCGGCCAACCCGAATCCCACTTGCAGCACCAACCAGTCGGCCATGCTGCTCCCTTACAGCGCCTTAACGCTGCCCCCCGTGAATCGCACGGCGCAGATCCTGGCCTGGGCAAGCATTTTGCACAACCCCGTGCCCAGCCCTCTGCCGTGCCCTGACAACTGCGGCGTGAACATCAATTGGCACATCGTGTCCGACTACTCCAACGGGTGGAGCGCGCGCATGTCGCTCTTCGACTGGGACAACGTGACGCACCCCGAGTGGTTCGCCGTGGTGGAGATGCCCAAAGCCTTGCCCGGCTTTGAAAAAGCTTACACGTTCAACGCCTCCAAAATTCCACCAAGTAATACCAGCATGGTGGTGCAGGGSCTGGARGGGTACAACAACTACCTGCTGGGCTCCAATCAGGCCAAGACGGGTGTCTCCGTGTTGCAGTCGGTGTTCTCCTTCACCAAAAAAGCCACGCCAGGAATTGTGGTGAAAGGGAGCGATGGCTTTCCGACTCACGTGTGGTTCAACGGCGAGAAATGCGCCATGCCTGACTACTTCCCCACCAGTGGAGCGGCCTTGAGCTTATTAAAGGCTTCACCTTCCGCTCTCGCCGTCCTGGTGCTGGCTCTGGTATGCACACTCTTCCTCGGCGGCCCGGTCGAGTTGTTGTAAAGCCGTAGTTAATTAGTTTTTCACTGCTATAGCATTTCGCTTGTAGCTAGTGGGTCTCCTTGTAGGATAGACCATCAGATTCACATTCTTTGGGGCAACAAACACTGTGATTGAACCAATCATAGAAAGTATCCCTGCCCGAGTTGTAAATTATGTTCCTGACCACCAGTGACAACAATTTTGTCGCCAGCTACGAATTCAACCATGAATTCTCCAAACGAGCTTTGGTACGTACGTGTGCACGGAATGTTGCGATTGTATCAACGGTCTAATTGGGGATGTCCGTTGCCTTGTTTCCGTTGTCTTCTGTAATCAACTCCTCGCCTTGTTTCCGTTAGGCATCCTTGGATTTCTTGCTTAATGGCGGGGTCTCACAATCTAGGAATGTCGTGTCTCTTACTATGCAAATGTCTGGAACTTCAGATTGTGGGTTTGGGAGAAATATTTTTGTACACGTGGGTAGTACGGTTGTCCCTACATTTTTTTATATTGTCCTCTTAAGGAAATGAGCACCATCTTATCAAAGATAATCATTTTCTACTGCCTCGAGTGTCAACGAAGTAGCTCCCTTATGCCCGGAGACATAATTCACTTTCAGGTCAATATAGCCAGATTTGTCACATGCTGTTGCCCAAGTGGCCGAGGTCATTGGAAGGACCGAAGGATATTGGTATATTTTAAAGGAACGATTCCAGGAGCCCCAGATTCTACCTAAAATGAGCTAAACTTAAATTGGTTGTTTATGTAAAAAGCACGCATTAGGAAGCATCGTCACACGAATGCACAATCCGCCTGGCGCTACAGTTCTACAGTGGAAAAAAAAGCAACTGCAATTCAACTGCTTTCCATTCAGTTTGGAGTTAAAGGCTTTGACTTGCATGATGGCGTTACGCGCTTTCACTTGGGCACTTGAAACTCAAGGAGGGAACCCATTTCCAATCACCCTCCATTTTCAATCGAAGGTAGAACCACCCATTACCAACCAGTGCCCCATAGCCAAACATACATTGACTTATTTCCAACCAAGGCTAGAATGGTTTTTTTTTGTCTTTTCAAAATTGGGACTAAAGGAGGTACCCCATTTTCGACCAGCATCCCATTTGCGTTCATTAGGGCACTCCATTTCCGATCAGCTCAAGTCTAGGTGACAATTCACGTTTTGGTGGCCCCGCAAGAGCAATAAGAATGTCCAAGAGGTGTACATTGAAAGCATACAATGATTATAATGTGTACATTGGAAGCCTTGCATTGAATTTGGGACCATCCTATGGTTGGAAATATGTTGGCCTATTGATCGGGAATAGGGCAAATAGAATCTTCACGAAAAAAATTCATAATAATTTTTATTTTGAGGAAATTTTTTCTTTTAATTATGAAATCCACATGAAATCTATTTCTCTACACTGGAATTTTTTTTCCTGAACTTTCCGCATGCCGCAGATAGGCTGAATTGCTTAAGTGGTCGGAAATGGGTGATCAACCTTAAAAGTTCATAATACATATTTCAAAGTAGTGCAAAAAAAAGTATCAAGCAGTGAGTGGAAAAGTAGTTTTTTGAATGATTGAAATTGCAAAAGTCTAGAGATCGGCTATGGGTCCGGAGCACTTTTTGGCTTTTAAAATTCATAGTAATTTCAATTCATGTGATAAAATTACCAAAGCTTTTGCAATCCTCATCACTTTTATCAACACAGTTCTAAAAATATTTGCCTTGCATTCCATTGCTTCAGATTCGTCCAAATTCCTTATTCAGTTGGTTATAGGTGGTTCTACCTTATAGACTATTGTCTTTCCATGAAGTTATGGCGTAGTCCCAAAAGTAATTGTGGCTCATCATGATTGGTTGTAAGGCTCTCAATATTGCAATCAACCTTTGGTCAAAAATATAAAGGTCTATATCACCATTGTAGGCCAAAGGGAATCTTTTGCTAGAAAATTCATAATAATTTCATTTTTAAGTATTATTTTTTAATAATAAGATTTTGGAAAAATATGCAATCCTTCCAAATTCTATTGCTATACATGGAAAAAAATTCCACATTCAAAAAACTTGCACTCCAAATATGCATAATTGCTTATTTGATCAGAAACGGGTTGTCTCTTTTACCTTTTGTTTGCATTTTTTGCATTTTTTATGAAGTTCTAAAGTTGCAATTATAGTGGTGCTCCAAATTTCAACATTCACCCACATATTGGATAGCACATTTACATCATGTGTCCACAATTATGTTTCCATCTACAATTTGATGATTTCATCCAAGTTTTTTTTTAAAAGTCAAATTTTTCTAGATAAAAACTTCTTGGTCTGTTAACAGTTTTTAGCCAAATAATTTTCCTAGCCAATTGAAGTGATTAACCCTAAAAGGATCAAGTACTTGTTCACCGTATACCCAATTTTTTTTGGGTACAGTAGTTAGTTGTGCTTGAAGTTAATTTTGGTTAGATGTTCATGAAATTTTGACACAAAAAATGAACACKTTATATTGCCTTGGCGGGAATACAATTTTTTTTCTGATCAAAGCCTAGATCAAATGTTAAGCTACCCTAGTCTTTAACCTCTAAAGTCCCAATGTCCCCTTTGGAGACAAAATAGATTTCGGACAGGTCCCTATGTTCTCAATAATTACCATGATTTTTTGAATTTTTTTGTGAAGATAGGAAAACACATTAGGTTTGTAGGAAAAATTATATTTATTTCAATCAACGATCGAGAGCAAAAGTTATGGCACAAAAAACTCCTTTTTTAGGTGCGGCGAGCAGAAATCATTTCACACAAAAAAAATTAAAAAAATTAATTTCTTGTAGATTGTAATTTTATACACATGGGGATATTTAGTTCATTCCATATAGATTTGTTATGTGAATGTTATGGACAATCTTATTTTTCAGGCAATTAGAGCATTGTCTTGGAAAAATAACTTATAATTTCATTTCTGAATGCAATTTTCACAATTTTCAAAACAAATTGTTTGACAACATTAAGTTTGTTTGCTAGAACAATCTTATTGGTATTATTGTGTTTCAATTCCATCCTAGAGCTATTAACGATTTGCTTTTTGTTCAATCTTGAACTTACTTCTACTTTACAATCTTTTAAAGAATGAAAATCAAGTGTATATTTTTTGAAGTTTTTTTCTTAAAATCTCAACTCAATTTTTTCTTAAAATCTTCAACACAAAAGAATTTAAATTCAAAGTCTTCAATGCAAATTTTTCCACAATGGGCAGTTGAAGTCATCTGAAATTACAAGCTAGTGTTTAAAAAACTTCTTTTTTCCAACTTTAAATTCTAATATCATTCAATCCGTACGGTGAAACTTCATGAGATTCTTACCACGTGTCCTCGGACAAGTGAAGTATAATTTCTTACGATGAGATTTTGAAGAAAAAATTCTTTCTTTCTTGGATGAATACAACAAAAATGGTAGTTTTGAGTTGTTTTTGACATAAAATGGCCCTAGGACCTTAGGGGTTAAGGCAACATTTGCAAAATTGTTCTTCTACTTCTCACATTTTTGGTAGGTATATTACTAACATGACATAGGATGCAAATGTAAAATAAAAACCATGTATATTGCAAAGATCTCTATCTAGGAAGATTTCAAGTTTGTTGACCCAGTCAAGCAAGGTTGGAAAAAAAAATTCTTCGAAATTCAAATGTTATAATCTTTCAAATTATATGGTCAAAGTTTTTGAATTTGTTTTTAAACATTCCCATAGTAGTCTCATACAAATTTGTATAGATTGAATTTTTAAGAAAAATCGTTTTTTCCTCATTGCCCTAAGAAGTAATAGCTCGAGTAATAGTTTTTGACAATTCCTACCCAAGATGTGCCCTAATCCTTTAGGAATTAACCCTTGAATGCCCAAATTGCGGGTTTTTTTGGCAACATAGCGATTTGGGACAGCTCATTACGAATGGAGTTTTTATTTTTTTATTTAAATATTTCACACAAAATGTGCCCAAGGAGTAGCTATAAAGCCCAACAATTTTCTTCACCCTTGAACGCCACGGAGGACGTTTTGTTGGATGACAAAGAATCAAATTTCCTTGGATGACAAAGAATCAAATTGTGTAGTGTAGAATTGCAACTTTTCATCCTTGGTATTAGGAGTGCAAAGGGAAGATCTTTTCTAGTACTTTGACTTCCAATAGGTATATTTGGCTTTTCAAAGTAGATGATGGCATACGGTATCAAAAATGCATGATTTCCACGGCCACCGGTCCGTCCTTCAAGTGGATTACCTATTGACTACATAATGAAAAATTTATTGCATGAAATGTGATTTTCATTGGTTGGCGGGTAATCTGGGTAGCTCAAAAAACTTCTTTATAAAACACTTTCTTTAAAAATAAAAATTTGAAATTGATTCTCTAGATTTATATATACTTGGGAAGCCTTGAATCATTTCAGTTTGATTAATGAGATGCATGTTATGAGGAATTTTAGTTTGCGGGTAGGTATGGTTTTGAGAGACTCCATACCTACCCACAAACTAAAACTCCTCATGTTAGTGTTATTAAGCTCATAATGTAGGTAGTCCACTAAAGAAATGACCAAAAAAAGTTTTTTTTGAAAGGGGGATATAGCAATTTTGGGCAACTCATCACAAACAGAAATATACACTATAATTTCTGAAATTTAGTTTTGGATGCAGGGATAAAGAGTATCTTGTCGCTCTACCCAATTTTTTTAGAATTGGATTTGCCTATGAAGAGTTATGAGGGAAAATATTATTTTTTATGAATAACATGCAACACAGGCAACGTTATTTACACTAAGGCAATTTTTCATTACAATGCACAGAGGTGTGAGAGTGGAGCCTTGAGCAAATTTTTGGCCCAGGTTGAAATCATGATGCTTTTGATATTTTTCAGGGGCCCCAAAAATTGAAGACAAAGTACCAAGAGGTTCTTTTAGGGAGACCATGTCAATGAAATATACTTTTAGAAAATTTAGCATTAAATTCAATGAAATCACAATATTTGGCAATTGTAGCTTCAAAAGCCACTTATTTTGTGTATGTTGAGGTGCGAAGACAAGTTCTTTACACAAATGTTGTGTTAGAAGGTAAAACAACTCAATCATGTGGAATTTATAAATTAGAGTTGGTATAGTAGGAGCTCAACCACTCATAGGAATTATGTTCCAAGTATAATTTTTGAGTTCTTGTTTAGGCTTAGTAGAGTAACTTTTTCTAGAAGACTTTGAACAAAGTTAATGTTGAATACTAACCTAACTTTCATTTCCAAAATTTGTTGGAGACTATGACTTTCAAGAAAAACATTTAGAGAGAAAATTTAGAGAAGATGTTTGAAAGTGTTATAGAAATGTCTCTTGCAATCTTCTTTGAAATTTGTCCATACATTAGATTGGCGACTCCACATTTCCATCATTGATTTTTGATATTGAAAGTTAATTTGATTTTTCTCATCAACTAAGTCAAAGCCTTTAATAAAATATTCTAATATGATAAATTAGGTCTAAAATCATATTTTGAACACAATGCTTGCTTTTGAGTTAACTATAAGCGGTTGAGCTTCTACTAATTCAAATTTACATATTCCATATGAGTTAGTTTACCTCCTAGTACCCCCCTCTTTTTTAAAGAGCTTATTTTCTCATCTCTTGATACATACAAAATAAGTGATTTTCTCAAGTTACTTGAGATAGTTGTCAAATATTTTGATTCATAAAATTTAGAGCCAAATTTTTCTAAAATTATATTTCATGCATAAAAGGAATGAGGATGTTCAAAGGACTTAGCTTGTGGTGAAGTTATCCAATGTTAGTTATCCAATGTTAGTGATCCATGATGAATGAAAAAAAAAAAACTTGGCCCAACTTTTTCTCATCCAATATGCCCAACTACCCTTGAATTCAACTTGGATATTTTGGTCCATTAATAAATCAAGCTTGCCAAAGCCACAAGTTTTGGGCAAATTTTTTCCCTCCTTCTAAGGCTAGCTAAAATCAACAACTCCATTGTTAATATTTTGAAGAGATTTCTACATGTTCAAGCCAAAATTGTTGAAAAACAGCTTGTATGAGAGTTTTCTTGAAGCTAATTCCCTATTGGAGTTTTTGGTACATGTTCTCTAATTTAAAATGTTATGAATTTTTTGGAATATGTGATAAACTTTGTCAAGAAAAAGCAAGAAGATTTCAAGCAAAAAAGTGAAATTTCCTTGAGCAAAAGCCTTCCTGAATCAGAACTACCAAAAATGAGGATGCTCCCTCCAAATAGTTTTCCCTCTTCAAATTGCATGATCTCACAATTTTTGTGGTCAAAACCTCAATCATTTTTTCTTATTAAATTATAATAAGAAAGTTTACCTGCTAGATCTTGTGATCAGATGTAATAATGTTTCATTTGTGATTTTTTGGGAGTGTTTTTTTGGTGAAACATATTCAAAATATTTTAGGGATTATATATTGAATGAATTGAATAGTTAAGATAGGTCCAAATTAATTGAATGAGAAGAATACAAAACATTTAATTGGGCACCATAATCATGCTTAAAGATAACATCATAAAAACATTTAAAAGAAAAAAAGAAGCTTCATCCCACCTATATATCCTTTCATTTCCCCCCCTCTATATGTCCTACTTGTTGTTTCAGTCTCAAGCAAGGAATCAAATTTGATCTTGTTGGGCTATGCCAGATTTTTTTTTTTCTAACTTTGAACACTATTATATTGCAATCATGTGATTGCAATCTATTTAGTAAAAGTTTTTGAAATTTTAGTAAATAAAATTTTCCACACAATTCTCACACCAACCTAATACTATTTGGAATGGTTGAATATCCCAACTAAAAAATCATTGGTGCTGAAAACACCAGAACATCAAATTCTTATTGATTTTTACTGAAAATACATCTCTGAAAAGATTATGCTATATAATGTTGGTTTCAATGCCTAGCATTGATAATTATTTGTTGACTCAAAAGGTTCTTAGACTATTGTATTTTAGAGGTGGGTTTGGCCTAACTAAACTCTTTGTTTGTTTCACTTTCTTCTTTTAATATCTRTTTCTTCTAATCCAAGAAAAAATTAACTTAAAAGTGACTTTTATAGTTTATTTAATTTCAACAATTGTAAAGATGTATATTATACTTTACAAGCAACTTTGGCACCCCATTGCCTAATAATTAATTAACCTCTAAAGGATCAGAATTCCTAGAAGGGACAAGATGAAATTTAGGAAGGCTCCAATAGTCTCAATTTTTGTTGTAATTTTTTGAAATTTTTTCTTAAGATATAAAAACACATCAGCTTTCTAGAAATTTAATTTTAATTTCTATTGGTGCCTAGGAGCAGAAGTTACGTCATCGCAAGCACAAACTTTTTACCTCGCCAGGCTAGTAAAAAGAATCCACAAAAACTTGAAATAAAAATTAATTTTTTTTTCTACTTATAGATCATATATTTGTCTACTTGGAAAGCTTTGAATCATTCCATTTGGATTAGTAATGTGAAAGTTATTGAGCATTTTGTTCTTACGACAATTACATACTGTTTTTGAAAGAAACATATTGGATTTGTTTTTTATCTCAATTTTTACAGTTTTTCTAAAAAAAATTCCATAGGAGTTAGTTTGCTTATTAGACCAATTCCATCTTTGGAATTAGTGTGTTTCAATTCCACATCAAAGATATTAAAAATTTAGCTTTCCCTTCTATATTGTACCTACTTCTACTTAACAACTTGTTTAATGATGGAGATTAAGTGAATTTTTTTCCTAGGCTATGAARTCAATTTTCCATGATAAAAAAATTGAAATCCAAAGTCTACAATGCAAAGCAATCTAAGTTAAATAATCTAATCACGCAAGGTGAAAAAAAATTTGTTTTCTTTACTTTAAATGAAAATATCTTGCAATTTATATGGCCAAAGTTTTTGAAATTTCGTTTACACATTCTAGTATAAGATCCTTTGGTCATATATGCAAAAATATAAAACTAAAAGAATGTCCACAATTTTTTGCTCTTTGCAATAGAAATAGCAGTTTTGAGTGATTTTTAAATGAAGAAAAGGCCATAGTCTTTTGTTGGTTGACTTGAATAAAGAAGTTTGGCGTCAGAAAGAAACTTTTCATTTAGAGAACTTCCGGATGAACAAGATTACAAGAATAAGATTACTTCACTTGAACTCAAGGTGAAGAGAGCATATATTAACCAAAACGTGACAACATTAAGGTTAATATACAAAAATATTATACCTTTTGTCTTCCAACACCTAAAGAATGGACTTTAATGAATACATTAATGACTCAAAACCACAATGAGTTCAAGATAAATACTAGATCACTTGGGTTGCACTTTTATTGAGTTCACTAACAATGTCATCAAATTTTGGTACTTTGTATTGAAACATAACAAATTTCCAATACTAAAGTAAATATGATGTTAATAATTTTGTGCCAAAGTTGCTTAGAAGTTACCGTATAAATTTATTAGAATAATTTAGTGATTACATTAAAATAACTTCCCCCCAATTTGGTCTCATCTTTCCACATCTATATTGTTATTTCTACACCTCTTGCTTAATTTGATTCAGGTTGAACTTCCAAAAAGATAATTAATCCACAAACATATGTTTTGTTCAATGTCATTTTCAACAAAACTCAATGTGAGGTGTACTTGAAAAAACAATTTGATAATAAGGAATTTCACGTTGTCGTACTGTAAATATATATAGTATATAAAACGTGTGTATATTATACGTTTTAAAAAGGTTCTTGATTCAGAGGAGAAACTTATCGATGACGCTTTCGTTAGCTTCAGGGTGAAGCTTGTTAGCAATGGAATTGTTTATAAGATAAAAACCTTAGACAAACTTCATTAGTTTGATGTATTCCTTTAAATTTTAGAATTTGAGTTTGGATTTGGAGTTCGATTCTAAAATGTCGAACTGGAGGGTTTTTATGGAGTCATAAGATCGAGAAGCTGATCCGGAGGCAGAGTTAAAGCTTTCTTTGTCTCAATTGCCAAACCAACTATCTCAGCCAGCGATTTCTTCACCACTGCCTTTCCATCCATGAGATGAAGCTGGGCTTTCTCGTCCGTTAAAGACACCTCGTTTAGAACAACGTTGACACGACAATCTTGATAGGAACACTCATGTTTTGGTGATTCTATTTGAAGTAGGATGTATTGAACAAAGCACGTGAGATGTGACATTTGAAGCGAGTTACGAGGGTTTAAATGAAGACCAATATTTTTGTATGAGGAGGCCAGTTGAAAGGGCCATTGAATCCTCTAACGAAAGTCAAACGTACAGATTACGTGACTAACATCATCAGGCGCATCCTCAAATTCTTGCAGATGGAGTAGTACTCTTCATCGACTTCAATTTTTACCTCCACTGAATGAAGGTTGGAGTTTAGTGTGATATATAAATTTTAGATAATATATTTGTGTGTTACAAATAAAAGACTGGGAGTTTAGAAGTAGTTTAGAAGTAGTTTACTATCTAGTTTGACCTTAGAGGTTCATTGGCTTTAGAAGTTGAATAAGAACTTACCTTTGGGTGTTTTCCTTGAGCCAATGGTTGTTTGGAGGCCCATGTGTGGTGCACATGGGCTGATCCTACTTACTTTAGGGGATTAGAGTCTAGGGAGGCATCTTCTTGCTCTTCCAAGTCGGTTTTGTGTGGTGGAAAAAGTTAGAGTGGTTTTTGGGAGTGAAGAAATGTGTGTGCGAAAAAGCCGAAAGTTTGATCGGCCATATCTTTTGTTGTAACAATCTTTTTGAAATCAGAATTTGGATTTTTTTTCCTTATGGTTTTGCGCTTCTATGGACACCTTGCTTGCTTGATTTGGAGTTGTGAACAAAAAGTTACGAGCATGTGAGTGGAGAAGGGTCTGCTGCCACCCAACGGAGAGGAGCAGAGATTCGGGCGACCACCAATGTTTGTGATTTTGGATTCTCTCTTTAAAAATTTCAAGCATTAGAAGAGTTTTTTTAGCTTTCTACAGACACATGGCTCAAATTATTCGGAGTTGTATGTCAAGAGTTATGAGTTGTTGAATGACAAGGAGTCTGCTGCCTTCCAAAGGAGAAGGCCGAAACTTTGTTTGTCCATAATTTTTAGACAGTAGTTTGAAAGGCTTTGAAACTTACGGAGGGATTATTTTATATTCTTAGTTTTCTAAAGAGATATAGCACTTAAGAATTGAATAGAAATTGAAGGAGTTATAGGAGTTTGAGTTAGGAGATATCTGCTGCCTTTCATTAGAAAAGGTCGAGATTTTGGTTGTCCAGAACTTTTGGACAGTATCTTATATTCATTTGAAACTTTTAAAGCATTTGTATTACATTGTTAGTTTTTCAAAATGCTATAACACTTAACATTTGAGCTTGTAGAACACCTGTGGTACAAGTTTCAAGGCAGCAGCTATTTACAAAAGTTTCTTTTGAAATTAGTTGGGGTTTTTTCAAGATCTTGGTTGAAGGAAGTCTCAATGACTCAAGAATTTGGAAATTTGAAGACCCTTGGAGGTGTTGTATGTGTTGTAGCTTGTGGTTTGACAGAGTTGTTTTCACTTGTTATTTTCAGCCGGTTTTGGAGGCTAGTTGCAATTTTAATTACTGCATTGTAAACTTGTTGTGAGCCGTGATTATTCAGTAAGCGCTTCATTTTATGTTTGTGGCGATGAAGTGGAGTTAATGGCCAACATGGTCGATCTTATTTGTTGTTCCCACCGGTGAAAGGCGCTTTGTGGTCACCGTGAGTTTGATTTTAAGAGCCAATCTTTCGGATGGCCAACTCGTGGTTTGACCGTCCCGTTTTACTTGTCCGAGGCCTTGTTTCTTATCACACCCTTACCCTTGATCCTATAGAACCACCACAAAATAAGTCAACGGAAAGTTGAAGTGAAGATCAAGTGAAGATTGAAAAGAAGATTGAGTGAAGATTCAAGTTTTGTTACTTGCCTTTCATCTACGTTCACAACCTGCAGTCAGACACCCCGTGTGTTCCCTAATCGCGCTCCTCTCTACCCGACAACGTGTTTCTAACAAAAGCCCCACTTATGCAATATAATACGATCTATTTTCATGAATGAGGTGAATGTGACGTGGTTTAGCAACTTCATTGTTGTGTCACAAATAACACATTGGAACCCTTTAAAAACACATTTTAGTAATCTACACTTCTTTAATAGTTACTAATCTCAAACTTGGTGAAAACTTAGCAAAAAATAGCACAAATTTCATTATTTCTATTCCCAAACTAAAGGAAATTATTCCCTCTAGTGTCAATCAAACATATGCTAAAACATTGAACATTGTCACAAATGGTTAAAAATAGGTGATATACCTTACATATCATCAACCTTTTTTATGTGAAACTCTAATATTTGATTGGATTGAAGGTTTACACTTACATGATCTAGACGAGTACGTAGTACAATTTAGTCCTTTGCCATCTACTCCATAAAAACATTCAWTTTCAAATTGATTTTTTCTGTAGTGTTTTTGTGTCATATCACTCGAAACATGTAAGTATTGTCAGTCTGCATCATACCCAGTCCGAGTCTGTTGAAATATGCCACAATCATAACCGATGATGACCCGAGCTACTAGAGTTCACTCCAAGGTTTGTGTTTTATACTTTCATTGAATGGMAGCAAATCTGGTAGGAGCTTACTGCACTCGCCTAAGTTCTCTACTTGTATCTCAAAAATCGAGTCTAGGTTCATCGCTTTGTATGATCAACATTTGAGTGTTGTCACTGCCAGTAGCTCTCAGTGCTCCAATTCTAGAAAAAGAAAGTGACCTACYTCAGCAAGTTTTTACACAACAAAGACACACAATCACATCTGTATTGTACGGAAGTCAGTAGCCGAGTCCAAGTCTGGCTTCAAGCGTCATTCACAAAGAACCTGCTGTATCCAACATCCAGAGGCACATACGACCTCACATGCGTCAAGTCAAGTTAGTAAATCAAGTTATCAAGTCCACCCCGAATTTTAGACCTCATCGTACGATAAAAGAATATCATCGAATGATCAGGTCTTACAGGCCGCATCTTCTACAGAAACTATTTCCAAATCTTTGCCAAAGGAAGCGCAGAAGGATATGCGCACATAATTCAAGAGGTACTGACCAGTAAAGACTTCAACTAACCAAATAACGCATTCCAGAGTTCTGAGTGGACGCATCTGGGCCTCGAATCAACTTTAGGTTTAAACAGTGCAAAAGAATTCCAAACCCACCATAGAATACAAGACCAGTGTTTGCAAAAGAAAGTATAGCACTGGTTTTCAGGAATAAAACTCAAGATAAAATATGAAAACATGAAGACTACATCAGCAGAAAATATCAAAGCCAGAACTGCAGTTGCAATTCCAAGCAGACTTTCCTCCCAACAAAAACAATATCAATATTCAAAAGTGACCATGTGATAAGACTGATAATTGGGAAGAAACAAAAGTAAACCGTAATTAAGAAAAAATTCTCATTCTGAAATCCCCATGATCGCAACCCCAGGAAGCGATCACAACAGAAGTGCACATAACTACACGGTCAAAACCCCAAAGCGTTGAAGCTGACAGCGCCTCGAGWCAAAGTGACCTTAGTCAAACAAGCTGAAGCCCATATCCTGCAAGAGCAAGACAGCGCAATGAAGTCAGCATCTCAAAAAAGACATTTCCAAATAATTCTTGAAATAGACTTCTTGAAGTAAAGAAAATGSACTATTGAACACGAACAACGTGTCAATGCAATTTGTTTCATATTTGAAAGAAACAGGTATTCTGGTAAAACTCACGTCATCGGACTCTTCCTTCTCCTCTTCTTTCTTCGGCTCTTCTTTCTTCTCTTCAGCAGCAGCAGCTGGCGCTGCACCRCCTGCTCCGGCGGAAACCACGACACCACCACCACCTCCTGAGGGCACGGACGCAAATTTCTCCTTTCCGGCAGCAATTACTTCCAAAATATCCTTGCCTTCTAGTTCCTTCAACAGAAGGCTTACCCTGTCGGCATCAGCTTCAGCGCCAACTGCATAACCAAAAAATCTCAAATCAATCACCCTAAAGACGAAAACAGAAACAAAAAAGCAAGGTAATCGCTAGAAGAAAAACACCCATCCAAGAGCCTAATCCGTCAACCCTAAATACAATTATTCTACATCGACTCAAGCTTCTCTTAGCGAGACTCTCAAACAAAACAAAACAAAAGACATCTACTACACCCAAAAAACTATGCATCCTAAACCCTAATTCTCAACCCTAAAAATATTGCAAACAAGTGCAAATCACCACGACATCGATCATTACGCACATTAGAACACTACAGCTCCTATCAGACAACAGTAGCGCATAAATTATCCGAAAGATTGAGAAAAATGGGTCTAAAAAGCAGGGTCGAGTTGATGATGTACCTGAGCCGAGAATGGTATCGATGTCCTTGGCGGACGGAGAGGGGTTTCCTCCCAACAGAGCCAACAGGTAGGCAGCAACCACCTTCATTTTGAACGGCCGTGTGTTGTAAGGTCGAGGAGGTGGAGGAGAACTGCTGCRAGGCGGGGACGACGACGGACACCGCGAGAGAGCGGAAGAGAACGACAACGGGGAAAGACCGGGGCTCATGTAGTTGCCCTAATCTTGGTGGACGGCCCCGATCGTCTYATCRGAAATCTTACGGCTSTCGTCTATGACCTAGAATGYACCTAGGGTGTACAGTGTAYACCAGTGATACASAGCAGCGATACTACGTTWACAMTGTATTCCCAACACTGTACCGTACACCAATCTTGGATTATGTAGATATAGGAAGTCAAAATGTACTGTGTAAATTACATGAAAGCATAACCTGTCTTGGGGTCCACCATGTATTTGAACCTCACAAATTCATAGCATATTTATACATATTAAAAAGTATTATTTATTATATTCATGATTTTCAATTGCTAATGTATTAAAAATAATTTCATCTGTTCATTCCATTAGAGGGGATTTGGGGGACTGGAGGGCCGTTTCAGCCCTGTTCCCCTTGTTCCCCCACTGTTCCCCGGTAGCAGTGTCAGATTTTTTCGAAAATTTTTTTTTTTAAAAAAATTTAGTCTTAAAATGCAAATCTAAGAAGAATTTTTTTTTTTTTTTTTTTTTGAAAAAAAAAAATGACGTGGTAGTCGTTCGGCCACAGCAGTCAGCTCCTGCCCAGGCTGCAAACGCTGCTGAACAGGCTGGGAACTCGCAGGGAACTCACAGCCCTCTAGACATGGAGAAAAACATCTAATGCATTTCAAAGTATGCATAATTGCTTAGAATGGCAGGATTAAGGTGGGTACACCCCAAAGCACATCTAACTTTAAAGCGCCATCTACAATTTGTGTACATTTCCAAAATCAATCATGTACATAGACTCTAGATGGTGCTTTGAGAAACAAACTTTGATCTTTAATAACTTTTGCGTATTATATCCAAATGCTGCATTTTTTGGTGCATTGGAGTGCGATTTCACTTGCCAAGAAGACTTTGAAAATCTAGGGTACTAAAAAAATGGTTGTGCCTTGAAAATTAGTTTCTAGAATATGGAATTTGAGGAACCCACCTATTTTTTTGGCATTGGCATTTGGCAAGCTTGGGGTGGGGCTTTTGGAAAGAAAGCCATGCCTCCTATGTATTGGGATAGTTTGGTGAATTGTTGTTGACTTTGTTCTTATGCCAGTAAAGCTTCACCATGAAAATGACATTGCATTAATTTATGTCCTAAGAATGACAAAGACCTTAGAATTTTGCAATGTATTTGAATGATTTTCGTTTGTTCTATGTGCACAAGTTTTGTTGATGGATATGCCATATTGTTATACAAAACTTAAGGCACTAGAATATTATAAATATTTTATATGAGCCCCTAACTTTGAAAGAATTGTTAAAAATGGATTACCACGTATGCTTAAACTATTGTGTATTGTGACAATTTCTAATTAACTTCTCAACTATATGGATAGAAGTCTATTTTTCTAGGTAGAGACTAACTTGCTCTATAAACATATAGTCAAACACCATATAAAAATTCTAATTGATCTCTTGATTTATACAATAGCCAAACAACAATTTTGTTGAAAATAATTCTCATAATAGTAGTTGACAAAACCCTGAAATTAATGGCAACAAAAATTAAAATAGAGTTCATAAATTAAAATAGAATTTAAAAATGACAAATAGGTTGGCTAATTCGACAATATTTCAAGGCAAAGGTGCATCCTCAAACTAAGTTATTTCTTTTCTATTACAAAGTAGTGAATTTAGAGCAAGCAAACATTGGTTTAATAAAAGGGTCTATAAGTGTATTGGTATATGGCTTTGAATGAAATTTATATTTTTTAATTTTAGAGTTGCTATATAATGAATATAACACATCATAGGTTGAAAAATTTAAAATTGTTTTGGGAGAATGTCTAATTTATATAATTTTCACCTTTGCCTTGTTGAAAGACTGTTGTTATTTATGAAACACTATCATTGTGAAAAATCTCAATTCGTTTTTAAATTTTTTGGGTTGTTATAATAAGTATACCAAAAAATGGAATTGAATTTATAAACATTAATAGTATAGCATTTTCAATGCTTACAAAACCTTCATTGCAGAAGAAACACATGTTGTTTATTGAGTTTACAAGAAATAAGGGTTGCCACAGCCACGTCATGATAAGATAGATGTGACTTCAACAAAATGTCACAATCCAACCCCAGCTTCCATTAGGGTCTTGAAAATAAACAAACAAATAACTAAAAAGAATAAAAGAATAAAAATTAAAAATAATTTAAAACAAAAACAAAACAAAAAAACAGAATTAATTTATAAAAGAAACTAACTAATTGACTAAATAAACAAATAACTAAACAAAAAACTAAATAAATAAACAAAAAAATACTAAATAACATGAAAAATCAATGTTACATTAAAATGGAAAACCATATTTGAAATTCAAAGTGCTTCCAAATTCTTTTTTTTTATCTTTTTACCCTCAATACTTCTAGATACAACCTTGAAATCGATTTTCATTGCTAAACAAAATTCAACCATTATAAAATTGACTAATAAACTTTGAAAATTTTGAATTTGTGAAAGTTGCTTTTTTACATTTCGAATTATAGTAGAAAACATAAATTATTGTGATTTTTGAAAGAATAAAGCTTGAAAAAAGTATTGTTAATTACATATTAAACAAATATGAGATTTCAATTAAAAAAAAACATGAAGGTTAAAAATGATATTTTGTAATTTTTATTTTTAAATCTTTATATGAATATATGAAATAAAAATGTACAATAATATGTATATTAGTTTTTATTTTGGATAACAATACTCAAAGTGAGCAATATTGGTGCTTCATTCACCTTTTTAAATATCGAATTGCACCTACGCTAACAATCTAGTTTGTATGCCAACTTGAAGTACTTCTAGCCATTCCCAAATCCTCTAATTCTTGTGCACCTTCTCTTCCTCGTTACTTGGCATGGGTCTTTTCATAATTAAGACAATTGTTCCGGTGCAGTGACCTTGAATGCTTCTTGCCCAAGCATCGTTTGCATTGGCTAAAGGAAACAAAGAGTCAAGAACAACGTTTAACTTGCCATCTTCTACCAAATCCGTTATTGTTTGCAAGTGATCTAGGTTTTTGGAATTGAGCATAAACGGTACAAAACTTTGCCTTGAAAATGTGATTTTTTTATACCAATTTTGAATCCGAGTCTTTATAGTTGGAGTCATGTCAATAACCATGCCATATTTTGTGAGTTGAGATTTGAAAGCTTCCATTGGTTGGTATGATGCCAAGTGCACAACTACATCATATTTCTTTCGAGAAGGACTTTTGTAACTCTTCCCTTCATTGGTTTCGTAATCTAATACTTCGTCAGCTCCAAGTTCCATCAAAAGGCCTATATTACGGGCACTACATGTAGCTGTAACAAAACAACCTCCTAGTTTTGCAATTTGAACCCAAAAAATACCTACTCCTCCCGAAGCTGCAGTAATTAAAATATTTAGTTTAGGCCCTGATCCATCAAACTTGAGTCCAACTAATTGAATAGCACTTTGAAAGGCAGTCATACCATCCAGTGGCAATGATGCAGCTATCTCAGGACTCATATTCGGTGGTCGTTTCACAATTGAACTTATTGGTGCCAATGCATATTCTGCATATGCACCACCTTTAGATAAATCCAAACAACTAATCACTTTGTCACCAAGTGCAAAATCCACTACCCCTGGTCCTTTGCTAACCACCTTGCCAGTAATGACTGTACCTGGAATATGGGAAAATATTCTAGGTAGGAAAGGCTTCAATAAACCGTCTTGAATCCTCCAATCAATTACACTCACACTACTACATTCAACCTTCACCAATATTTCTCCTTCACTTGGTGTTGGCACTGGCAATGCATCTAAAATTTCAAGTGCTAATGGTCCACCATAATATTCAGAATACCGTGCAGCTTTCATGGTCTTCATCACTCCAATTTGCGTACTTAATGAAAAAGATTCTTTTTTAATTAGGCCCTACTAATTAATTAATCTACTATGATAATAAGAAATTGACCTTTAGACAAAAAAAGAATAATTTGTTTGGATACTAGAAAATATTTTTAAAAAAACTAAATATATGCTCAATTATATAAAAGAATCTTAAATATGTATAATTTAAAAAGTAAAAATTATTTTTTCAGAAATGCTAAAGTGGTTTTCTATAAAGTAAAAGCCAGTTTATAAAATATAATAATAAAGGTTTATAATAAATTGACTAGGGATGTGTGTTTAGGGTGATGCTAGCTTTTCATGGCGGGATGTCCATCAACGTTGGTTTGGATCGTGTCAGCATTAAAACCCTAAATTGTTTTTGGACGGCCTCAACAGCTTGTCCGTCACATGGATGGTATGTTTGTCCAACATTTTTTTTTCTAGGATCCTGATGGATGTTCAGATTGAATCATGACGTTTTGTCAAAGTCATGTTTGTCCATACATGACTTGACTATGACAACCCTATTTGTATTATTACATACAATTGTTAGTGATTATCAAATTTCAAAGGAATATTGTCCTATCTTAACCTTTAAGGGACCAAAGAGACCACTTTGATCTTTTTGAGAATTTGGGCACAGTATATTTACTTCACAAATTGGACTTTTTGCATGAATTTCTTAGGATGGACGCTACTTGTTATAATAGTGTGAAGCTTTGTTTCATGTCATTTCAATAACAATATATATTGCAAAAGTTAGAAGATTTTTTCAATTTCAATGTCAAACCGGCTAGCCAAAAATTAGTTTTAAAACATATTAGTCAATTTTTGGAAATTTCTAYAGATTGCTACCTACTCAATAACATTTGAACCGTTCAATTCTAAATAATGAGGTAAAAGTTATGAGGGGTTTTATTTTATACGCAATGAAAGTAGAAAAAAATATAAATGCTCTTCTACTTTCAATTTTGAAAATCTTCAAGTAAAATTTATAGTAAACTATATTGATTTTTACTAAAACATTCTCAACATTGGTATTGACAATTCTCTTCCAAAAGTTATTAGCATATTAGTTTCATCTTTCATTCAATAACACCTTCTATTTTACAATTTTAAAAAAATGAGTATGAAATTTTTTTTGTTTATATTTCCAATTTTTTTTTCAACATGTTGACTAAAATGCACAAGTTGAAAGACTTACATTTTTGTTTTTCTAGAAAAAAATCTTCACTTTTTGGAAGGGCTAGAAAGGCCTACATTTTGAAGTTTAGGCACATTGAACTTCCAATTGTTGGAGATATTCACTCTCAAATTTTGAAACAATGCACTTGAACAAGTTAAACAAAGGTCTTATGAGGTTGGATTTGTTAAAAAATAAATAGTAATGAAGATTCTGACCTTGCTTTGGGCACAAGTATTTTGAAATAGTTTTGGGCTTTTAAACAAGAAAAAATTTTAGGGGTTAAAGTATAAATTATGTGATCATGTAAAAAAAAATTTGACCTCTTATTTTTCCAAGAAATCTAAACCTCATTTGAGAAAGAAGAAAATTTAAATGTGATTAGATTACTTGCAATCATACCTTTTTGTCATTAAAAAAAAAATCATGCAAGCTTGATTGATAAAAATTCAAATGCAATCTAAAATGAGAACTTAACTAGGGACCATGGAAATGCAGAAGGGGCTCATTCACAACATTGGAAATAGGCGTGAAACAATCTCCCAATGCCCTCAAATTCCCTCTAATCCAAGTTACATGTTTGGACAACACATGTGTTTTAAGTGGATAAGTGTTCTACTCAGTGGAAAAAATAACTCATGAGAATGGATTCCCTTCTTTGGGGAGATTTCTACAAGTTTTTTTGGTAATGAAGAATGTTGTCAACACTATGGTGTATCCAATAATCTCAACTCCTAATATACTTGTAGCATTGCAGACTCTAACATATTGCAACAAAGAATTTTCAGCCCTAAAGGCGCAACGATGTTTTTTAAGGAAAATTGTCAAAAATTGCAATATTTGGGTGCATTGTTTGAGATTGAAGTAAAAACAATTTCTTGAACTTCAATTTTACAAAGTAATAAAACACCATTATGAAAAAGTGTGGAATAATTTTCATACCACTTTGACCATGTAGATTGCACGATCATAATGTTTGAAGTGAGATTTATTTTTTCAAGCCAAGCAAGTTAAAGCATAAAGACTTCAAGCCCTCTTAAGATAAGATTTTTGCTCTATTCAAAATTGAGCCTTTGTTAAGTACACTCATGCATAATTTTAGAAGTAAATAAGTGGTATACTTTACTCAAAATCATCCTAAAATACAAAGAAGTCAATTAAATTGGCAATACGCTAGTCACTTGGGATGATTTCTTGTGCAATGAGGAAACTTTCTATTTGAAATTTGAACAATGAAAACCTTAAGACAAACATTTGGATGATGTGGAAAAAAATTCAAAAGTTTAAGAACAAAGGTTGTAAGATTGTAAGATTATAGTTTCTAGCTAGAATAATTGCTTTTAAAAAAAAACTTGCTTGATTATATTAGTAGAGTTTTGACTCTTCTTGGAATGAGTTTTTTTCCTCGCAACTTTTTTATATGTCAATTTCGTGCTATATTGTGTTAGGTTACATGCCACATTTCAAAAGTAGATGACAAATTTAGCAAAAGGTTCTCAAATTTCAAAAACTTCCCGAATATTTTTGGACAACATAACTTTTGACATTGATATCCAATTTGAATTCATTTTTTGATTTTCACAAGCAGTGTATTTGTACATGAGTTGTGTCAAAATTTTGAAAGCATTTGTTCAAATTTGACTTCGTAGGAAACTACCTGAGATTTCATGTTTATGTTGAATGGACACAATCTTGGTCCTTTAGGAGGTAAAACACACTTCCATAATTAGGAGGAAACATGTGTAGAAAGGTCCACAAAATGACTCTTGCCTAGATAAATGAAGGTCAATGACAACTTTTTGTTGGTGTTTGATACACCAAAGATTATACTTTGAAATGTCATAACTTATTCATATGATGTCCAAATAGTGCAAGCTAAAGTGTCAATTCCTCTACCATTTGCTGAAAAAATCCAAGAAATAATAATTTTGTTTATAAATAGTAATTATGTTCACTTGGAATTACTGACGATTGTAGGTGCACATACTTTATATCACTACAATCAATGACATAATAAATGAATGCCAGCGTGTTGTTTCTGACAATGTTACACATTTGAATGTTTTTGTACTCTTTGTGCATATCATGTACGCTTTGTTTGCCATAATGATCTATCTACATTACTCCAAATCCTAACCCTTGTTGCTTGTTTGCCATAAAAGAGCTAGCATCCACTCGGTGTACTATGAATGTTTTCAAAAACTTATTGATGGAGCTACAAAAAATCGATGAAGTACAAGTACAGAGGACACTAAATTGTGTCGATGAAATGGGCCCCACAGGTTAGATTTATCGAAGGAAAAAAAGCATGAATTTTTTATTATTTGCACAAAATTCACCTTACTCTAGTTAATTCTATTAGCAATGAGGGACACCGGAGGATTCTATTTGGCAAATATTATGTAATTTTTGTCTAAAGGTGTTGCACGTCAATTTTAGTTGGTTWAGAAAGATGTGGACTATTGATAATTTGAATTGGAAATTTAGTTTTGATATCTTGTTGTTGATATTGGCCCCTTGTTATGGTAATAACACTAAAATTTACGAATTTCTACAATGGCATTTATAAGTATGAGTCATATACTTCAAAAATTGCTATAACTACTTAAGAAATTAGATTTTTCCAACAAATTTTTGGCAACTAAATGTTAAAGTACAAGTAACAAACTTGTATAAAATAAATTTTCAAAAAATTTAAAACAGTTTGTTTTCATTTAAAAATTTAAACAAACTTTTTAGTAAAAGGATCCTTTTAATACCAATAAATGTTTTTCAAAATTTTTAGCAAGTACTAGGTTGAAAAATCTTTTTAGAAATTTTTAATAAATTTTTTTAAATTCTGAAATTTTATTTAATGAAATATTAATAACTAAAATATAACTTAAAATTATTATGTCTTTCAAAATTTATTCCAAAATTCTCCAAAAACTGCATTAAAAGTTTTGAATTACTCAATTAGATTTGGCAATTCTTACAAGTGTAAAAAATATTTAAAAGTTGGTTTGAGATTCACTATAATCTGAAAGATTAGTGGCCTCATTAAGAGCACCCTACTTTTTGAGTGTAAATCATGGTCAAAAGTGACTTTTCACGGCCTTCCACATTAGAAGTTATTGTGACCGCTTTAGGTGATTGAGATGAGCATATAGGATACAATTTGTGTTGGTTATGAAGTAGCCTACTAACTCTTTTGGGTAGATCACTTCAAAAATTCATAACTAATTCATACTTTGTCTGAAAATATATTTTCAATTGCTCTCATCATTTCTCACACTTGTCTTTACCTGGGAAAAAGTTAGAAAACTTTCAGCAATGGCATGATAGCACACTCCAAATTCTGACCACAATAGGTTGTTTTACCTTACCATGGCAGAAGCCAGGGTATGTTAAACAAAATGAATATAGTGTGGTCTACACTATATTCATATTATTTCATTGAATGTAATTGCATCCAACATTTATAAAATTCTCATCCACTTTTATCTATTTTCATGCAAATTTTATTGAAATTTCATCCAAACAATTACACTAAGTAAGTAAATCACATTTACCCACATTCATCTAACTAGAGTGGGGCATCTTGCACTATATGAATTCATTCAATAAATAAATGAACTCATGGTTCTTTATAGTGTGATCAAAATGCTGTCCTTGAGCACTACTTTTAATGAATTTCTTACTTCAAACATTATTATCTCATTGGTGCTTTAAAACTTTGAAACATGAATAATTTTAGTGAATGATATACAGATTATGCCAGCCTAATAAAGATTAAATATAGTGTTTGGGGTTGTTATTAGAGTTTAGAATGTAAAAATCATGCCATGTTCCCTTGCACTTAATGCACTCTAAAGTTTGCAAAATGTGAAAGAAAATAGGTTGTATTTGGAATTTTGACCAACTATGTTATCCTGTGGATAAATATGTGATATATGCTCACCACATGTTTTTCTATATTTCTTCATATTCAAAATAATATATATTATTTGCATTATTTAAATGAGTTTAATATCCATAAACAAATTTCAATCATTTAATGCAAATTTGTTATAGAATGATGTGGGTTTAAGAGTGAAAATTCAAAAATAAAAGAAACTTTAGCATCAAAATATTGTGATCATGTGGTCAAATTATTATTATTTGCATGGTTTTTAAATTTTATATCTTAAATTAAAGATAATTTATTTCAAAAAAATAAAATGCGGTCTATTTCTTATTTTTAAATACGTTATATAAATTTGAAAATTAGGCTTTTCATTTTGCAATAATTACAATCTAAACATTTTTTAGAACCCTCAAAAGTTCTATTGACCTTGTGTGGGACAAAATTGGATTTTTGAAGGCTCTCAAGACTTAAAATTTGTCATGATATTTTTTTATTTGATTACATACAACTTTCAAGGGTCTCAGCGCAACATCCATTGGCAACCAAAAAAATTTTAAACCGGAATTATACACCATAGACTTCCATGTTAGAGCATCTCCACCCCCCATTCGCCCAACCTAGTTTTGTAGCAAGTTTGGCTAGGCCCAAGAGCCGTAATGGTCCCCACTGTGGCAGGGAGAACAGTTTTCCAAGCACCGGGCTTGCCCAACATTGAACAAAGTACCACAAGTTCACGTGGACAAGGAAGTTTTGAGCAAGCCCGGTATTGACCAATTTCATGCAACTTTTGATTGTTTTTTAGTGAACTAATCATTTTCATAATGGTTGGGTGCGGTCAAAACTCTATTAGAGGGCATAGAGGTGGAAGGAATCAATGCACTGCGGAGCATGAAGTCTACCTCAAGCACACCTCAACCCTATTTTTTAATATTTTAATCATTTATTTAATTTATTTCCTTAAAAAACTGAAAGTGTATTTGAGGTGTGCTTGAGGTGTGCTCGAGGTCTACCTCAAGCATGCATTAAGCACACCTCATGTACACCTCAATACATTTTTATGTTACAATTAAAAAAAAAAATTTAATTGTAATGAAAAAAATGAAGTATTTGAAGGTTGGCCTTAGGTGAGCGTGAGGTGCACGTGAACATACTTTTTATTATTCTTTAGATTCAAATTTCATGACAAAGATAAAAATGTGTTGAGGTGTGATTGAACGTGGGCCACGCCCAACACAATCTGCCATAGGAATTTGGTCGCCCCACGATGACAATGTTGTCATGATACAAGAAGAGGAACACGAATAATATTACTATGCAAGCAATGTGAGCATGGAGAATTGAACCATGTGGATTGATGCACCTAGTGGTTCCTACCACCTATGCCATCACCTAGAATAGTTTAGGGTCATTTTGGACCTATTTGTCATGATTTTCTAAAACCTTTTGTGAGGATAGAAAAAAATATTAGTTTTTTGGAAATATTTTGACTATTTCAATCAGTATGTTCCAATTCCATTTTTGCCCCATGATGAGATCCAACAGATACTTAGATAAGTTAATAATAGGAACCACTTTCAATTGTTTATTCAAAAGATTTTCAAGTGTTGTTATCCTACTATTGCCTCCATTTGTTTTGAGTTTTTGTATTATGTAAAAAAGAGTTTTTCAAATTTGTCTCATAATTTCTTTCAAATGGTTTAGAGTAACAAAATGGTTGTGATGTAAGGTGCAAAATGCACTGTAGTTCTCTAATATTTCCTTGATTCCAATTTATAGTCACATTACATGTATTGACAAAATCAATGTGTACCTATGCTCAAGATACAATAGAACCTCTCCCCTGAAAAACTCTTCATAACTCTTGCATACAATATCCAAATATTGCATTCTTTGACGCACTGTAACCTTCRTTTGCTTGCCAACAAGAAAACATGGAAATTTGAAAACATGAAAACACGGTCTAATAATAGTACAGTAACTAGGCATAGTACCAAAAAAAATAGCGGTTTATGGGGTGCACCTTACAAATATCCAGAGCCCAAGTACAATGGAGAGATTGCCAAAAAAWTTGTACCTRTTCTACAAATCTTATTGAAACGATTTCCACATGCAAAGTAGTAAATACACTTGGAGTGCTTTCAGAAGCCCATCCTCTCTCAGGACAGAGTCAACAGATGGGTACACTTGCTGGCCACAAATAGCAAATAATTCCCACCAAAAAAATGAATGTAAATTAGTACCTAATCCTGCACATCTTCCTGGACTCCACCCACTGAACTAACAGAGAAAACGCAAAACAGCAGTGCGTAGAGAGCAACTGCASGAGGAGCTTCCGAAAAAGCCACAGCACTGGACGTACTAATTACTTAGAGAGCAGCTGCAAAAATCACAGCTTACAGATACAACTTTTTATTTAAAAAAATTGCGCCTTCCATTCCATTTCGAAATCCACCCATTCTATACAGACAGTTACAGCCTCTACAACTACAAACACAGGTACACCTCCTCAAAGCATTCTTGAACTTCCGGGCACGGAGTTTGAATTCCCACAAAGTCCATGAATTGAGGATCCTTTTCACTGTAGGAAGTCTTAAATTCAAGCTTGTCCATAACTACTGGCTAGTGGTCCACTGCACAAGGCCTAATTCTTGCACAATGACACTGTAGAATGACGCCCCCCCTGCCTCGCTACTACGAAGTATTTCAAGACTTTTCAATGCAAAGAACTTCACACCTTATTCAACACTCCCCCGTTTGACCTGATCGGCAACGGCGACACGTCTTCCAGTTCCGCTTCCTCCAGTGATTCCAAGGAAACAATAGGCCCTTTCAGCGGCATATACTCCCCCAAGTACCCATCCAAATGCTCCGACAACAAGCCCCTGTCGATATTCTCCAAATGCACCGACTTGCACACGAAGTACACAATCGTCTGCACCACAATCCCCAACACCGTCACCACCGTCCACACTCCCAGCAACGCCACTCCCACCACCAGTCTCCCAAATCCACTCTCCACACGGTGATGAGGCCACCTCACGAACAGATTGAACAGCATCAACACCACGACGGTGGCCACTGTGTAAATCAGTATCATCACCCACCCCACCCACCGCTTCCCCTCGATCAGATCCGCGCTTTTCTTTATCGCACTGATCCCGTAACTATCCTCCAACACCGTCACCACACTCGCCAGATGCCAAACCAAGTAAATGTACACCAACAAGCAGTAGAACATCAGCATCAATGGGATGAACAGCACAGTRAAGGGAATTCCTGTCCGCAKTTGAAGCAACAGCAGCACGACGATGATGAAAACGAAGGCGACGTTGTACAGGAAGATGAGGATGTGCGCCCATAGAAAAGTCATGAACAAGCGCTTCCACACTTTGGGCACCACGCTTAAGACTTTCTTGTAGGATAAGCCTTTGCTGGTGTAGATGCTGGCCACGGTGTAGACGATGGAAGCCGTGGAGAGAAGAGAAAAGGCCAAGAAGAAGATGATGTASATGATGGTGATGATGCCTAAGCCGAAAAGCTCGCTGTCCAAAACGGATTGGGTGTGAGCTGCGGMAGAGGAGCCGGCGGTCTCTCTTTCAAGCTCTCGCTCGTTGCGGTTGATTTTGTGGAGTAAAGGGTCGGAGAGCAAGCCGTGGCAGAACATGATAACGCCCAAGGGGAGGACTAAAGAGAGGCCGAGGGAGAGGAAGAGACGGACATGGAGCTTGGTGATGGTGTARGCTTCTTTGCAGATGCCGACGACGCCCAAGTTTCGCATTTCATCGAGCTCCGTCTCCATTTTTGAAAACTCGGTTCTAGAATATCTTGACAGAAWTCGGTGTCACCCTGMGTGCTTRGAAAGMGGTAGCAGCAAGCAATTCAATGGACCGGTACGCTGAATGATATACTTTCCAATCTTGTCGCCCCGCTWGAGAGTAGTTTGGTGACTCGAGATTCACCAAGCAATCCTGGACTTCAATGAAACGCCTCCTGTGTAAATCACGAATCAAGAAAGAATAAGAAGCATAGAATCGCCACAAAATGAGCTCATCAACACAAAATGTCGCCATGAAAGCGATAGAGCTAGGGTTTGATAAAGAAATAGAACAAAACCCACAGTCGGGAATACTGAAGTCTCCACACAAAATCAAATCAACTGACAACTAGGGCAAAACGAAAGAACAGATTATTCCAGAGACAAAATACCCACCCGAAAACCCGAAAACCGGCAGTACTGAAGACTCCGGCCACACAAAATCAAGTCAATGATAACTAGGGCAACCGAAATTTTGGTAGTCCTGTTATCTCCACTCAAGAGCAAGTCGAATGAAAAGTGGTGCCAAACTACAAGACCGAATCACAAAGACAAAACACCTATCCCCTAACCGAAAATCGGTAGTACTCTCGACTCCACGCACACAAATTCAAGTCAATGAAACCTAGGGCAACCGAAACTCGGTACTCCAGTAATCTCCAAAACCAAAGCAAGGCAAATGAAAGGTAGCGCAAAAGTAGAAGAGCGAATCACAAATTCAAACAAGCAACACACTACACCGAAATTCGGTAGCACTGTACACACCACAAAATCAAATCAAATCAAGTCCAATCAAACCAAATCAAATCAAGCCAAGTCCAATCCAATAAGGGCAAAATGAGAAGAACATATCACAGACACAAGACACACACAACCGTATCCTGTCCTCTCCACACAAAACCAAGTCCATTGAAAACAAAACTAGGGCTCAACGAACAGAAACAAGCAAGTCACAGACCCCAAACACCCAACTCAACCCTGAATAACCTACCGGCAACACTCCACACCTGAAAATCTAACTCAGTCCAATGGGAACAAGAGCAAAGGAACGTACCCGTCAAACTGATAAGTACCCTAGCTCAGTGACTGAGAGCGACGAGCAGAGAAGTGCAATCGGGAGCGGGAGCAGGAGGAGGACCGAGAAAATGATGTTGCCCGAGCAGAACTGAGTGACGACTGACGAGCTGCTCTCAAGGCAAGGAACCGACTTGCACGAGGGGTTCGAGGAAGGTCCTTCCGACTTGCACGGAAGTCACTCAAGAATGGGACTGACTGGACTTCAAAAGAAGATAATACGGAGTAACTTACTTAATTATTTACTGGGTGGTGACGCAGCCCTTTTTTTTTGTGTGTGTGTGTGGGGGGCCGAAATGGAGCCAGAAAGCACCATTTCATAGTGAAAATCTTTTTTTTTTTGCTAGAAAAAAGTAATCTTTTTTCACTAGAAAAGTTTCAATCCAATTTAAAATATGGATGAAATTGTCAAATTTGGATGAAAAAGTGTATGAATTTGATTGAAAGGTGTTTTATGGTACAAAAGATGGATGTATGAAGAAATAAAATGCTTCACCAAATTTTAAGTGATCACCATCTTGGCACTTTTTCAAAAAAAAAAGAAAAGGGCTAGTGGTGACTGTTGAAACCTAGGATACACGGAAACATCACCCTCGATAGCCACACTATAAGGTAAAATAGCCCATTGTGGACTTTTTTTACCCATTGTGGACCCCTAGGAATGGCTTCATTATGGTTTTCTCCCAACCCCATTATGGTTTTCTTCCCATGAATTAGATTTGGACCACAATCAATGTCTTAGCTAACTCGAATGGAGTGATTAATAACCACAATAGGAACTTTCAGCTTTTTAGTGTTAATTCATTATTGGAAGTGACTTTTTCACGTCTTCCATATTAGAGGTATTGTGACCGCAATAGGTGAGTGAGATGAGCGTTATAGATATAGTTTTGGTTGGTTGGAGGTCTACAACTCTTTTAGGCCATGATGGGCTGAACACTTCAAAAATTCCTAACAAATTCATACTTTGTCGAAAAAATATAATTTCAATTTCTCTTGTCGTTTCTATTTCTAGCCTTTACGTGGAAAAAAATTAGAAAATTTCAGCAATGACATGAGGGCACCACCCCCCCCCATTTAGTCCAGAATGGGCTGTTTTACCTTAGTAGCGTGCTCTTAAACAGACCTTCTTCTTCAAACAATCCTTTAGGAGGCTCTAAAATGGATATGTGATGGTCATGGAATGGACTGTTGATTATATTAGAGCATAATAAAATTCCGTTCATACTTCTTCAATGGACAATTMATACTTCTTTATTTCTAACTAAGTGGATAGGTATTCATTAAGTTTTTTCAAAATGGGAATTGGCGGCCCAACTATGATAGAGGGATCTATACTAACCGGCTCTCCATCACCAATCAATAGGATGTTGTATTTCCGACCAAGGTTGGAAACGATTTCCATTTTTGCCTTGGAATGCGTGTTTTTGATTTTTTCAAGGTTTGGACCAATAAGTTCATGACACATAAGTGAGCAAGAAAGTAGGAAGCAATGAGTGGGAAAATAGTTTTTGAATGACCTGAATTGGATGACTCTAGATGTTGACCATGGGTCGAGCCCAACTTTGGCCTTTCAAAATTCATAGTAATTTCATTGCAAAAGATAAAATTACCAAATTTTTGCCATTTCCATCATTTCTGTCAATGCACCTCTGAAAATATTTGCTTTGCCTAACACTACCCTAAATCATGTCTACAATTGCTTATTTGATTGGTTACGGGTCCCTCTACCATACTTTTCTAAAAGAACCTAAAAATCTGAAATAATGATTGGCTCAAGCATTCATTTAAGTAAGGTTCATTAATAAGGGTCACATTTTGAAACCTTCTCTATTACTTTTTGCACGCCTCAACGCTTTTGGAGGGTATTGTAATATGTTTTTTCAAATCATGCATGTGTGGATTTTGGAAGGGCTATAAATCATAAATAAATTTTTATGGCAAATTTATTTGAGAATTCATAAGTATTTCAAAATATGCTCCAAAAAATATGAAACAACTTGTGTTAGATTCCACATCAATTTGTCTTCAAGTGGAAAATTAGGAAAAATAATTTCGTGCACCTAAAAGCCATCAAAAAGGATGATTAGCCCTTAAATGTCACTTTATGAGCACACTACCTTAAATAGTGAAATTAGGTTGTCTTTACAAGTAGGTTGCCTTACCACAAGAAAGTTACTCTACAAACCAACAAATCAACAAATATTTCTACAAATACTTCCATTTGTACACATGGAGGTTCATGAGTTCCAACTACACTAATAACTAATTTAAAAGTAGTGTATTGTTGTATAGTAGCCATAATTATTTATTTAATGAGGAATGTCAAGAAATTAGTGAGGGGTAACCTAATTACACTATTTAATGCATGTAATTATGGTAGAGACATTGAAAATCATCCATTTAAGCAATTCATCATGGTTGGAGGCATTTTTTTCCTAAAAATAGTATTTTTGAAGTACTAGCAAGTGAAAATCATGAATATTCAAAAACAAAATCAGATTTTTTGGATGCATTATGTAATTTCTATGATTTTTCAAAGTGCCGTCTCCCTAGACCATTAAAACTGTCAAATAGGTAGACCCTTAATCAAAATCTGAAAAAATTAGTAGTTGGTGACTCAAAGTTGAGTATGTGTCTTACAAATGTGTCACCAAATCAGACATTAAGGTAGAACCACCCATAACCGACAGAATAAGGAATTTTGGACGAATTTGAAGCAATGCAATGCAAGGTAAATATTTTCAAAGGTGTGTTGATAAAAATTATGGGGATTGCAAAAACTTTGGTAATTTTATTGCAGGAATTGAAATTACTATGAATTTTCAAAGGCAAAAAGTGCACCCGCCCCATTGCTAATCTCTAGACTCTTCCAATTCCGATCACTCAAAAAACTACTTTTCTACTCACTCCTTCCTATTTTCTTGCACACTAAGTTGAGACATGTGTCATGAACTTTTAGTCACAACTTTGAAAAAAAAGCAAAAAAACATTTTGGCCTTGGTTGGAAATATGTTAGTCTATAGGTTGGTTATTCGACCATGATCGGAAATGGGTGGTTCTACGTTAGATGTTTTTTGGGGCATTTAGAAGATTGCGGGTTCCCTCGCTATGGGAACGCATGGGGAACTCTGGAAACTGTGCCACCTAGGCAGTTTGACGTGGCCAAGAGACTGCTACATCAGAGAATATCAATTAATTACTTTTGAATTAATTATTAAATATTTTAAAAATAATGTTTTGAAAAAAAAAACTTTTTAAATCAGTTTTCAGTTGTTTTGTACTTTCTGACATTTTTGAATTTTTTTTTTTTTGGTTGAAATTCAAAATTTCAGACAAGCAGTTGCTAGTTCCTTGCACAAGGAACAATCCCAAAACAGTCTCCTACGGGGCTGAAAAAACATCTAATGGTTAAGTGTTTGAAGGACACATTAACCCCTAAGCGCTCGAACGACCATTTTTTGGTCGCTGCCCAACTTCAAGTAGAATGTTTGGGCAAAAAAAAACTTTTTTAAAACTTTTTTTTTTCCTTGAAAATATTGGGTTATCTCTTAGTATTTATATTCAAAACTAAGATTATTAAAGTAAAAAAAAATCATAAGAGAAATAGCACAATGTGTTTAGAATATTCTAGTGTTGAAAAACTTACTATTTGAGGGAAGAATTGAAATTTTTATGACCAAATCTTATGCATTTTTTTACAATTCAATAGAAAYCACTATTTTGACCAATCAAAAAGAATTCAAGTGTTAAGGATAGAAATTGTATTTTTGGTGAATTTTTGAAGTTATATCTTCAAAATTCATTTGAAGAGAATCTGAAAATAATTTTATAATTTTGACCATAAGCATATCTTCTACTTTTTGTACTTCACATAAACTTCTTTGATGCAAAATTTAGAAAAGTTATAGAATTTATATTTTATAACACATTTGTGTTTTGTCCAAACCCCTTGGGCTATTAGGGGTTAAGGTAGACTGCTCTTTAAGCAACCATTTAAGAGCTAATTGCATTTTTAAGGAAGCTAAACTCATTGAAACAATTTTCAGTATATTTTCATAAGAAGAAAAAAGGAATTGGCATCTAACCCAAGTTGTTTCATATTTTTTGGACCTTCAAGGAATTAGTTACACATTTTGAAGTTGTAATGCACTGGTCACTAAAAGCGACCACCTCTTGAAATTTACACTGCTGGCACATTAAAGAAAGAAAAATATACTTGTATATTGTGATCACCTTTAGAGCATAGGTGCTTTAAGAACAGACTATCTTAAGGAGAGTCTAGGGACACATTTAGTGGTAGTTTAGGGTTCAAGAATGGGAATAAGAACGCATTTACCTCTAGATATGATGGAACTCAAGTCTGAAACAACAAACACCAACAAACCTATCCATGTTTAGAGTATAATGGGTTTTTTTTTTTTCAAGGTTCTCAAAAATGATTTTTTTTTTTTTTAACATACAACCTTTACAAAAATGAACTTATGATTGCAATTGAAACAGTCATGAACGATGACTGAAAATGGAATTAGGTTACAGTGATTTTGAAACTATTGGGGCAATAATAGGATAGGGTAAGATAGGATGGGTAGTAAATGGAGTTGCAAGATTTGTGATGAATTTTCCAATAGGAAGAGTGACATTAGATGTTTTTTCAGCCCTGTGGAAGATTGTTTTGGGGTTGTTCCTTGAAAATGTTCTTTATATAGGGAATCAACGACTACTGGTTTGAAATTTTGAATCCAAAAAAGAAAAAAAAGAAAAAATGTTAGAAACTGTAAAGAAACTAAAAACTAATTTTATTTTTAAAAAAAAATTCAAATTAAAAAAAAATAATAATAATTAATTTTAAAAATTAATTAATATTATTTGAAGTGGCAGTCTCTTGGCCATGTCAGATTGCCTAAGCGATAGGGTTCTCAGAGTTTCCAATGCTTTTCCATAGCCTAGGAACCCAGAGGATTTTAAATGCCCCAAAAAACATCTAATGTCGGCAACTATGATGATTGTGATTGGTTCTGGTCCTTGTTTAGAAATTATAAGACCTTAAGGTAGGAGATTCTAAAAGTGATTCTTAAATGAGCTATTTATGGACCTCCTACCTCAGTTGTAGATGCATCATCATGATGGRTTTGCTCTAAGTTGTGTTATTTTCTCATTATACTTTGGGGTGTCGGTTTCTTTGTATCGTCGGAGACTCAAGGTGTAAAGAGGAGGCACCAATAGTTGATCAGTTCAACAATGTGGGAGTAGATGGTGAAGAATATGACAGCTAGTGGAATTTTTTCCATGTAGGAAAATAGGAAATATGGGGATTGCAAATTTTTCAAAACTCGATTCCCAAAGTTGAAAGTACAGTAAATTTTGAGAGCCAAAAAATACTCCTAACTAGTAACCAATGTTTAGAGTCTTCTAATCTAACTCTAATCATTCAAGAATTACTTTCTTGCTCACTACTTCCTATTTTCTTGCTTACTGCTTCTTGGCATGATGTGGAAAGAAAGGCCAACACTTTTTAAGAATGTTGAAAACAAAGAATTTCCTTGCAACCTCTGAATTTCCATTTAGGCATTATATACTGTAGTTGGTGGGCCTTGGTATCTTCTGTGACTTACAAGTGGCTGCTAGGTGGCTCTAAGAGCAAATCCTGGGTGGTTTTGAGTGGTTGCTGGCCCATGTATAGCCAACACCAATGAAAATGATTGCATTGGACAGTGATGGAATTGCACTAAGACAGTGATGTGGACAAGTTAGCGCCGGAATGATATAATGAAAATGATTTAAAAAACATGGATAGTGCGCACAGTTGCCAGAATGATTGGCTAGCGGTGCTCAATAAAATTGGGCTAAAAAAACCACTTTTCAAAGCACCATAACTATATTTTGAAAACTTATTCAAAATTGAATTTTTGAAGGCAATAAGAATGCATGACACTCTAAATACCACTCAAAAAAATTAATTTAAAATGTTATTTTTGACCTTAATCTAGAACATTTTGCGTAACAAGATCATTTTGGGACGGAGGGAGTAACCATTTAAATTCAAACTAAACTTGCCCTAAGGATCACATATGAAAAGAAAACACAACAATATCAGTGATGGATTGAAAGGTTATAATGTTTGGTTATGAGGGTGTTAAAATTGTGAAAGTGATTTGGAGTCTTTCAATCTAAAAAATGG
The DNA here is from genome assembly GCA_006891605.1 of Pleurozium schreberi. NCBI lineage: Eukaryota > Viridiplantae > Streptophyta > Bryopsida > Hypnales > Hylocomiaceae > Pleurozium > Pleurozium schreberi. The sequence goes on along the minus strand of VACF01000428.1, from coordinate 75,005 downwards.
GTCATCAAAAATATATGAGGTTAAAGGGCCTAACGTGCATAATGTCAATCATTTTACAAATTATCAAAATCTACTCTACAAATTCTTCAAGCGAGGTTTTAGTGTGATTTTTTTTCCCAAAATCTAGTGTATTTGAGACTCATCTCCAAGAGCCCTCAATATTGCAAAAAGTTAGATTACAATAAACACCTTTACACAAAATCTTGATTAAAAAAATCATAATCAATTATTTTCAAAATCAGATTTTTGATGCTAAAAATAAACTTCAAAAAGATTTTAAAAAGGATATAAGCTACTAAAAATAGCAAATCGGTTAGGTTTACTTTAACTTCAAAGTGTTGTCAACACCAAAACTTGGTGCCTTGGGCATTTAAGGACTAACAAAAACTCATGACTCTTATCTTAGAGGTTAGTACAAGTTAGTTAATAAAATGAGCACAATGCAATTGCTTCCTCTTGAAGTCCTATGATAGGCATCTTCCAACCCACATCCTCTCTAAAACCACCATCATCACTCTATATACATCTCCAAAATTGGCATTGCTATATCATTTACTATGCATCTCTAACCTTGGAAGGACCCTGTCGTGATCATCATTTTTGAAACCGTGGGAATAATTGATATTAAAAAAACAAAATATTCATTTGGAGTCAAAAGTACTATAGAAGATTTCCACTTTCCAAAACTAATTCCAAAGATGAATAATTGAATATCTATCCTACAAAGAGAATGCCTTGTCATTCATCGAACACTACACGGTAATGGAAGCCTTTTTAGGTTAAGAGCAATTAAAACGCATATTTACAATTTTCTATCTTCAATGTACCAATAGTCTTTAAGAGGTGGTTGCTTTTCAAAACTAAGAGCCACTTTACACTTAGAGGCTGGACCAATAATCTTAACTTGTGATTGAGTAAAAGGCTGAAATCAACCCCAACCCCTTTACACCTAGAGGCCATGCCAATTTGGTGGTTAAAATATTTTAATCCAAAAAGACACGATTTGACATGGCCCGAGCACATTGAATTGGATGCATCCAATATGGCCAATGTCAATTTCAATTAAAAAAAATTATTGCATAAATTATTATTTTTTTTCAACAAATTTCATTTGTTGGATTTTGTGCAATTGGCCCCATGGGGAGTTAGCTTGACCTCYAAGGTCAAGCCATCCATTTCCAATCAGGGTCCAATTACCAACTATTAGACTGACATATTTCCAACCAAGGCCAGAATGTTTTTTTTTCTTGTTTTCAAAGTTGGGACTAAAAATTCATGACACATGTTCCAACTTAGTGTGCTACAAAGTAGGAAAAAGTGAGTGGAAAAGTAATTTTTTGAGTGGTCGGAATCAAAAGACTCTAGTAATTGGCACTGTGTTTGGCATACTTTTGGCCTTTGAAAATACATAATAATTTCAATTCATGTGATAAAATTACCAAATTTTTTGCAATCCCCATCATTTCTATCATTGCACCTATGAAAATATTTGCTTTGTATTGCACTACACCAATTCATGTCTAAAATTGCTTAAGTGATTGGTTATGGGTGGCTCAACCTTAGGTATAAAGTGACCCTATCATTTCAACCACTCCTCCTTTTTCCCTGTGTTTTTTTCCCTGTTTTTTTTTGAATTGGCTCAACTACATGGCCAATCTTATTTTCATACGTAATTGATGCCAGCATGTAGCCTAAAAGGGACTCAAATTTTGTGCAATTGGCTTGGAGTGGAATTGGCCTGGTCGCTAGGTGTCAAGCAGCCCTAATTCAGAACTAATTTCATGAAGGTCAAAATACGAAACTACTTGTATTACATGCCAGTTCCACTCATCTTCCCCTCAAGAATTTATTGAAAATAGTTCCAAGGAGATTAGCTGGCTATCCCGGGAAGGCAATCAGCTCTTCAACAGTCGCTTTGAGTGCAGCCTCGCTAAGGAATTGCAAAACGCAACTAGTACCGCTAGTTACACCTCTCCAACTGGACGCATTCCTCCTTCTACAGCGATGTCTTTAACCAGACATGAGGAGGTCGACTTCACGGCCTGTACTATCCATATTCAGGCAATTGCGAATGTCAGGCTTTGTTCCCTTTACCTTCCTCTTGCCAGACTCTGTCCAATGTTCTAAAACATTGGACATGAAAAATCCCTGAAACCACTCCATCACAAATATCAAACTTACAGGGCTGTCTACCTCCGGTAGCAATACAGAAGCTGTGGTGCAACAGCTCCTGTATCAACTTTAGCTACAAAACAAATCAAATGTGCAACGTAGGAACAGAAGTGATTCATCAGGTAAAACCAAGTTCACAAAATCAGTTGAGTCGTTCCATATGACGGTCATTCCAGCCCTCTGCACAACGGAGTCCAAAAAGTAGCCATACGTATCCAGCAGCGGTGCTATGATATCAGATAGCCTAAAGCTTAATTATCCGCTACAAGAATCTACCCGTATGGAAGTACATACATATCTAAATATAATAATACAGCGAATTCAGAATGAATCCTGCTCAAACCTAACTTGGAAGGAGAAATGTGGGTATAAACAAACACTAAAACACTGATGAGTTGCTTCCAGCAGCATCGTAATCATAGCATCCACTAGTCAAGTAATCAAGGACAAATGGGAAAATCACCACTCCACAACTTTGGACGCATATCTACACGTAACAGATGCAAGTTCTGGTAAAGATGGAACAGCTTGGTCATCAACAATCGTTCACGAGTACAAAGCCTTCAAGTCGTCTGCAAAAGCCTTCCTCACAGCCTCTCGTTTCAGCTTCATAGCAGCTGTGACCAGACCACTCTCAGGAGTCCAAGGTTCGGATAGCAGCTTCACCTTSGTTGGGATCTCAAACCTTTCSAGTTTGSCCTGCTTGGCCACCTGCCACAGATTACAACAACTTCAAGATAATTGAAACGTAAAACGAACACAATCCAGTYGCAATGATGCGAACTYCGATGCAACAATGTACAGTCACACTTATCTAATTGAATAGCAGAGGACAAGCTTCTGGGGAAACACCAATTCCTCAAAGTTCTAACCTGGTTCAGTGAAGAGAGGACTTCTTTGCCTGTTTGTGGCTTTGAACACAAATCAGAAAAATCTGAGTACTCAACGCCAGCTTTCTTGGCCCAAGCTTCAAGTGCAGCCTGGTTTGCCACTAATATAACAACGGTGTAGCTATGAAACGGGTCAGCATGTAGCATGACATTGTCTACATATGGAGAGTCTGCGAGCACTGCCTCCACCTGAAATACATTAACCCCTTTAATGCCCAGATACATTTTTAAATTTTTGCCCATTCTTGCTTCTAGCTTTATACCCACGTCAATTTGGTATTCAACTCAATTCATCAAATTGATCATGCAAGGATAGTTTCTATTTGAATATTCCAGCAATAATGAATGAATGAATGAATGAATGAGAAGTTCTTTGGACAAATATTACTCTGTTTATCATCCAAAATATGGCCTTCGGAGCGCTTCGGAGTTAACCGAAAAGTGTCAGACGGACAAATTGACAAACAAAAGACGAGTGGCGATGTTAATGCCTAACAATTATTAGGTCCCACTTTTGGTTACTGAAAATTTGAGAGATATCAGCAGCCATACCTTGCCGAGTGAGACATATTCACCAGCCTGCAATTTTACAATATCTTTCTTGCGGTCAATAATCTCAATACAACCATCTTCGTGAAACTGGCCAATATCGCCTGTGTAGAACCACCGTAGGTCTCTCTCGTCCACCTTCACCAGGCAGAACACAAAACACAATCAAAGCAAAGCCAATACAGAGCATAAATACAGAGGGAATGACTATCAATACCGATGAAAAACACAGATTTTTGTCCAGTTGGAAACATCGTCATAGATGAATGAATAAACAAGTGATACAAGCACAGAAATATGCAAGTCACTAGCACGCAAGATCCCATGAGAAAATATAGTCTCACTAGCTGAAAATCATCACGCTCTAAACCTGAGTGATACACTTACTAGTGAGCTCTCTCCCGCCACAGTGAAAGATGAGAAATCATGCAGTGAACAATAATGAAGCAGAAACATTTAACCCCTAAAGGACTACGAGGCCACCAACTGGCTTCTACAACACGGATTCTTGCAAACCCGGTCCTTGATGGGTGAAGGTGTAAGCATAGAGAACATGAACCATACCTTGAAGACCTCGTCTGTCTTCTCTTGGTTTTTGAAGTAACCCAACGTTACACTGGGCCCACCAACAACAATCTCTCCTCTTGGTGGATTATCGGTGACCTTATAGTTGCCCTCCTCCCAACTAATTAGCTGCAAAGTGAGCAACACGCCCAAAACTCAAATCCAACATCAAAGCGACTACCGKCCGCATAAATTGTGCACAAGAATAACACACATTTCATAAAACATGAAAACGCCTGCAACCAATCATATATGAACGAGAAATGATGGTCATTTAATTCCAATGTAGATTCAAATACTTTAACAATGACAGAAGACATAACCATACACAAAGCATACCTTGATATAGCTGGAGGGTACTGGAGGCCCAACACGACCAACAGATTTATCATCCCATTCACTGAACGTAGCACCAGCACACGTCTCTGTCAAGCCATAACCCTGGCCAATTGGAGCCCTGTTGAACACCACGCAGTCCATATGTTATAATCAAAGTGCACGTCAACGAGGCACAAACATAAGCGAACAAAAAGTTCATCCTATCAAGGTGATGATGTGTGAATACGAATTAAAATACACACCGCTTCACAAGAAGGTTAAGACGTCAACCAGAACCCCATGTGCATCACGACTACCATTGAAACCTATGAAACATGCGAATGTCRAGACCAGAGGACCAACCCAAACCAAGCAACARCGAGAGCATACGAGTGAAGACCATTACCCAAAACAGACATTGATGAAACGCTGGGTATCTTGAGAAAGCGGAGCGCCTCCAGAAAGCATTCCTCTAACACGGCCACCGAGAAGGAGTTTAATTTTCTTAAAAACCAACGCGTCCCAGAGCATCTTCTCAATTCCCCATGCTCCAAACCAACTTCCTTCAATGGCCATAACCCTCCGCTTGTAGGCGATATTAAAGAGAGTCTTCACTAGGGTTCCTGTACCATCCACCTTGCACCAYGTACACCATGAAAGTCAACATAAAATGATTCATCGACTTAGTAAATTCCCAAAACTATCATTTGTACACTGAAGCGTAAAGACAGGTACGATATCCAGATTTATTTCTGKATAACAGTCTCCTAATATCCCATAGTACCAGTACAGCAATAAAATGAGCAAATCATTTTCATGCTGATTGAAATAAACGTCTTTTCCCCTCATGTTCAAGAAGTCGAGTACCTCTACCATGAGGTAGAACAATATAACTACATCTCCATAACAGTAAAGCCCCAGTTTCGAAAGATTTAAAGCATATTTTGCAGAGATTACTTAAACCAAGTCATGTACCTTTTTCCTCACTCCATCCCGGACTCTATCAAGAATTGCAGGAACTGCAGTCATCAAGGTGGGCTTCAGCTCAGACGTATCTCCTTTAGTACCATGCTTGATCTTATTTGAAGTGTCAGTTAGGGTCWGAGGTGACCCGTATCCAATGCTAGCTCCAGACGCAATCATCGTCACCTAACAAGCGAACATTACGGTTAATATATTGCACGTACAACAACGGACTTGCAACCAATCGCTGATACGCGGACTAGCAAAAACTACAATATAGCTCCAAGAAGTTAAACTCAAAAATTTCAGTCTTAAACCATGCAAGGTTGCACCAYGAAAGCCATTTCTACAATCCGGCTCAGATAAGTTCAGTCCAAAATCCTTCCTAAGCCACACTGCAGAGCCACTCGAACCACTACAAGGCAGTATGCAACTATTTGCAAGGACAAGTTTTCCCATAAACAACTTAAAAAGCATTTTGACAATAATTTAATTAAGAATAAAAAAGAAAGTAGAGACGTGGTGATCTAAGAGTTCGTACCTCAGCAGCAAGTTCTAGTACGTGCGCGAGGGGCAGGTACGCCAAGTAAACGTCATTCTTTGACAAGTTAGGGATGACTGTCGAAACTCCTGCTACAGTTGCAACTATATTTGCATGCGACATCACCACTCCCTGTCATTTCAATGCRCATTAGTGCAATAGAACTTGAAAATAGTCAACGTTGATGGAAACTATTTCTACCATCCAAAACTATAGCATAAGAAATAAGACTGCAAGAATAATTCACCGCAACAGAAAGGCTTTCGCAAAATCAATACCAAATAAAGAAACGTCATAAAACGAGACTAATAAAACGCCTTATAATAAACCATCAAGAATCATTTAGACCTCCAGCATCACTTCACGCGATCCGCCTCAAAGATGTGAGGTGTGGAGACACTGAAAAGTTAGATGTACCACGAGAATCTGCCTGTGTACGTACAGGGCAATCTTACCTTGGGCAATCCGGTGCTTCCGCTAGTGTACATAATTACAGCGACATCGCCAGGTTTTGGCAAGTTAGGAGGTACTGGCGATTGCTGGCCCAACTTTTCCACATTAGAGAAGCTCTCAATTGCCCAGTTACTGCTGCTTCCTGTTGGAGAAGGCTGTGAATCGTCTTCGATATCCTCCATGTAGACAGCATGCTTAACAGTCTCACACTGGTCGCTAATTGTCATCAGCTTACTCAGCTGTTTGCGATCACAAATCACAGTGGTAACCTCCGTCTGCAATCAAAACGTATTATTTCCAGAGAAATCAAAACTCTCCCRATTCTTGCAGAAACGTACATAAGGCTGAAAGGTCAGCAATCTTCATTCCCATTATCCCCCCACCCCCCACCCCCACCCACAACATTTCTCTTATTGTCAATCAACATGTCAATTAAAATGATCCTGGTAAACCAGAGCAATAAAAAGATACAAATATAACAGTAGMRTATATGAAACAAGAGAGATAGTGAAAGACATTGAGAAYACTCACCTGATTCAAAGAATGCACAAGAGCATCTTCTCCTAACGAAGCATAGATTGTCACAACTGGAAGGTTTTGCCGGAAGCATGCCTGAGCAAGCACAGTTAAATATCAAAACTTCAATCCTGATGATCGAGCTACCATTGAGAGACACTTACATTCCCCTTATGTAAGGGGAAAACTCAGACCATCGAGGGAGCTTATACTGGCAAACAACCACAGTGAAYCTCAAACACAACACTAGCAAGGAGCCTGAAGCGTATACCCAACACCAATACCTGAAGGGCAAGAAGCCATTCTGCACGAGTTTCAGCGAAAATCGCAACCCTGCCTCCCTTTTTGTGACCGAGTGCCACAAGCCCTGACGAAAGGTTCACTACCCGCGGTAGCGCATCGCCATAATTCAGCCAAGTATATTCGCCAAGAGTGACCTTCTCAAACTGCCGACCATTGCTTCCGGTTTCARTTTCCTTCTTAATAAGTTTGCGAGTTCCAAGGAATTTATTCCCAGCGCACTGATGGCAAGCTTGCTCGAATAAGACGGCCAAGGTGTCAGCACCTTCCCAAGGGGTTTCCACAAGACTTAGAAACCTCTGATTGCGCTTGGTAAGCCCAGGCTCTCCTCCCACTTCACATGTGACAGCCCGCACCTTGGTTTTCTTTTTGCTCTTCGAAATCACCAACGAAAGCAGGAAAGGCACGAGAAGACCAACTGTAATAGTAGCCATCAGGTTGTTATCCAGCGTCAGSAATCTGTTCTGTGCAGCAGGCAGAGCGGGTATCCCCTCTGGGTGGGTCATATCTTCAAGAGGCGGCAGCCCCGACGTCTTCCCGTCGGCCATTTGCGTGAGGCGTTCCAAGCAGCAAACKCCTTGATGTAACAACTGTACAGGCAGGACCTAAAACTGCAAGAATGCGCCATTCCGACAACGTCAATRACAGCYACCAAAATATAGTGGCCAACAACGRTAAAACAGACCGAAATGCCKGCGACCAACAGTTGTAATCTGTTTTGAAGACCATCATTAAAGGACAAATAAAAGGAATTATCAAAACAAAACAAAAGCCAATGTACTAATCTCATGTAGAAGTCAAATACTATCGATTATCGATGCAGTGGCAGGATCTTCCCACTCATTCTGTTTCGTCATAATCTCAACATGGATCCGTCAACTAACCATCAACCAAATCCAACATAGGAGTAACCAACATTCACGACCTGGAGACGCACTTCTATCTGCTCAGTCCTGCTCCACTGTGTTTGGCGGTATTAAAAGTTCAATCTCAATCTTCACGACAGCTTTATACTTACGTAAGATATAAGGGTTTTGCATTGCAAAYAGTAGATCAGTGCTGAATAAGAAAGCAGGTTCCAGATCTACACTTCGAGAAAATCTTTAAATGGTTATTTCAATCCCTCCTTACAATGTGTTGTTCCTTGCCWTGCATTCATCGAGCAATTCTAAATRGTTCTGCACAGAGCTGCCCCGAAAGAAAAGAAAAGACCGGCATTACAACAGAAAACTCGTCCCTAAAACATGTTGCCAACGACCTCTTCAAACTTACCCCCATCAACAACTACAAAAACATACTCAAAAATTCAAGAAATAATATATTTCAGGTACAAGCAATCTCAATAGTCGAGTGTCCAAGCCCATTCCCTGGGCTACAGAGCAATCATAAATTTGATTCATCACATCGGTAATTTAATTTATTTCGATCCAAAATACAAGATATTCATCAGATGCACTTTCCACTAAAATATACAACCTTCCTTCCACGAAGATTTCGCACAGGCAACATCAATAACCAAACCAAAATCATAATCAGCAGATTAAGGAGATGACATTGACAACTCTAAATTCATCATAAGAGTAATATAACCTAAATCGATAATATCGATAGAAGAAACCAGAAACAATTCGGATATCATGCAGCTGTCGTCAATGACCTCGCAGTCACGCAAACAAGAAGCCCGAACATGAGAAGTAAATGAATCAACAAACCCTGACTCCCAGAATAAAACAACCGACATCCAAATACACCGTAAGGAATCASCAAACTCTGTCGGAGCCGTCCAAAGCACCGTCCAAAAGCGAATATTCAAATCCATACCCTCTCACCACAAGCATCGCAAAAAACAATCCCCGGGGAAGTAGGCACACTAACAMAGCCGAATTCTAATCAGAATTTGGCAGAGTTGAGCTCCAATTCAATGCAGCAGAAGCCAGACAGGGACGGGGTGAAGGCACGGAATGCAAACAAGGGAGAATGGAAAACCTCCGACAACCGACATCCACCACAAAGAATCACCAAACCCTACCGGAGTAGTCCAAAAGTACCATCCAGAAGCGAATATACAAAATGTATCCTCTCTCACCACAAAAGCAGCAAGAAACACGCCGCGCGGCTTCAACAGAGGCGGAATATTAATCGATGAGTCMGGACCACATTTGACCACCAATTCAATTCAATGGCAGCCGAAGTGAGACAGGGACGGAGCGAAGGCACAAAAGGCAAACAAGGGAAAAGGGTAACCTCCGACCTCCGACATCCAAATCCACTACAAAGAATAACCAAAACCCTACCCGAGCCGTCCAAAGCATCTTCCAAAAGCCAATCTTCAAAATGTATCCCCTCTCATTACAAGATTAGCAAGAAACACCCCACGGGGAAGCAGGCATACTCGCATGGCCGGAATTGCACGCGGAATTGGCAAATTGGAGCTCCAATTCAATCCACAAAGTCAAGAAATGCAGCAATGGGGGAAGCGAAACGTACACGCATACGAAGCGAGAGATGATTACCGGTAGAATACTGCGAGCAGCAAACGACGGAGTGTGGTAGAGCTTATCAAGCTTGTGATGAGAGCTGCAAAACTGCACGTTGAGGGTCCAGATTTGGGGACGAACTGAAGCACTTGAACGAACGAACGAACGAACAGTAAACTTCGCAGCGACGACAACGTCAACACGTGGTGCTTCCTGGAAACGCCACCCGCGAGTTCGTGCTTTGCTCCTCTAGTCTTTAAAATTTGGGTAACTGCACACACAAAGCCACGTGGTGCCCAGGCATTGGGCGTTCGGTTTGAATGAGCAAAGTTAGCCGGACTATTCACAGTGGCCATCTACTGGTCCAAGAATAGAAGTAACTTGGCAATGATGGTGGTCTTGGCCGGGGTGGACTGGCCCCCTCGCTTGGCCACGGTTTTCTACTAGACCCTCCAAAATGGACCACTTCTCAAAATTGACCCCTTTTGAAGGAAAACCAAATAGGGATACCCGATCTACACTAATAATGGTATTTAGTGTTACCCATAYTAATTGTTATAAAAATGCTATAAGTTTTTACTCTTCATAAATATTTTTACAAAGTGTATAAATCCTAGTATCATTCTAAGTGGGAAAACTCCACACCCATAGTTGGTAAAAATATTCATTAAGAGGGAAAACTTATGGCTTTTAAAATCAGTATTTACAAGATTTTTCTCTTTGAGTTTAGTACATTAAACTCTGAATATGACATTTTCTTAATATTTTTGTCTTACTTATTTTTAAAGTCATTTTTGAAACCATGCTACTTTTTACTTAAATTTTATTAATCTTTAACATATAGCATAGTAGTTCCACTCAAAAACTCTTTATGACCATTAATTTTAACATCAAAATGGTTGATAGAGAGTTAGTTAGTGCACAAAATATAAAAGTGTTCACATGCATGTGTAAAGAAAAACATGGAAGTTTTCACTCTAAAATATGTCTAGCCCTTTCTTGCAACGACCCTTCATTGCATTGCATTGGGAACAACTAGGGGAATAGGCTTGTAATGGCCCTCCCTTTGCTTTATATCCCATCTTTTGGGATTCTAGAAAGCTAGGGCTCATGGAGAACTAAGAGTTATAAGCAAACAAAGAAGGATAAATCCCTTGAGATCTACACTTTTAGGGGGACAAAAAACTTTTGAAGAACATAACTTGCTTAATGCTTATTTCCTTTTAGAAATGAATATCCATGTTAGATAGAGTAAATCACAAAATGGTCTTGAAATTTTGTTTTGGAGTYTAGAGCTAAAAGTTATCACTATAGGAAAATCAGGAGGTAGGCTTGTGGGAGTTGGTTTTGAAACTATTGAAGCATGAAATTGGGTGGTCTTCTAAAAAAAATGAATCTTGGATGTCTCGGAGACCTATATAGAAGGAGGTATGCCAAATCCTATAGAGAGTATTATGAAGATGGGTGATCTCTCTCTTCCAACTCTAATGGTACTATGAAGAACCACAGTTGTTGCAAGTGGTGAGGTTAGTGATGGAGCCTCACTACCACCTTTGTGTAACTATATAATAGTACTATTGATTGAGTACTCCTTGATATTAGTTGGGCGCAGTGTTTTTTTTTTCATTTTTCATGAAGTGGTGAAGTGGCAATATTAAATATTACGGTGGTGCTCCAAGTTTCAACATTCATCCACATACTGGATAGAAAATGTGATACTACGTATCTATAATTCAATTTTCATTCACAATGTGGTGATTTCATCCAAGATTTTTCTTGAACTTGAAGTTTTTTGGCGATTTCATCCAAAATTTTACTAAAATTTTTCTATAGGCTTGGTGCTACGTCAAAAATTTTGGTGCAATTTTGCACCAAATCGCCGGAAAAAAAACACTGGTTGGGCGGTGTCCCACTTCACGCTAGGCCTTAATATGAGTTTCAACTAGTTTGTATTGAGATGATTCACACAATGTGATTCCATAGGCCTAGCATGGAGTTGGGTATCATACAAGGGAGGTTAATTTGCTTTTGTGGGAAGTAGTGGGGCCATTGATAAATACTTTCCATTTTGTCTCAATTTAGTAAGTATTGAGAACTTTAAAATAAGTTTTATCAAAATGAAAACAAAATATGGATATATATAAATGATTGAAAATTATACATCTCCCAAAAATTCAGGCTTAGAAAAGTTTATTTCTAATAGTTATGCAAAAAAAAAGATGGAAAATACAAAGAAAATAGACACTTTGACGTTAAAATTTCTAGAGAATAGTAAAAAATCCCAAAATCCCAAATAAAAATTGAATATTTTCCTCCCATAAAGATGCTATTTTTCAACCATTTGAATCTTTGGAGAAAAACAATGTATTCTATACACTTGCGCAAAGGTAGTGCAATATGAGGTGGAAAGTAAACATTTTATTATTTTCAAAGAATCTCTTCTTGAACTTGTTTAACTTCAATTGAAGTTGAAGTTATTGTGTTGCAATTTGATAGTCAAATTTGTATTTTGGGATTGAAAATAGTGCTAAATTTCTCCAAATGCAAATATAGACATTCAATTGGAGGCTATTTAAAAATGATAAASTAATGTTTTAAATTGAAAAAATTTATACAATGTCTACCATTACCATATGTACCCGTTCATTTTAGTTTTTTTTATAAAACTAACATACAACACAAAAGTTATGAGCAAAAAAAAAATTTATTCGAGGCTAAAGAGACAAGAAAAGGACAAGTGTTTTTGCAATCACCCAATGCCATCACCAAGTGTTTGGACATTAATGGAAGTTTCAGCACATGTCATCCAATGACATGCCTAGTCTTTTGTAGGAATTAAGTAATTTGAATTATTGGCGATGGGACTCCTCGAACTAGAGTTGGAACCTCACATTGTATGTGTGTGGCCTCCAGTGTGTGGAAGATTGTGACCTTTGGTGTTTTTACAAGTGAATTGCTACATAGTCACTTCAAGAGGTAAATGTCATTAAAGGGCACAACATAGGACAATGAAAGATTTTTTTAATATTTAAAAATAAATAAATTTAACACATATTTCTTAAACTTTTCTTCCTAAAGAACATGAAGGGTGCATTTTTCATTTCACAACCTTATTATTAGAATAAACTCTCAAATAAGTCTATGATCTTTGAGGGTCTAAATAGTCTCTTGTATCTTAAAGTTTATGGTCTTCTAGAACTTCTTCATTTGTTTGCTTATTTGTGAAACCAATACAATTCCACTCCAAATCTTCTTCGTTTGCAAAATTAGTGTCATTGTAAAAAAATGCTTTGCATTAGATGTTTTTAAGGGGCATTGGAGGGTCATTTCAGGCCCATTTTCCATCCAAAAAATAATATATAATTAACTAATGCCTTCGAATTTAAAAAATTTAAAATTTTATATTTAAAATAAAATAAAATAAAATCTAATTGAATTTTTTTTAACCTATTTTAAAATCAATTAAAATTTATTATTTAGTGTGGCTATCTTTTGGCCACATATAATTGCTTATGTGGCAAAGTTCCCACAATTCAAGAACTTGCAACCCATTACAACCCTAAAATCTCATCTAACGGATTAGAAATTAGCGCACCTTAGTAATATCTTAGTTGCAATAATTTTTAGAATGTAACCGTTTAATAAATGAGTATCACAAAGATAATTAGTATATTGTATACAAAGGTTAGTTTTGATGAGAAAATATTTAACATTTTTGACCTTTACTGTAGGGTCCCTATTGTATTCTCTCGCATGTAAGATGTGGTTCTCCAATCAATTATGAAATTGATGGACCAAAAGCAACTGGTCTTCATTCCTTTCTTTCTTATGAATAGGGGCCTTAAAACAAATTGGCCAAGAATGTTTTGTGTCAAGTGATTGAGTTTCCACATTAGATTTGAGAGGTCCATTACAACTAACACTACTTTAGATGTTTTTTTAGGAAGACTGTTTCGAGACTATTCCCTAATACTATTCCATATGTTGCATATTATCTACTGTTGGTTTGCATTTTCAAATTAAAAAAAAAAAAAAGGATTCAAAATTTTCAGAACTTATTAAAAAAACAAATAATGATTTAAAAAAATATTTAATAAGTAAATTAATTAATTAATGATTATAATTTTGACACAACAATCTCTTAACCCCTTTAAATTGCTTAGGTGGCAACATTCCCATAGCGTTCCCATTGTTTGGGAACCTGCAGTCTTCTAAAGGCCTCAAAAAAACATTTTATAATTGTATAATGACATGTAACATTTTTGCACAAAATTAATTAATATCAAATATACCAAACATAATTGTCATTGTAAATATACCAAATATACAAATTTTCAATCAATTATTACCAAATATAATTGTCATTATATGTAATAGCACACTTCCTAAGTTGACACTAATAGAAAATTCAGTTTTTCTTGTTAATCTGGTCGCGTTGATCCGGTCACTTTTTAATAGAAATATTTTCTCTTTATTCTTGGACCCATCATTATTCTTCCCACACCCAATATATTGGCAAAATATGAAGGGCCCACAAGTTGACTCAATTTTTAAAAATAGTCATTGATGTAAATTAACCCATGATAGGCAAAATGCCTAATGCCAACACCTAGAAACCACCCATCACAATCAACCTATGGGAAAACTTCTTTAATAAATGAGATTAGGTCTTCATCAAGTTGGTTAGTGGCCAAAATCAATGCCATCGATGATGGTGATGGAKTTCTTAGAGCATCCCCACCAGCCTCTTCCCCATCCCTATCCCTATCCCAATTCTTCATTAAAAAATATAGGGATGGGGAAGCGGCTTCCCACCCATGCTTCCCCAAATCTTTACTTTATACTAAATCTAGGCAAGTGAAGTCAAGATGCACTTGTAAATATAGTAACAAGGGAAAAGTAATAGTCCAATGCCAAATTGTGGGAGCACACATCATGCAACAACACTAAATTCAAGAATAGGGTTTATCATTTCCCAATTCCCTGTCCCTTAAGGTAGGAGGTCCATAAATCACTCATTTAACCCTTAACCCTCGAAGGAAGGATTGGTGGCCGTGGAAATCATGCATTTTTGATACCGTGTGACATCATCTATTTTGAAAAGCCAAATATCCTCATTGGAAGTCAAAGTTTTAGAAAAGATCTTCCCTTTCCACTCCTAATATCAAGGATGAAAAGTTGCAATTCTCTCCTACTCAGTTTGATTCTTTGTCATCCATAGGATACAAAATGTCCGCAAGGGCGTTCGAGGGTTAAAAGATGGACCTATCATTGCGGGGAAAGGTGAGGTGCAATATGTAGTTTTTGACCTAGGGGAAAAACATTGTTCGTCCACATGTTTAGCTTTGGAAAAATTATACAAACCAATATCTAATGCTACCCATTCAAAAACAATGAGAAGGGCATGGTGGCACAAAATACTTTCATGTAAAAATCTTTATTATCTTCATAGAATTAGGGTTTCCTAAAAATATGGAAGCAATTAAAGACACTAAATTTGACTTCCCATGATGATTGACATATGTGTGATACTGTGATCACTTTCACAAAAAGCATGGATGAAAATTGGTGAGTATCCACTCACTAAATGAGTTTTTTGTCATCCAATGGACAATAAATGTCTACCTCATCCTGCAAGGGTTAAGAACCAAAACTAAATTTTGGGGAGGTGGAACTTCTTGAAACATTTTTCAATTAATTTCCATTGAAAGAGAAGTGGAATTAGCATCTGAACCAAGTAGTTGCATTATTTTTGAAGCTTTGTAAAATTAGTTATGAATTTTTGAAGCTAAATGGCATAGGGCTTTAAAACCACCCACCTCTTAAAGTGCACATTATTTGCAAATTGCTGAAAGCTACTCGAAAGGACAACATGTACATTTGAAGAGGTGTGCACTTTTAGAGTTTGAACGCTTTTAGAACCTCCTACCTTACACAAACAAATTAAACAGAATGATGAACTCATGCGACCAACTGAACCAAGGTGACCGAAAGACAACCAGGAAAATAAATTTAAACCCACCCCCACTCCATGCAAGCAACAGTAGATTCAAAACGCTGTAAAACAGAAAATTTTAAGTTGCATTTCCTCCCTTCAACAGTATGCTTACAATTGTCCAAGTAGTCAAGGCCTTGCTATCTCAAATCCAGCACGAGGGACGACGGATGCTCCACACCAAATCCTAAGTTCCAACAAGAAGGAAGCTACTAATGACTGTTTCACTGTTACACTACACTAAGGTATATTATATGATCACTGCTTGATATCATACAAAGCTCCGTCTAAAACTTCTGAGCTCATGTCACTTAACAATAAGAATACCGCCACCTCGCACATGACTGAATTGCCTTCTCCGAAGCTGCGTCCCAAGGCACACTGGAGAGGAAAATTTCAACCTAGTGTACAGTACAGTAAAGTACAACCAGGGTCTTCCACTCTGCCGTTCCACTCACATCTTCTGCCTACCATGTTGACCTGGCTATCTCAGTCCTCTCTCCAAATTCAGTCGAAGTTCTAATTTAAAAGRAGGAAAWCCAGGCTWTACCAGGGACCAAGTGCAACTACCTAGTCAAGGGTTTTCAAGACAGTGGAAAACAATGGTCACAACAAAGAAACTTTGGTAGGAACTCATGACCAAAACACCCTGTACAGTACAAAGCTATTGTATGAAAGTCACTTACTAGAGAGGACACCCATCATGATCCTATATTTTAGAGTCGCAACCCTAAACCCACACTCTTGGCGAGAGCCGTGTTTCTTCAAGATTGAAAAATCTTTCATCGACAGGACTATAATTGGGTGGACAGGGTTACGTCCAATATTGTAACGAACTTGGGGGTCTAACGACCCTCGTCTCTATCAGTAGATATCTGCTACATAAAGTAACTCTCTTGAAAAGAATCTCCAGACACCTTGGTTCCAAATGCAAATTCCATGAAGAATCAGAGTGTCCAAAGATACTCCAATTCTCTGAAACCTTAGGGTAACCAGGCTGCTGCTCCAATTCTCTGAAACCTCAGGGTGTCCGAGTTGCTCCAATTCTCTGAAACCTCTGGGTGTCCGAGGTTGCTCCAATTTGCTATAATCTCAGGTTACATATCCTCTCACATGTTGACTTGAAGAATGACAGCATTGGTACAGAGCCAACAAGTACAGGTAAGGGTGGGTGGTCACCATTGTTCTCATAACACCTTTCTATGTTTTTTTCTGCCTTGATTGCTCGCAAAAGAAAACTCCAATGCAAGGCCAGGTTAAGGGTGGGTGGGTGGTCACCAATGTTTATAATAATATGAAGAACCCTCAAATTTTCTATGCGTAGAAAGAGACAGCTCGCCTTGCATACCAGTTATCCCCCTGCTCCGTACTGGGTCTCGATTGCACCCTGGAATACGAATCCGCTTGGTCCACACTCGGTCTACTCTGCGCCCGGGTGTACTGCGGTCCTCCCAGAGACGGAACCCTGTCCACCGCCACTTTCCGCACCTTCTCATAATCCTCATTGTTCAAGGCATGTGCGATTCGAGGTCGCATGGAGTTTTTGTCGAAGTCGGAGGTGAAAGACGTCATGAGACCCAAGTATTGGTGGACTTCGTGGGGTTTCAAACCTTCCAGAAGGTAAGGCAATAACCTGGAATGGGTGGATTCCATCAACTGAAAGGCTTGCACGACCATGGGCTGTTGCTTCTTCGTTCCGTAGCCTGCTGCTTGTAGAAGGGGGAGTTGCTCGCGCTCTTCCTCCTGGAAGTGTTCTTTCACGTGAACCAGCACAAGAAAAACGTCACAGTAGTTGTGAGTGCTGGTACACCCGGTTGCAAAATTTCGCAAAAATCGTTCCAAAAGACTGTGAATTGCGAGGTTTGAAGGTCTGAAGTGGAGATTATTAGTAAATCCTGTTGCAAATCTTGTGTGACAATCCTTTTACAAACGGAAGAACGTGTCAAAGACTAAATTTTGAACCTGGAGATTGGTTAGTTCCCTAATTGCATCCATCTTAGGTTCAGAAGAATAATTGAATTGTGAGAATGAGACTATCCACGGGGATGAAATAGAGATAAAACTCCATGACAGTCCGGGCAAATTAGAAAAAATCACTTTTTTGAGAAACAAAAGTTCAAAATTGTTTTTTTAGAGTTATATATACACGGAAAACTATAAATCATTCCATTTTGATCAATGAGTCAAAAGTTTTGAGGATTTTTGTTCGCGAGCAATTATGAATTCCTTACTCTAAAATAAATATTAAAGTCCTTCATCTTACCCAATTTCAATTTTCTTGGAAAATAAATAAACTAGGTATGTAGATTGCTTGTTACAACATTGCAACCCGAGGGATTGGCATTTTTCGATACCATAAATAAATTCTTAACAATTTAGTTACTATATTTTTCCTATATGTTGTACAATTTGAAATTATCTAACTTTTTCAAGCATGTGGCCAACTTGTCTAGAAAAAATAATTCGCACTCAAAAGAAGCACCACCATGTAGGACATTTTATCATAGAAAAATGAGCTTGTGAAGTGCAGTTGCCTTGTTTTTTGCAAGGCCAAAAAAATGATTATAGTGAATTTGAATGCTTATATCTTGCAATCCATGTGGTGAATGTTTTTGAAATTTTGACCACATGTTCTCAAGTTAGCTTACTACAAGATCCTATGGTTATATGTGCTTAAATTGTTTAAGTTTTTTTTTTAGTATTTATTCTAGAAATAACAATTTTGGAGCATTTTTAGTAAAAACATATAGTCATCATAACATTCAATAGCTAGAGTAAGGTTTGCCTATTCTTCTCTCTAACTATCATCCATGAAATCCATCCACAACCTCTCAGTCTTTTATTCTTCACTAGTAAATTGATCAATTTGTCACACTAAGATCGTGACTCCATTAGGTTAGAAGATTGTGTTCTTTTTTCATAGGTGAGGTTTAGCTATCATTCTCAATTACTTCACACAATCTATTTACTATCTTATATCCATCCACATGTAGTATATTGAATGATTGAATCACTTGCTAATTACATTATTAACTAATTGCATGATAATGAAGCTGGTGCAGGAGGTGGTGCCATCTTTTCGATGGATAGTGAAGCTGTTGACAACTGACCCTGTCTTCTGGTTTTTTGTTGCATTCACTTGCATTCTTTGCTCGGGCTTCCTGACGAATTTGACAAGTGTCCTTCTCGCTACGAATATGATGTGAAATATTCCACATCATATCATCCAGAGGATAGAATGATATCAAATAATCCACATCATTTTGTTACGTAGGAGGTAGACCTTGCTCTGGCTACTGAACGTTATGATTAAACAGTTGTGGTTAACTTAGAATCTTATCCTCTTCTTCTTTTCTTCATGTGGAAAACTTCATTAGAAGTTTGGATTGCCGGCTTTGCATTGGATCAATTTCTTCTCAAAAAAAGCCCAGGCCTAGTGGAATGCCCCGCCATTTGCCGTTTCCGTTAGAGGGATTGTTTCCCGAGCCTGCATTGCAGATGCTTTAATTCGCCCAAAACGGCACCACCACATACCGGGACCGGTAAATGCAGACAGGAGAAACTCGTCTCCCCAGTCCCGACAGTTCTCTGATCGTCAAAGGAGGCTCAGTTTGTCTTGTCTAGACTATTAGGGTTTGGAGCTCTGTTTCTTGCAACCATCGACCTTTGAGGCTAGAATTCTCGTCCATGTCCTGCCTTGCCGTTGTTTCCCTTTGAAGTGCCACCGCGTCCGCCATGGAGGTCAGCTCTGGAGGTGTGCAGTCCACGAACAGTCTCCGCTTTGCTRTTCAAGACCTCTTCAACGTGTACTTGGGAGTAAGCCTTCTTCCGAATTTTCATTCCTTAKTTGTGTCGCCGTCTGTCGGTATTTGTTAGTTTTTTGATTCCTCAAGTTGAAGCTTGTACCTACTGTAGTCGAGATGACAAGATTGCGAACSAATTGGAGTTGGAGAATTGGTATTTTTCTATGCGAAATTGAAATGGCATTTATTTCTCAATAATGCTTTACCAGCACGGGAGGATCGCGGTAACGTACTATCTGCCTGAATGGTGTTATGCTTTGCTTGACTGGGCATTGGTGACGGAATATCTGGAATGTGCCYAAGGAACAAAGGTATTAGGACACCGTAATATGAACTAGGAACATGCCCGCAAGCGCCCTGTCAATTGTGAACTTGGATGTGTCTGATTGAATTCTCGTTGAAGACTAGAGCATCTACGAAAGCGCTGTAGACAATCTTCTACTTTTTCTTCCAGTTTCTAGYCAGTAAGAAGGTTTGCGATTAACGTACCGGACCGATACTTAAGTTCTGACTTCAAGTGCTAGTTCTTTATTTTGAGATTCACCTTGCTATGCACGATTCTCTGAGTAATAATCTGCATAATTAAGGGGTGTAGAAGTCACATCTGAAATTTTTCAATGGAACAGCGGGATTAGGACATAGAGCATCGCAAATTGAATGAGGAGTATGCCTGCAAGCTTCCTGTCATTTGCTTCTGAATTGGAACTGATGGAATTTTCGTTGAAGACTAGAACTTTTTACGAAATTTCTGTAGTCAATCAACTACATTCTGTTTCTAGTCGGTACGAAGGCGTGCGATCAAGGTACTGGACTGGTACTTATGTCTGACGTCAAGCGTTAGTTCTTTATTTTGCAATTCACCTTGTTTCACTATACCGAGCTTAAATTTGTAAACTCAAGGATTATACTAACCAGAACGCTGGGAGATGGAGCGAATTCACCATGGCATATATGAACGTTCTATGGCAGCGGGTTATCGATGCTGTCAATTCTATGATTTGACTCCGAGGAATCAAAAGCTTCAACTTTGATGTTTCGTTTTCTCTCTTGATATAGGGATCTTTGGTACACTGTTGAAATGGATATTCAAGTTCTTCGCTATATAATCTCTCTCTATTGGTTTTGCAGCGGAACTTGAACGGTAAAGCTGATCGAAGAGAAAATCTGTAAGTCTCGCTTTCCAACGCGGTGGTAGTAGTTAATGGGGCCGCCAAGTTTGCACGTGATAGATTATTTTCCAGTGGTTGTGAAGGAGCTTCTTACTTCCGCACCATATCGTCATTTAGTGCAGAACCTTTGTGGGTGTACTTCCTGTTATCTTCTTCTCCTGTTATAATCGCTATTTTGTCGAAAGTGATCACTTCTGACGTCCTCCTCTATCGCATATCTGAAGCGTATGTTCCTTCTTTGTTGCAATTTAATCTCGTGAAGTCTCATTTTGATTCTTGGATATTTGAGATTGCAGATCATTGGCTGTTCGAAAGAGGGTGGCTGCAGTAAGCAGACCGCAGGCTCCAAAAGAAGAACAATTTTCGTCCGACTTTTTGCAGTTACAGTCCCAGTTTACGGTGAGTGAATGTTGTTGGAATACATGTCGGYACAGAGCCAAACTCACGTTCATGATTATCGGTTGACTTCGAGCAGTGTTAATTGCGAACTAAAGTTCTGCGGAATCCTGAAACTTTTGAATCTCGTCTGGGTGCTTTGAGGAGTAGTATTGGAACTAGATTAAATTGACGCGTATGTTGGTTGTGCAGGATCAAGAACAAGGGCGGGCTGTGACTGAGGCGGTTCTAGCGTCATTGTTGGTACAATGCAGCAACCATTGTTTGCAGTCGGACTTTCTGCTCTCTGCTCTGCAAATACTGGTCAAGATGGTGGTTGTTCGATGGGACTCTTTTGTGCCCACTCTGCTGAGAGCCGCTGAAAAAGCTGAAAAGAGTGCTCCAACAGTAGGGGGCCATCAAGGAAACAATGCTGGGACAACTGGGTCTCAACCAACTGGACCTTTGGCAATGATGATGCAGGGCACAACTGCAACTCCTACTACCCCTGCCTCACCTTCACCATCGTCTAACCTATTGACATCCCCTGCTCATGGTAATATTGTAGCATCCCCTGCTCATTCAGGTGTTGAGTATTCCATGAACGCATCGCAGTTGTCCTCTAATAGTGGCACAAGTGTGTCAGGATCAAGAGTGATAAATTGGTTGCGACCCCTAGTGTGCAGAGTGATGCTTACTGCCCTGGACGGTGAGCTAAAACCTGTAACCTGCCTGGATATTCTTTTGCACGTAGTCCAGTGGATCCAAATGTGGGATATTGAGGTGGATGGTAAGGAGGAGGAAGGTAAGAGCAGGTCAAGTAATTGGAAGCTGGAGTCGAGAATGTGGTTACACAGCTGCGTGGATGTGATTTGGGCGTTAATTGATGAGAATAAGTGCCGTGTTCCTTTTTATGCACTATTGCACGACAGAACTCAGCTGCAGGTGAATATCTATATCGGATTCTTKTTTTCTTTTTCAAGTGTACTTTGAACCTGTATAATCTCTTCTGCCGAGTCTTTGTTGGAATGTTCAAGTCTGTACTGTCGCATACTTTTAATGATCACTGCCACTCAAAATTAGTGAATATCTTATCTCAGATTTATTGCAGTCAGCTATATGATGGGCTCGCCTTCTTTAGATTAGCAGTGACAAGTGCATGACATCGAATCAGTCAATGTGTGGTTCGTGCTATCTGAAATTTTGCAGGTGGATCGATGGCCAGATGACGAGGCATTATTTGCACTGTTCTTAGAAGTGCACCGTAGGCGTGACAAGATTGCATTGCACATGCTGCCGTTGGACCAACACTTGCACTGTCCCACATTCGCAACTTTGCGAGTCCCTGCGCTGACGTATCCTGGTACAATGGGCGAACTTCTTCATGGCGAGGTTTGTACCGTTAGTGGTGTYTAGATGCTGGGTCTCGCTTAGGTTAAGAATCAGGTGTTGGGGTGTTGTCTGCCTCTCATGTCCTGTCCTTGGTTTTGCACCTGATGCGTGTCGGTAATTTAGGAGTTTAAAATTTTAATGAGCCATGTCTTTAGTAGTTTTCACCGGACTTACTTTTTTCACTCCGAGGTAGTTTTGATGGTTCCAGAAGGGTTGCCGGCGTATGCCTTGATGGAATACCTTCAGTAACTCCTTCCAAGAACCACTGTTTAGTCTATCATCCAGACCTTCTCCCTTCTATGGTTCTAAAGTTTTTGACACCTTAAGAAGTGTGCTCGTTTTGCTAGTGGATCATAACTGGAGGATCTTTGAACGACCTCTCATGTACCTTCTGTGCCCTTCCTTTTGGATGAAAGTAGCCCCTCAGAAAACAGGACTATTCCAGATCGTGAGAACGGACAGGGTTATGCTTACAGAGTAGTAAATTTTGCAGGACATTGCAACAGCGATACCCAAGGGAACTGTAGAGTGGGAGAAGGCAATGCGGTGCTTACGACAGGCTCTGCGTGGATGTGTGTCAACTGACTGGTGGAAGCGTGTGCTAGTCCTTGCTCCTCGTTTCAAGAAAGGACCCCAGTCTACCGGACCCAGAGCAGGTTCCATGTATGTAGGGCAACCTTCGCTGGAGTTTTCAGCAGAAATGACCTGCGATGCTGTAGTGGAGCGTGTTATGGAGCTAATGCAGCCACTGCCGACAGGTTATGTCTATGCCTTCCCTTGTTACTTTGCAGCCCAGATCAAGAATTRCGAGTTTGGTTATGGCGACAGTCTAGTGTAGTTCTATTTTGTTGATTTCCAGTGCATTCTGGAAGTCTTTTCTCCTTATTGCTCSGTAAACGRTCCGACAGCTTTGGAGAATATCTTATTATTGCCTATACACTTGCCTCGGAGCTTGCTCAAGTGGTTACCACTTCGTCCTGACACACTTCATAGCTGCAGGTAGCTCAAATTCAACCGTTACAGAAGCAAGCCGTTGGCAGGAGTGGTTAATGTTTGCAGATCTCTTCTATTTTTTCATGAGCACCGGCTGCCTTGACTTTCTTGAGCTTATTGATAAGCTGGCTGTGCGCTTTGCGAATGGAACTGTAATGGCTAGTAATCACGTTACTTGGCTATTAGCCCAAGTATTCCGACTAGAGATAGTGACATCTGCGCTCAGCTCTGATTCACAGGTGATTGAAAATTTCGTCACTTCCAACTACTTTTCTAGAATTATTGAATTAATTTGGATGCTTGCTAGCCATGCCTTGGGAAGTTTTACATTCGTGTGAGCCATGCTGGGTGTGAGAGCCAGGGTAACGCATTGTGTGGTTCTCGGAAGTATTCACAGCCCATGCTTAGTTAATCCTGTTCAAGTTTTTTTAGGTGGAGACAGCTCGGAAGATTCTGTCTTTGAATATGGCCGAGCGGTCTGTGGAGCAAACAAGTAATGCAACAGCGCAAGCGTTGCTCTTGGATTTCGTTGGTAGCAGCCAGACACTTCGCTTGTGGTCCATCAACCGCAATATGATGGAGAATCTGCATGGCAGTCGAGTGCAAGAGCACATGCAGAAGGGAAAGGTTATTGACGAATGGTGGAAACAGGTTATGAAAGGTGCTAGCTGGTTTTACCATCATGTTGTAACTCCATCATTTGGGATTTCTCGAGTGGAACTCCGTTTTTCATAGATCCGACTGCTTTAATTATGGGCGCTCATGAAGTGAAGCTTCTTAGCTTGTTTGTCTAGTTTTTTATTCATCTAGTAAAGCGGCTATATGGATGCAGGAGAATGGGTGTTGGACTATGCACAACTGGATGAAAARGCAATGGGAATGGTGTGGGTACTCTCAAATACCATGACTCAGCCTATAAGTGAGGCTCTGATGACATGGTTCAGGTCAAGTGGTGTAGCTGAAATTATGCTGCCAGGAGAGAGGCTGTCCGTAATTCATGAAACTAGGCCTTTACCTATGACTCTACTCTCTGGTCTGTCGCTGCACCTATGTCTACGCCTTTTAGCTCAGATTGAGGATCTTACTTTTGCTGGCCAGGTATGGAAGGTGTTTTCTTCAGTATCCTGATCCATATGCAAGTGTTTTGAAATGAACATGAATAGCGTCCTGTGCTAAGGTCTCGTGTGGTCTATTTAGATCACGTCGTTAGTTGTGGCACTGATGCTCTTGACTTGCCGAAGTTCTCTCTTATTATAAATTCACTGCAGCTCTATAGTTTCGTTTGATAACATTTTCAKAGAGTCTCGTTAGAGAAGTCGTCTTGTAATTCACCAGACAACGAAAATACGTGACTCATGGAATAGTGCTCTTTGTGCTGCGAAGGAAGTGACACAACTTGGCTTGCTGACTGTGTGTGCAGTTYGTTCCAAGCATTGCTATGATTGAAACATATGTGCGACTTTTATTGGTTGCTCCTCAAAATTTGTTTCGGCATCACCTCAATGTATGTACTTTGCTGTTAAATCAGGCAGTTCTTATCTGYCTTCTTGACAATTCAAATGATGGAGACCTCGCTTCGCAAAAGCTAAAGCTACTAGCTTTGAAAACAACAGTTTTAGCATCTGCAGTTATTCATCCTGAGATGATACTAACTAATAGTAAGGGCTGGAAATTGCAGGGAATGATGCATAAATTTCAAACAGGGATGGCAAAGCCTGGTGTTGCTCTTCTTCTGCTTGAGTTGTTCAATTATCGACTGCTACCCCTCTATCGGTATGATACGGGTTTTCTTAGTCGATGACCTAATTGTTCTTACGATTCAAGCATATCCATTCTCCCGCATTTGTGAACTGCTAAGCAGAAATAGGATCAGTTGCTTGTTGACTTTGCTCATGACAGTCTCGTTTGTGGGAAACTGTATGTTCCAAATTGTTGGTAAACCATTTTGTAATATAATATATTTGATCGATGTGGCAGGTTTCATAATAAGTTGAAACAGCTTATATTTGACATCGCCAAAATCATCATAACGGTGAAAGTTAAGAGAGGAGAGCATCGTCTTTTCCGTTTGGCTGAAAATTTAGGCATCAATCTTATT
Source organism: Pleurozium schreberi (assembly GCA_006891605.1). Lineage (NCBI taxonomy): Eukaryota > Viridiplantae > Streptophyta > Bryopsida > Hypnales > Hylocomiaceae > Pleurozium > Pleurozium schreberi. The sequence goes on along the minus strand of VACF01000428.1, from coordinate 49,437 downwards.
CTCAACTTGAAGGAGGTCTTACTTGTAAAGAAAGAATTGAAGGTGAGTTTCTTAGCAGTTTTCTTAGAGTTAACATGAGACTCCAAGGGCAAGCCGATAGATGCTTTGCRACTTCTTGTATTATGAAGTTTCGATTACTGGTGTGGCCAAGCATGCAAGACGAGCATACAATTCTTAAAATTTACTCTTTTCCGTGCTCGCAAAAACTGTCCCCCTTTCTGGGATAGCGGTATCTATTCATTATCAAGCTTTATCATTATCTTGAATTGCCTGATCGTTTCCTTGTCTTGCAGGGGGCTACCACAGAATTTACAGAGACTTTAAATAGGATCATGGTCTTGAACTTGGCGTTTACCATGAAGACTCGAGGAATAGCTGACTTTGAACATATGGTAATCCTAAAGCCAGCACTGGAGCAAATTCTTACTGGCAGCCAGCACACATGGTCTGAGAAGACAATGCGACATTTCCCCCCTCTTCTCAGAGATGTCTTAAGCCTCCGGCCGGACAAACGCCCTCTGATCATTCAAGCTTGGCAGCAGGTTCTCTATCATTCTTTTAATGGATGGACGTTTTGATTTTTATGCGACTTATGTAAACRTAGTCAAGTTCTTGTTGCATATTCAGCAACGAGCAGGAAAGATTGCTGTACTTACTCTTATTTGCAAATCAAACCTAGAGTGACCTCAGATGGATGGGGTGTATGAACTGCAGGCTGAACAAACTGTCATGAATCACTGTCGTCAAATGTTAGTAACCAATCCAGACCCAGCTTATGTGTCTCAATACATCACGCACAGCCTTCCACAGCATCGGCAGTTCCTTTGCGCAGGTGCCTGGATGTTGATGGACGTTGATCGTCTTGGGAGTATCAGCGTTGCAAATCTTGTAAGCTGCCATTCTGTGTTATTTAACATTTTGAAAGTTTGACTAWGTYTCCAACTCATGTTCTAGTTTTGAATTTTGTTGCAACTGTTACTACTGCAACTTATGCCAAAAGACTAAGTAGTAACAGTTGAAGTGAAATATAAACTTAATTGGTAATACTACTGTTGAAAACATATTGACAGAGAAGTGAAATATAAACTTCGTGGTTACATCATTGATATTCTTTGATCCTTCATGCGATTGTAATTCCTGTCTTCTACTGTGAGCTTATCTATTCTTGAATATTTCAGGGTCGAGCTCTGAAAGAATTATCGCCGGAGGAGGTTACCACCAACGTGTACAACATGGTTGATGTGCTGCTTAACAACATCCATATTCAGCTCAAGCTTGGTCACTCACTGCAGGTGCATTGACTTGTAGCCAGCTCATGAAAATGTGCATTAGACCTCTACAATATGACGATTTTCATGATGAACCACCACTGAATACTTGCTTCAATGATGCATACACTACGGCGGCACTGAGTGATATCCGTTAATTTTTTCTTTGTCAATTTTGGTGATAGGGTTATGCGAGTAGGGGATAATGGCMACACCTAATCTCTTCCTTTCCTTTATATGGCTTTCCAGTTTATTATTAATGCCTGCTTCTCTTAATTGAATAGTTTGCAATAGTGTTCCATTAGTTTYTCTTTATATGTCTCATTGTTTTCTATAAGTGCAGTATTTTTCGACCAGTGTGCTTTTAGTCAACTTGTAGTCAGAACTAGAAATATGTGAAAGACAAGTCGGTGGAGCAACTTCATAGGCACGAGGAAGAAGATCCGTCTTAAACGATCCATTATTGCTTGCGTGCAGAGCTTGCTCCTGGCAACCAGTCAGCGCCTTGCAGATTTCATGTGGACTCAAGAGCTTCTGCCCTTTGATATTGTGTTGCTAGCTCTCACAGATAGGGATGACGACGCCCATGCTCTGCGTCTGGTGGTATGGCTCTTCCCTCTCCCTCTACTGCGTCGCTACGTTCTTCTGTGTCTTGATTTTGTGCACTTATACGAGTTGTTTGTGGACTTGAGGGTTGCCCTTGCTACTTGCTTCAAGAAGCAGTCTTGTATGCGAGTGTCTGGTGTTTAGAGTTGCTAACTTCGTGAAGACTCTCTGACGACTTTGTAATCAATACCTGKTACCTGGACCGAGTGACTTGCATTTACATTAGAATCAATTGTACTGTTCGAATTGCTAGAACGATTTCAATTATTCTCGAGTACTTCATTGTTGTCTTCTATGGAATTCTGGCTTCAGATGACTAAGAATCTTGTGCATCTATCAGGTAGGTTTGCTTCTCGATCAGGCCGAATTCCAGCAACGTGTTCAAACCTACATTGTCCATCGAGGACAGACAGAGCACTGGATGCAGCTAGGGCCATTTCAGCGCCCTGAATACCCTCAGGCCCTTGGTGCCCACCTCGCTGGTAAAGACAGGTAGGGTGCTTTCTCAGTGTTTTCCAGTGTCAATCATAACATATGTTCCTTACTTTAGGATTGGTTTCTCTGAGCCATCCYGCATAAGTTCAAAGTTCAAACAATCATCTTTGSTTGTTGCGTTTGATGCWTTAGTTAAGCCTAAAGACGGGAAAGACGGGAAATGATTGCAGGTTTCCGATATTCTTTGACGACATGTGTCTAAGAGCATTGCCAGTGATACCCTTGATAGTGTACCGCTTAATAGAGAATGATGCTACGGAAACTGCGGAGCGTTTGCTTCATGTTTATGCCCCGCTCATCCTCTACCAYCCAACTCGTTTCTCCTTTGTCCGAGACACACTTGCTTACTTCTATGGACATCTGCCTCCCAAGCTTGTGCTTCGGCTTCTGAGCAGCTTGGATCTACCCAAGGTATGAATCGTCTTCCCGGGTCGGGTGCAACTGCGCTATCATTATATCTAATTAACTACAAAATTGTTATAAGAAAGCAAATTAGTTTGAAATATGTAATCTTAATGATTGTATGTGCAATGACCTGCTGCAGATACCTTTTTCCGAGGCTTTCCTTCAGCATATCAAATCAGTTAACTCGGGGAACAGTCCCTCTTACGACTACTTCCAGAACCTGCTTGTGGGACTGGTGAACAATGTCATACCACCTCTGCATGGCAAACCAGGAACACTAGCGATGGGCGCTGATGGTCTTTCATCTTCCCGCTTTTTGAATAGAAACCAAGCAGCCGCTAATACGACTACCAACACTACGGAAGTAAACAAGGCATTTTACCTTCATCAAGATCCGGGTTCATACAACCAGTTGTTGCTTGATACTGCAGTGGTGGAACTACTCTCCTTACCTCCTCCTCTTCTCAGCCAAATAATTGCCATGCTAATTCACATTGCAGTGAAGCTTCCTACCTCTTTCCAAGCTGGGCCTCCAAAGACCCCGCTGTCTCCGTCTGCGGGCGGTGCAGAAGCCTTGCCAGGGCAGACCTCTTCTGCCTCCTCGGCTCAGTGCGTGCACTCTCCTTTGATGATACAAGCGTGTGGCCTTCTTCTAGCACAGCTGCCAATCGCATTTCACCTTCCTATATACACTGAGGCAGCACGCATCATAAAAAAAGATTGTTGGTGGTTAACCGATCCTACCAAGCAATCGAGAGATCTTGATGCTATCTTTGGTTACTCAACTTGGGACCCAAGTTGGGGSACTCGGGATGACACAGCCACTGTCATTGGTGAGCTTTTTTGCCCGAGTCACTGGTGTTTTCTAGATGAYATCGAGTGTTCTCATGCATGTCTATTTGCGACGTGTATTATCAACTATTTCATCTTGTTGCTCCGTCTCTGTTTAGATAGTGTTTTATTTTTCCTATTGCATGTACACTCATGATTATTCTTTGGACATGATTACAGCGAATACTCTGACACTGTTGCACACATTACAATCCAATCTGCCATTTGAATGGCTTGAGGGTATGCACTCCGTCATCACACAGCAGAGACCATTTGTCTCCGTGGTGCATCTACGATTGGCTTACAGGATAATGGGACCCCTGTTACCTCGTCTGCTCATCTCACGTCCATTATTCGCTAAGGTACTAGCTTTGCCTAAAATATTTTTTGAAAATCTTGTATAATACACAGCWTACGCATAAGTTTTGAAGTTCTTTGAAGTTTAATTTGTTTTTGAATATTTCAGAGTGATGTTGGTAGGTTGGTTAAAATGACTCACAAGATGTGCGAGTTGGACACTGATATGCTAGTATGGATGATCCGCGTTATATGCAGACCCTTGCACTTCTCTTCACCATCTTGGCAGATGTATTCGGTCGCAATTCTCAAGTTCCTTCAGCAAGTGACGCTACTGATATTGCCGACCTTGTTGATTTCTTGTAAGTCCTTCGTCAACGCTTTGATGCATTTCTTGGCACTATTCGTAGATAATGTTAAGCGTGGCTGATTGAAATKATCACTTATGTGGTCTTGCATTTTGTTATCAGTTATTTTCCAACCTCATTTTCCATTTCACTGGCACTCTTTCGTTTGACGACTCCGTCATCGTGTCTCAATACGCTTCTCATGTTCAACCTTTTGATTTTGTTGTGGCCAACGCAGGCATCATGCCGTGATGATGGAAGCGCAAGCGCCAGGGCAAGCTGAAAGACGACCTAGACCTGAGACACTTGTGCTATGCTCAAAAGCTGTTGAGCGGTTACGCCCGGATGTGCAAGCCCTGTTCCGGCATCTCAGTCCTGATCCCGCCTCCTCCATCTATGCTGCTACTCATCCCAAGCTGGTTCAAAGACCATCATCCTCATCTCTWATGGGTGGTGTCATGTAATAAATGTTCATTATTTCTTCGTATATATCTTAAAGGCTTGAACACAGGATAGACATGTCTCTTCATGGATTGCGGTTATCAAACTAGTCTGTAAATGATTAAACAGAGATTCGWGTATTGTGCGTTGTTGATCACGAAAGCAATGAGTCAGCCTTCGAATTTTGCTACTSGTCTGTTGAAARCTCGCAAGTCCGTCGTGCCATTGTTTTCCTCAGTGCTGATTCAAACGAATGAATGGCAGCAGCACAATTTGTGYTGAACAGATTGCTAGGCAGGTACAAAAAAGAAAATGGTAAAAGAGTAGCGTCCCTTTTCTGTCGCTTCTAAYTTACTGTACCGTACAGTACTACGTGCAGTTTGGATGCAATTGCGTAGGATTTGAATTCGATCCAAGATAATGAGCATGGAATCCTTAGGTGAAGAATTGTCCTTCAGCATTCTTGAATAATTCAAAGTACTCAAATATTAGGAAGCTTCCTCTTAAATTCCAAGAAACTACACTGATTTGTCCAAATGTGTGTGACACTAATTTACAAAAATTACAGTATTTTGAATTAGTGCAGTTTGAAATATTTCTATATTGTACCACTTTCCACAAAAATAAAATTTTGTGGTGACACTAGTTTTCTAGGTGATGCTAATCATCAAGCAATATATGGCAAAAATCGACAAGCAAAGGGCTGTACAATTTAATCCACCAGTTCCTATTCAATATGGAATTTCCATATTGAATAGGAACTGGTGGATTATTTAATTTCCATATTTAATATTTAATTCAATACTGAATTTGAACTGCACTTTGAGTTTGAATTAGCTAAACTTGATGACATACATACAACATTGGCAAAATTTACCTTCATTTTCTTCTTACCAAGTCTAGAAAAAAAAAAAATTTCAAATATCAAAAATATTAATTACAATCTTCAATTACATCAAAGCTTCAACCTTAATTTTTCATCCTCAAGTGAAATGTATCCAAATGAGTATTTAGATATCTCAAATGAATTTCAATCTTTTTACCTACTACTGATAGTAAATTACAAGCCCACAAGAATGTGTCACAATAGTCTCGAAACCCATAAGAATGTGTCATAATAGTCTCGAAAGTTGGTGTTCAAGTATAAAATGTCATCAGAGGTTTTGAAACATTGCAAGTTCATTCCACCACTATTTGTCATATGAGCATCTTGAAGGCTTTGTACACAGAGAGCCTTGAGTAAGAGCCAAAACTTCTATTTAGTCTAGACTCTTGCTTAGAATGGGGATACCAATGACAAAAGTGTACCTTCAGAAATTAGTGACATTTTATGACAAACCTATGTTTAGTACTTCGAAAGTTTATAACTTCTTCATGAGGTGTCCAAATAATGCATGCTAAAACGTGTTAGAATCATCATTCATTAGCACTTTGAAAGTTCATAACTTATTCATACAGTGTCCAAATAATGCATGCTAAAATGCGTTAGAATCATCATGCAGTTGTCAACCAGACCCATAGTGAACAAGGAACTGCACTAAGACGGACTTTTTGAGTAAGGTAAATAATCAAAATTCCTCTGAGTAGCCCTCCTCCCCCTTCAGTCCGTAGCCGTTAAATTGGTGTATGATGTTAACAATGCTCACTCAGTCGCTAATAGTTGCAATTCATGATGCTTTCAGGTGCACATACCTCACAACAAAACAAAACAACGACGTTGCAGATGTAAGCTACGATCATCTATTTCCAAGCAACCTCTGATGTAGTTTACGGTCACTTTCAGATACCTCCCACGAGTTGAGAGACTCCGTTCGAAGACATTCCTGGTTCAATTGCTCGGAGAGGAGATGGAGCTAAGGAGTTCAAAAAAGAGAAAGATTCCAGCAGTCGATCCTGTTGCCGATCAAACTCGACACGAGGAATCGGTGACAGTAAGCAGATGGACCCGAGATGCCACGGGACGACTCCGTAGTAATTCTGTTGCGGAGAATTTGAGGGTATCAGTCTCAAACGGCACGAAGAGGCCTCCAGGCCGACCTCGCAAAGCTGTTGCACCCGAAGGTCCGAGGATCGTAGCGAAGGAGGAAGAGTCGACAATTGAACCTGCTCCGTCGTCGCCTACGACAGAACCTGACTTCGCAATTGCTGACCCAATTGTTGAAGACGCCTCAACTGTTGGACCAGCGCTTGATCATCTTCACCTCGAAGATCCGACGATCGCAGCGACGGAGGAAGAGTCGACAATTGAAGCTGCTCCGTCGTCGTCTACGACAAAACCTGACTTTGTAGTTTCTGACCCAATTGTTGAAGACGCCTCAACTGTTGGACTAGCGCTTGATCGTCTTCAACTCGAAGATCCGAAGATCGCAGCGACGGAGAAAGAGTCGACAATTGAACCTGCTCCGTCGTCGCCTACGACAGAACCTGACTTTGCAATTGCTGACCCAATTGTTGAAGACGCCTCAACTGTTGGACTAGCGCTTGATCATCTTCAACTCGATGTTGCGAACGATCAAGGGCATTCATCGTTTCTTTACGAGACTTGCATTTGCAGAACGTGAACATCGCCATTGCCACAGGAAAGTACTTCTCAGGAGCATCAATTCTGGAGTGACCCATTTGATGAAACGTATATAAATCTACTTTTGGAATTGTCACCCGCAATGGAAATAGACCTTCCGAATGTCGCGAATGATGACAATGATGCAGATTGCGAAGAGCCGCGGTTGTGGAGCTGGACAGCTAGTGAATTCCTGCGTCACTCGGTATTCAATTGACAACAGTTGCATTGATTTCTCTGATGAAGCTTTCATTCAAGAGAAGAATTTCAATAGTCGGAGAGAAATCAATGCTGCAGTGAACTTGAAATCCTCGATCGATGATGTGCACCAGCCGACCGACAAAATTCTGAGATCATCAGATTTCTCTTAAAAATTCAACACACTAGTCAACTGGAGTACATTTTTTCATCTTGRAAATTGACTACCAACAAGCAATGTATGGCAAAAATTTACAAGTAGTGGCCTTACTTCCGCATTAATCCACCAGTTTTTGTTCAAGATTTCTGTAATTATATTCTAAGCATGACACAAGACTCACAGTGAATATTTCTAAGGATGTCAAGTTCAAAATTATAAAAACTTTGTACTTGCCCTTGTCATCAAGTTTTGATGACCACCTACTTGCAACATGGGCAGTTTGTTATTAACAATTTAGAAATTATAATATTTAAAATATCAAAATAAGTGGATGAAATAAGATTTCAACTAAGGGAGAGGCACCCAATGGCGTCATGCACCTAATGCAGTCAGATTCTACAGAGCATAATCATTTCAGACTATAAATGTAGTACATAGCTTGTTTCTTTGACCTAAAATAATAAACAATCTACAGTCCCGCTACATTTACTTTCTAAAATGAATGCATGATCTAGAAAGGGACCATTTTGGCAAAGTATCTTGGTAATAGGACTCATTCTTTTAGAGTTAATCCCTTATCCTGAACCCTATGACTAAGGTAGTCAGCTAAAATCATTTGTCATTTGTATGGCAAAGTAGTCATTTGATTGCATGAATTTTTAAAGTTTCCTTGAAATGCATTTGTTGAAGACTTTTAGTCCTTGGTGTCTTTAGTGGGTTGTGGACCGAGTCCATAGTCATGTTGAAGAGCTTSATTTTCAAGCACAAGTTTCTCAATGACAAATCTATGCCAATCTTTGTATGACAACTACACTATAACTATCTAAAGTGATGGTCCTGTCCACCCCCCAGGCCCCTTAAATCTCTCCCCCCGCCAAAAAATTGCCAGCCGTTCGATTGGGGGGAAAAAATTGTACCCCCCTCAAAGAAATACTTATATCCATTGGAACAAATATGAATACACATATGAATACTACTAAATAAAAATACAAATACTACTAAATACATATACAACTGAATATGAATACGGTTGATTACTGAATGTTCGTCCCATATTGTTTGAAGTCCCTTGCCCCCTCCCAAAATTACAAGAGAGGAGGGAGGGGGGTATTTGAATTAAAAAATTTAAATTTAATTTTTTAAATTCAAACCCCCCTTCCCCCTCTCAAAATTTTTATAAAATTTAATTTAAATTTTTTAGGAGGGGGAAGGGGGTGTTGAATTAAAAAAATTAAATTTTTTTAATTTACTCACTGTATCACTATACACTAAACACAATGAGTAGGCAGTCACTGCTGGTATAAGGTACTCACTATAACTTCTATATGACTATTTTACAACTACTCTAAACCTAAATTGCATGCATGCATAGGGTGATTGCAAGAAAGACCCCCCTGTTTTTGTAGCGTTTGACATAGTACTCATGTTTTTTTCGGGAGTACTGTAAAATTAGAGAAACAATTTTTAAAAAATGTGAAAAATATATTTAATGTATACACCTATAAGAAGAAGGTACCCTATGAAGGAAAAGCGTAGGAAAATTTTCTAAGTAGGAAAACTAGAAAAGTGCAAAATTTCATGAAAATAGGTGTTTTGATGTTTTAATTTGTAGAAAATAGGAAATGTAATTTTTTTTTAAAACTAAAAATTGTCATTTTGGGAGAACTTTATGATAAAGAGATTTCACCAAAATAATTATCTTAAAACCATCTTGAATGTTCAGAAGTGCACGCGCAGGAGAGCCATGTTAGCACGCATGTAGAAGACATACAATAATGTTTTTTTAAATTTCCTTTGTCAAATGCATGCTCACCTAGTGTGGAAATAGACCACAAAAATTTCAGCTGTAGATCATTAATTTTGGGCACTCCCCAGTACTAAAAACTTCTAAACTACAAAACATGACAAATTAGCTAAATTTAAATTTAAATATAAAATGATTTTTTTAAATTTCTAAAAAATGAGGAATCTAATTGCTATCAAGCAAGACATCTCCAATAAAATTCTCAAGTTAATTGGGCTCATACTTCAAAAGTTATAGTGGATGGAAACTCCGCAATTTGAATTGTGATGCAAAATAGTACTAGTCTTTCTTGCATTCACCCCATACTAATATGCCTTGTACGGTTGCCACAACAACACAACCATTGCAATATCCCTTGTAATTGCTACGAAAGTGATGGATTAGTCATCCTTAATCTTCTTTTATAAAATAATACAAAAATAAAAGTATTATCCTAAATTTTGAATTAATAAAAAAATTTAAGTTCTTTATTTTTTCTACTGTGAGTTGGAATGCCACAAAACAAAGTTTGTGCACACCCTGTCAAAGACTTTCCAATAGTTCCATAAATGCGACTAGAGGATGCATAGTTTTGGAGATCTTATCATAATAAACAAAGAAAACTGACTTATTTGATGTATATACTAGTATAACTTATGTTGTTGCGATAATATATAATAGAAAAAAATTAATGTATTTTCTAATTTGTAAAAACTTGAGATTCAATATCTTTTCAGTTGTGTTTTAGAGTTCTATGAAGAAAGTCCATCCACCCCTCTTTGTGGAGAGCATTCCAATCAGGGGAAACATTGGGTTCTGAAGATTTCACCGCAAGAAACAAATAAAATAAACAAARCAACGTCATGTTAAGTAAAGATGTACAATTTAACCCCTTAAGGTCCGGGCATCCAAAAAGTGGATGCACTTTGGTCAATCTCGATTGCAATTTTCAAAATAACTATTTTTGAAATCTGATTTAGACTAAGAAAATGAATCTTTAAATTTTTTGTTTCTACCCCATTTTAAAATTTTGGAAAACGTCAAAATTGAAAGAGTTATTGCAATTGAAAACTCCATGTGTTAAAATCCAAATAACACAATATGGTGTGTTTTTTATTCATATTTATGAAATTATGTTTCCCATTCTACCATTCATTTATGGTAAAAATTATAGACTATTCTAAAGTATACTGTAATTGATATGATTTTATTTCCACCTTTAGCCTTAAAAATTCACAATAATTTGATTTTTCCATCAAAATTATTGAAAAAATACAAAATAAATAGAAAGTGCCTTTTTGCAATAGAAAAAAATATAAAAAATTTATATGTCAATGAAATAAAAGGATAAATTTGGTTTGACAATTGAATTTGACTTCAAGGTGTTTATTGGGGTTGTTTTGGGTGTAAAAAATAAAACAAGCAATTGAAAATTTTTCACAATAATTTCCATTGCTACTTGTTCCTCTTGAAAAAAATTCAAATAATTTGGGTTGTTTTTGTTATTTTTGCTCCTCTATGTTCAATTTTTGCAACAAAAATTATAACAATTACAATTTGTCACAAAATAAATTGACCTTTCTCACAATGGTATAGATTTCAAAGTTATAAGTAACAAAAATATAAGATTATTGTTTGAAGACATTTTCTAACGTTGAATTTAACTTAGACATGATGTTTGACCATTTCACAACGGATCACATCCTTTAAGTGTTAAATAAGGAAATACCACGTGTTACAAATTAATTTATATATAGTCATTCATCAAGCATCCAAAATTGTTTGTATTATCAAAATATTCACTATTCCATAAAAGAAAAAATTGGGACTCCCCTACCACTTGGTTTAATCCATGGCTGAGCATTATGAGAATCCCAAGAGATGGACTAACATAAATGGCAGGTGGGGCCTGAGTTCTGAGTTAGTATTATACTTGTGAGATTAACTTGTGCATGGATCCGGAGAACGTGTAGGTTAACTCCTAAAGGACCGAGGCACATTCTGGGCAGAAATCGTCAAAAATCGCCACTTTTTAGGGCAACAAGAAAAAAATTAAAAAAGAAAGTTTGTTTTAAAAATTCAACCGTAAAAAATTGTACTCGAATTTTTTAGGAATGTGTCAAAAGAATTTCAAAAACTTTGATCACAAAAATTGAAAGATTATAATGTTTGAAGTTAGGTGAAAAAGATTCTTTCCAACCTTGCCCGACACGGGGCCTAGAAACCTTAACTCCTTCTAGAATGATGGTTAACGAGAGTTAAAGCAGACTTCTTCTAAAGAGATCATTCAAGAGTTGATTGTGTTTTTAAGGAAGCTAAACTCCTTAAAACAAGTTTCAATAAATTTCCATAGGAAGAGAATTGGATTTGGCATCTAACCCAAGTCGTTTCATATTTTTCTGACCTTCAAGGAATTTGTTACAAAGTTTTGAAGTTGTAATGCAAAGGCCACTAAAAGTGACCACCTCCTAAAATGTACACTGCTAGGACATTGAAGAAAGAAAAATGTACCTTTGTATCATGATCACTTTTAGAGCATGGGTGCTTTAAAAGCAGACTACCTTAGTTGAGTTGTAGGGCAACTAAGCAACTTGGGACGTAGTGACTTAGAAAGTTGTTACATGTGGTATCATCACCATTCATGTTGTCATTCATCTTGTTTGTATTATCACTATTCCTAAAAAGTTTGGAATCTAGGGTAGAATCACCCATTGCTAACCAGGGATCCATATCCAACATATAGGTGTAGCTATTTCCAACCAAGGTGGAACCAATTTCCAACCAATTAAAGCTTGGAATGTGTTATTTACTCCTTTTCCAAATCCCAAATAATAAGTTGATGACACATGATTCAAAGTAGTGAGTGGGAAAGTAGTTCTTGAATGGTCGGAATAAAAAGACTATATATTGGTAATGGGTTCAAGCCAATTGTTGGCTTCTAAAACTAGTAGTAATTTGAATTCAAGGAAAAAAAACACAAAAAATTAACAATCTCTGTGATTTCTATTTCCTACATGGAAATTTTTTTACATTGCCTTAAATTGCTTCTAAACATGTACAAAAGTGCTGAAGTGGTAGACTATGGATGGTTCTACCATAAGTTTTGGAATGTCCACGTCAATCAAAGTGATGTTTAGATTGAAGTCAATGTCCAATGAAGTGNCAATGAAGTGGTAGACTATGGATGGTTCTACCATAAGTTTTGGAATGTCCACGTCAATCAAAGTGATGTTTAGATTGAAGTCAATGTCCAATGAACATTCAAATGTTGTTGAACATATATAATATTTTATGGTACAAAGTCAAATAGTATGTATACTTCAGGGGGAATCTTGAATATTTGAAAGTTAATCAATTAACCTCTAAAAGTCTACAATGTTTTAAGGTCAAAAAAGTACTTCAAATACTTTTATCCAAAGCAAGGCTAAAATTTCAACTTTATATACTTTTAACAATTAAACCACATGAATTATTAGTTGATTTGATCAAGCACACCCTCCAAATATTTTACGATGGAAATCCCCACCAATTGCAAAATTATTGTACATCAACTTCAAAAATTAACTTTCTCATAGGTGAATTTTGATGTTTTTTAAAGAAAACCTTTTGGGTTTTATAACTTGTGCATTTTTTCAAAGTATTGGAAAATGGATTAAGACAATCTAGAAAAAATCTCATCAAAAAAATTTCATATTCATATTTTCAAAATTTACAAAGCAAATATAATGAAATATAAATTGCTACTTCCTCCATCCTCAAATAAATTTGAATTTTCCAAGTATACTTGCCCAAAATTAAATTCAAAATTGGCTCTCCACAACTTGATGGGCAAAAATAGAAGCTAGTCCGAGTTCCCTAWAGTAAAAGAATTTGCAATTCCACGCTCCAAAGACTATATAGCAATTCAATCATTGCAAACATAATCAAAATGCAACCTCTAACCAAGCATAGGCAAAGAATTCAACTTACAATTATACAAAAACTACAAGTAATAAATCTCCTATTGAGAATTTTTTGGACTTGAATCACAAGACATTGTTGGAATTGAATACAAAGGATGTCAATGGACGTCATTCCACCAACATTGCTTGGCAAAGAATAAAAATTAATACCAGTGGAGAAAAAATCCAAGTTTACCACTTGTTTTCAACATGTGCAGTTTCATTGTTGAGTTCAGTTCTTTCATACCTAATGGGGCTTAGTAGAAGCTACAATAACTTCTCAATCTCTTGAAAATAGGAACTACTCACGTGGTAATCTAGCCATTTTCATAAAAACCTAGATTTATTTTGGGACTGAGATAGCCTATGAACTTTAACATGAAATTGAGAATTAGGTCTATTCCCTATCCCTTAGGCACTTAGGAATTTAGAAAATTCTCTCCAAAGACGAGGTGGCTAGAATTACCTAGCTTGTAGAAGATATGTTTTATTTTATTTTTGAGTCTTCAACAATGCTTTGTACATACATGTAAAAATGATTGGCAAAGACTATTTTATGTAACCAATTGAAGGCAACCAAAGTAGAGAAAGTCTTTGGAATGGTCCAATTTGGCCCTACGGTGCTTCTCCTTAGGGATAATAGAAACCATGCTCAAATTGTTACTCCTACCAAGTTCCATTTTCTATTTTGCACAACATACATTTAGGCCCTTATAAATCATCACCTTCATCCCCCTAATCTACAACTTGTGAAAGTTGAAGAGTTCATTGAGGTAACCAATGAGAATTCAAGCATTTCATGCTTCATGCTTGAAGGGTGGTTGTTTAAGGAGAGTCTAGTAGCATGAGTAGGTACTTTATGCTTTCAAATTTCATAGAGCATTGTATGAATATAAGAACATTACAAAACAACTTACATTGATTTTCTCTCAAGGAAACATCACTTGGACCATTCACCTAGTAAGGTATATGCTCTCATAATCATCAATGTTTACAAGACAAAGTATGCATTTGGACCTAGAAACAACAATAAAACCTAGATATTGATAATGCAAGGTGTGCATAAGCAGATAGTACATGAAACTCTACTATATATTGATTTTTGGTACACCTACACACCATCAAGTTTGATAAATCATAATTTATTCATAAAATGACCAAATAATGTATACTAAAGTGTTTTAGAATCTTCTTTCTCCTCCCAATAATATCCAATATAAATCATGTTTAAAAATAGTGATTATGCCCACTTGCTACTATTAGTCTCAGTTATAGATGCACTTTCCTTAGGGGCAAAAAAATAGCATTTTAGGGGTCTTGAACTTTACATGTCCAGTTTATACCAAGGCCAAATCCAAATATCTTTGAAATTATCAAAGCAGTGATTACTAGAGATAAGACTAGAAGGATGGGCATGGTCCAAGCTAAATTTCATTTTAGCCTTGGGCCATGCCATTTTTCATGGATGAGAAGTTCACTTGGAAAATTGGAATTCTACATGGGCAAAATAGATAATGATATGCCAATTTGAAGGAGCTTTAGGTTTCTTGCCTACCTTTTTCACATAGGCCTAATGGAATTCTAGAAGACCAAGACGAGACAAAATCTCACAACCATAGATTTTGTCTATTAAATTGACCTAGTGGTTCACAATGTCAAATTTAATAATAACACTTGAAGAAATTTGCTTTTGCCTCAACAAAATCTACATGACGTTTTGCATTTGCCTCAACAAATACGTCATGTAGATTTTGTTGAGGCAAATGTAGATTTCTTCTAGTGTTATTATTAGATTTGACATTGTAAACCACTAGGTCAATTTAATAGACAAAATCTATAGTTGTGAAATTTCATCTTGTCTTGGTCTTCTAGAATCCCATTAGACCTATCTGAAAAAGGTAGGCAAGAAAACTAAAGCTCCTTGAAATTGGCATATCATTATCTATTTTGCCCTTGCAGAATTCCAAGTGAACTTCTCATCCATGAAAAATGGCATGGACCGAGGCTAGAATGGCGGAATTAAGCTTAGGAGATCCATTCCATCCCCTAGGTTCAAACCTCCCCAGAATCTCCCCCTGCGGCCCCGTGATTGGTTCGCGGGTGAGCGGGTAAGATAACTGGGCCGACGCGAGCCGTGCGAGCAGGGGAAGCCTGGAAGCCACAAGCTCGCGACTCGCCGTCACTCTCCTCCGACGCGAGAGAACCCACCGTGGCCATCGCCCCAATCTCATCGCCAATTACCCAAATTCGCAAAGCCAAGCCAAGCTAGAAGCCAGACAGCTTGAGCTTGTTCTTTCCGCTATGGCGTCGCTCTCTGCCTCGCACGCGCTGGCCACAACCCCGCTGCCGCTCGTCGCCTCATCCAGTTCCTCTACCCGYCGTGGTGGTCCTGTCGTGGTTTCCGCCGTCGCAGATGGCGCTTCACAGCCCAAGCTCGCGATGATCTCGCGACGCCACGCGGCCGTCACGTCGCTCACCGCGCTCTCCGTCTTCCTGTTCTCGCATCCCGCGCACGCACGCGACATTCCGTTCTTCGGATTGAAACCCAAGAAACTGGCCGACCAGGTCAGTTGGGAGGCATTTGGGGGGATTTCGTGGGGTTGGGAGGATGGGGGCAATATGGGGAGCTTGGGGTCTTGGCTGTGGATGCTCTGCGTTGGTGTGCACGTGGTTTGTTCGGGACGAGGGAGAGCTTCTCTTGATTTTGAACCCTTTCGTACATTCTCTTCATGGAATCTAGACTGCAATTACACTCGTTTGTTGGTGGCATTGCTGGAGATTGATTTCGAAATTAGGGAGGGATTAAGAGTAGGGCTGGGGTTGTAGTTCATGTTTGTTTCGTAGCTGAAAAGGGACGAGGGATGTGTTTTRAGTTTGTAGGTTTTTGGTTTGTGGGGCTGAGCTTTTGCTTTTAGAGTTTACATTTCATGGTGACTAGGAGCATGATAATGTGACTTTGACCTGAATTAGTGCTGTCCGTTTTATTAACTTTTCCTTTGAAGTGATAGGAGTTTTGTTTTGAGGTTAATTTCGTTGCTTGGTAGCATACTGTCATTGATTAGATATGAGAAAGAATCTTGAAAAGTATCGAAGGTATTCCTGGCGATATTGTATCTGTAGGTTTTGAACATGACGGATATTGCAGATGATTTGCTCAATTTTTTTCCTGTGTTTGTGCTTGCATTTTGGTATTCAGGTAGTTCAAGAAGTGAAGGATCTGGTCAAGGAAGGAGAAGGCGCAATTGCAGGTGCCGTGGCCGAGTTCCCTGGCACTGCTGGGCCGAACATTCCTAGTTTCTCAGGAGAGGGTTTGTCTCCTGCAGTGCAAGCTGGCACAGTTGCTGGTGCAGGGGTAGTTGGAGTGCTCATTGCTTCTACTTTGGTGAATTCTCTTGTGACCCCTGCGAAGTAAAACATCCAAACTTTTGTGTATATTGCGCACTGCGGCCTTCATTTGGATCTTGTCTTTCATTGAAATACATTGAGTTTACAGGGTTAGATATAATATTAAGTAGTTTGGAGTCATTTCGGCATATGCCGCGGTATTGGTGATTGCTCTTGAAGGAGAGGAGTCGGAGTTYT
Organism: Pleurozium schreberi; assembly: GCA_006891605.1. Taxonomy (NCBI): domain Eukaryota; kingdom Viridiplantae; phylum Streptophyta; class Bryopsida; order Hypnales; family Hylocomiaceae; genus Pleurozium; species Pleurozium schreberi. Next base: position 32,523 of record VACF01000428.1, on the reverse strand, counting down.
CAYGTAGTGTACTCTTGCTAGCACCTTTCGGAGGAAATCTTGGAACCTTTTTTTCTCATAATGAGTTCATTTGGAAGAGCTCATCCTTTCCAAATAAAGGAACTTACTGCCAATTGTTCATGCGATTGTGATCAAGTTTCTTCATGTCCTCTGAATCATTTCAATGCTTTTGMACACAAACACAACTTACTTAAGTGTAGCACCATTCTGCTCGTTTCTGTTGGAGCCTTTGAATGACAGCCTGCTGCATCTGATCGTTGACGAAGGTGACATGAGTTCTTCTAGAAATTTGATTGCCTGCAGGTGGTGACTTGTAAGTTGCAACAGGAATGGCTTCACTTCATATGCGAAGCAGTCCAACCCTAAAATATTCCTTGTATCAAATTTCCTTGTATCAAGTACACTGATTTGTTCTAATGGTGTGCGTGACAAGAATTTATCAAAGTCACTCTATTTTGAATTATTGCAGGTTGGAATGTTATTGTACGGAGTACTATTTTCCACAAAAATGAAATTCTGTGGTAGCATTGATTTTGTAGGWGATGCTAATTCCTCCCCCCCTCCCCTTTTCACTAATAGAATGAATTAGTGGAGTGTTAGCTACCATCAACGTAATTGGCAACTATCTTTTTTTCTTGAAATTATGTGGATAAATGAAATTCTATTGTACTCAAGCAAATAAATAGTATCATTTCTAACTTAATGACTTTATTCAAAATGGGTTTGTGTGAATTATGTACAATTTATGATGGAGTCCTTGATACATTAACCCCTAAATGTCCAAGGCCTGTTTTCAGCTTCTAGAAATTTGAATGAAAAAAACAACATTTTGATAAATTGTATCAAATTTTTTGAATTGTAGCCGTACAAATTTAAACTAGACATGTTAGACATTACATTGGAAAAGAAAACATAGCAATATCACTTATGAGTTGAAAGATTATAATGTTTAACAAAGAGGGTGTTAAAACTAAAAAAAATTCAATCCACTTTTTGCATGGTGAATCTAAAAAGTTTGTCAATCATAATCTCTAAGATTATAGGGCCTAGCATGTACAACCCCATAGCTTCTCAAAATCTACTCTACATTTTTCTTAAATGAATTTCTTATGCAATTTTGTCTCCAAGATCTAGAGTATTTGAGGTTCGTTTTCAAGAGGCCTCAACTGACTAGGAAAAGTCAAAATTACATAGGGTACCCTTGTACAAAATCTTGAGTAGAAAAATTAGTCATTTATTTTCTAGATCGGATTTTTGACGCTAAAGCTAAACCTTAATAGGCATCTATGAAAAATACAAACTACTAAAAATAGCAACTTAATTAGGTTTTCTTCAACTTCAAAGTTTTGTCGACACCTCATTTGGGTGCCTTGGATTTTGAATTATTGCAGGTTGGAATGTTATTGTACGGAGTACTATTTTCCACAAAAATGAAATTCTGTGGTAGCATTGATTTTGTAGGAGATGCTAATTCCTCCCCCCCTCCCCTTTTCACTAATAGAATGAATTAGTGGAGTGTTAGCTACCATCAACGTAATTGGCAACTATCTTTTTTTCTTGAAATTATGTGGATAAATGAAATTCTATTGTACTCAAGCAAATAAATAGTATCATTTCTAACTTAATGACTTTATTCAAAATGGGTTTGTGTGAATTATGTACAATTTATGATGGAGTCCTTGATACATTAACCCCTAAATGTCCAAGGCCTGTTTTCAGCTTCTAGAAATTTGAATGAAAAAAACAACATTTTGATAAATTGTATCAAATTTTTTGAATTGTAGCCGTACAAATTTAAACTAGACATGTTAGACATTACATTGGAAAAGAAAACATAGCAATATCACTTATGAGTTGAAAGATTATAATGTTTAACAAAGAGGGTGTTAAAACTAAAAAAAATTCAATCCACTTTTTGCATGGTGAATCTAAAAAGTTTGTCAATCATAATCTCTAAGATTATAGGGCCTAGCATGTACAACCCCATAGCTTCTCAAAATCTACTCTACATTTTTCTTAAATGAATTTCTTATGCAATTTTGTCTCCAAGATCTAGAGTATTTGAGGTTCGTTTTCAAGAGGCCTCAACTGACTAGGAAAAGTCAAAATTACATAGGGTACCCTTGTACAAAATCTTGAGTAGAAAAATTAGTCATTTATTTTCTAGATCGGATTTTTGACGCTAAAGCTAAACCTTAATAGGCATCTATGAAAAATACAAACTACTAAAAATAGCAACTTAATTAGGTTTTCTTCAACTTCAAAGTTTTGTCGACACCTCATTTGGGTGCCTTGGGCATTTAGGGGTTAAATACATTGTTGACATTCAAAGGTTACACCAAGATGCAAAAGATCATGTAAATTCTAAGAAAGCTTTGATTCATTGCATGAAACTCTATAAGCTCTAACACAAAAATTCTACAATTCATTATTGGGAACCAAACTTAGTCCCTTTYAGTTGTTGTTAGAGCAATTCTAGTGATTTGTCTATAAAGCCCACTATGGTATTTTTGGATGAAAAGTAAGCAATAAATGTGTAGTCCCACCAAAAATACTCTCTTTGGCACAACAAACATTGCATTTTTGTGGTTGATTTGGAACCGTCTACTAAATGCTACTCTCTCCGTCCTAAAATGATCTTCTTGTTAGACAAAATGTTGTAGATTAAGCTTGAAAATAACGATTTTTTGGATCCATTTTGAATTGTGATTAGAATACAATGTTCTCCTTTTGTCCTACAAATTTGAGTTCCAAAGTCTTTTCCAAAATGTAGTTTTGGAGTATTCAAACGTAGAATTTTTGGAGGCATTTTTGAGAATTACCGGTGGCCACACAATTTCTCATTGTAAATTCTTCATTTTGTAGGACTATGTATAATTTTGGATGGAGATTTGACCCTTACCACATGACCTATAGCTGTAGCCCAATACTTGTAGCCATGAGCATGTGGCCAAGCACCATGTATCAATCAACCTGTGATTGTTAACCTCTCGCTATTGTCATGTGGCCCTTAGAGTATGTGTGGCATCCAAAATGTGTGGCATTGACTATTTTGATTTGTGTTTCATCCCCTCCTTCTTGGAACTGCCACTATCTCCCTTCTTCCTACATCATAGGTGAAACTGGAAGGTCATTTTGGAGCAAACAAATGAGGGGAATCGGAAGATCATTTTGGAGGCAGTACTATTCATCTTGAAAAAAGCAGATGAATGATGAGATTCTTTTGCTTCTCTACGGCTAAAACACTTGCCATTATTTAAAAGTTAAAATAACAAGTAGCATGGATAAGACATAAATTCTTAACCAAATGAGGGGCACTAAGAATGCTACACCTAAAAGTAACACTTATTGGTACTATGCCTAATTACTCTTATTAAGTTGTTTAGATTTTCATATATAGTCTAGTTGGCAAATGAAAGCACGGTCCAATGCACCAAAGAACGCAGCATTGCAGTATGGAAAAGTTATTACGGGTCAAAATTTGTTTCTGAAAGTTTGATTTTGGAAATGTACACAAACTATAGATGGCGCTTTAAGGTTAGATGCGCTTTTGGGTGTACCCACTTTATTATATCCCACTCATCTTGCAAGAATTACTTCATATTGCCCTTCTAGGTATTCAAGAAAAATTATTCATGATGCCAAGGCCTTCAAAAGGCCTTCAAATGGCAAGGTTAAGATAGGATTGAGGGCTTCAGAAGGCGAGGGTCAAGGTTGATGATATTATTAGCAAAATTAAGGAAAATACAATCCTAGTGATTTTGTGATTTTCAAACACTTTAGTATTTTGTAATCTTTTTGTAATCTTTTACAAATTTTCAAAGTTGGAAACACATGGTAGCCTGTACGTAGTACTAGACTCACTTTGAATGGGCATTTTCAAAGCAAGAAATGCCTCAATTCTCGTTCTTAACTTAAAAAACTCCTCGCCTCCCATTGGTAGCATCTAAAAAGTTGTGTTGATTTTTCTTGTTTTTTATTTTTTGAAACATACGACCTTAGTTGTGTTGATTTTGAGTCAAGAAGTGTTGAAAAAAAACTAAGAAATAACCGCGGTACAGGCGAGGAAGACGAGAAGGGAGATTGAAGTCGAATGAATGAAAAAGCGAAAAGTCGCGGTAAATGTTTCCTAGCCACCCACAGCAGTCATGGCCGGGTAGCTCCCGCAGAAGCGTTCTTCGTTATCCGCTGGGCCGCAAGCAATTGCGCCCGATGCACCTTATCTCTCCATCTCTCTCCTCTTCACCAATTCCTCCATTCCTCTCTTGCAGTTGTGAATMTCCTCGCAGTCACCCAATTCTCCAATTCCCCAATTCGTGAAGTTTCGTGGAGTTTCAGCAATGGCAGCGATGGCGGCCATGGCGACGAGCTCCACCGCAGTGGTAGCTTCTCTTCCTTCAGGTTTGCGCTCCACGGGATTCGCATCCCGGCAGGCAATGGTTCACTTTAGCAAKCGATTWTCCGTAGAGTCTGTTGCTCGCAAAGCCCTTGAAGTTCGCGCCGGCCTTGCTCCTTTGTCTGAGCTTGAAGGCAGCGTGAAGCATGCCATCCGCARTGTCAAGGACGCGGCATCTCAAAGCGCTTTGATGAAGCAGGTTTCCTTCTTRGCCTTTAACGCCCTCATGGTGATGCCCGCACTGGCCGAGGAGATCGAGAAGGAGCCCAAGGGCAAGATCTTCGACTTCAACTTGACCCTCCCCATCATCGCCGTGCAGTTTTTGCTCCTCATGGTGGCGCTCGACAACATCTGGTTCAAGCCCGTGGCGAAAGTCATGGACGCGAGGGATGAGAATATCCGAACGAAGCTGCTGGGCGTGCGGGACAACTCTGGGGAGATCAAGAAGATGCAGAGTGAAGCCGAGGCGATTTTGAAAGCGGCCCGGATTGAGACCACGGAAGCGCTGACGAAAACGAAGCGCGAGACGGCGGCCGTGCTGGATGAGAAGYTGCAGGAGTCGAGGGCGAGGATTGAGAAGGAGCTCGCGCAGGCGCTGGCGAATATGGGGGAGCAGAAGGAGGATACGCTGCGGAGCTTGGACAAGCAGGTGCAAACCCTGAGTGAGGAGATTCTCAGCAAGGTGATCCCCTTCAAGGTGTAAAAGCTGGATTGTACCTTAGTCTAGTAGTTTTTGTATGTAGAGGTAGCGATTTGGAAGTCAGACGCGCCGTGCATTGTAGCATTATTCCTCATCAATTCGACGACAAATTTCGGGTTCCGAGTTCGTTTCCTGGTATGTGGAGTCTCGGTGGGAAAGGGGTGGGGGACATTCAATCAGTTTTTCTTATTTTAATTGGTGTATATTACAATTTCGATGGAAAGGAGTGTTGCATTGATAGAGCTGAGGATAGTTTGTCGCTAGGATTCTATGCTCCTGGGGACTGTACCTCATCAGAGTCTTCGAGGGGTATTCTTGTATGAAAGAAAATCTTGTTTTTGCAATCGTTACATTTGCAGATGTCTAAGCATTCGCAATTTATGTCATGTAGGTCAAGAATTTTTTTGTGTTTTCTTCTTCCTTCTTGTTTTCCTTGATGAGCCTCTCTTCCATGTCCTCCGCTTTCTTGTTTTCCTATTCTTGGGATTGAACCTTTATGTCTTTCTTCCTAAAGCAACATTTGTCGAATCCACCATTGGAAAACCTAAACCAATTTSCAGTCTGCGCCTAGTAATGAGGAATTCTCTTCTTAAATCTAAGGCACTAGTTAGTGCACTCAACCATGTACCGAACTTCAAATTTACACCTGTCAATTCCAATACGGTCAATCCAATAGCTTGTTCTTGTTGATTTCACTTGAACATTGTCATTAATTGGTCGTTATTGTAGAATCCTGGGCAATCCGAAGACTTGCACGTCTGCCAATATTCTTATCTTTCAGCATCGTCACTGCAATTGTTGTCAATTGAATACCGAAGCAGGAATTCAGCTCCAGCTCCAGCTCCACAATCTGCAACATTGGTTGGCATTCGCGACATTCGGAAGGTCTATCGTCATCGCGTGTGATAATTCCAGAAGGAGATTTGGATTCGTTTCATCAAATGGGTCACTCCAAAATTGAGAGAACTGTTTTCCTGTGGCAACAACCTTTCCAATGTTCTGCAAATGCAAGTCTCGAAAAGCAACGATGAATGCCCTTGATTGTTCATAACATCATCATAAGAATCCGTCTAGTTGAAGATGAAGCGCTGGTTCAACGCTTGGATCAGTTATTCCAAATGGAATCAGTCTCTGTATGTGGAGCTTCAAATTATTCTCCTCGGCACCAGAATTTTTGAGAGGTTGGTCACTGGGCCGTGGTCTGCTTGGTAGCACCGATTTTGGCGAAGGTAAAGGTGAAGTTAAAGGGAAAAGGTGATTGTGGATTGTGGATTGTGAATTGTAGATTGTGAAATGGACAAAGTTAAATGGAATTTGAACTTGTGCTGAAGGGCAATTGTATCTTTTCATAACAACTACAAACCTATTTGAACTTAAGGTAGAACAGCCCATCATGGTCAAATGACCCATGATGAACACCTAAGGAATGACCCCATGATGTTTTTTCTCAATTTACAAGATTTCAGACCACAATCAATGTCTTACCTAATACCAATATAGTGATTAGTGACCTCATTAGGTACACCCAACTCTTTCAATGTAAATCATTGAAGGAAGTGATTTGAGGCCTCCACATTAGAAAAGTAAGGTGAGCATTATGGATATAGTTGTATGATGGTAGGTATGTTTTTTAGAGACTCCATACTTACCCACAAACTAAAACTCCTCATAACTTTTAGCTCACTAATCCAAATGGAATGGTTCAAATCTTTCCCACTTATATATAATTGTAAAGAACCAATTTCAAATTTTTATTTTTTCAAAAAGTGATTTTTAAAGAAGTTTTTAGGGCTGCTCGGACTGCCCAAAATTCAAAAAAAATTACATATCATGCAATAACTTTTTGACATTGTCATCAAATGTTATGAAAATTGTTGGGCCTTAAAGCTACTCCTTGGACACATGTTGTGTAAAAATTTCAAAGAAAAATAATGAAAAATCCATTTGTAGTGAGTTGCCCAAAATTTCTATGTTGCCAAAAAATGCAATTTGGTCCTTTAGGGGTTAAGCATCAGTAATTGCAATTGAGAATAGATACAATAATATGATAATTTATTTTTATTGTGTCTTATTGGTAAGTGAAAAAAAGATTATAATACACTTTATCATGAATTATTTGGAGTCCGTTGGTAAAAGTTTATTCTAAATTTAGCAATAAACCACCAAACACGATATGCAGTGGTGGAATGATCTTGCAACGTCTGAAGTGCCATTTACAATTGTAGAACATTGAGTCCAGCTTTTGAGACTATTGTAATATACTCTTGTTGGTTAATAATTTATTATTGGGCTTCATGATTAGAATTTGATTGAGGTATCTATAAATTGGATTAAATCCATGTTCCTGCAGGGTAAAACATCAAGGATGAAACTTGAACCCCCTTTGAAGGTTTTAGAAGACTCAAATTGTGACTTCCAATTGTTTTAAAATTTACATGATCTTTCATTATTAAGCATGATTTGAAGTGGTTCGTAATATTTTTGTTTTCTATCTTGCTTCTAATGGGCTYTTTTTCAATTGTCCAAAGTCAAAATTTGAATTTTCTTATGTCTATTTAAGCAAAAAATTTAATTACTTCTAATGATAATATTATCAATTTTTAATTTTATATCAATTATTCAAAACAATAATTTGTTGTCCTTTTTGTTGTAATTCATTGATGATGCCTTGACCACCGAATACATTGGCGAAGATATACAATGATTGGCTCTCAGAATGTTTTGTACACTCAGAAAAATTTGCCACAACAAATTGATTAATTAGAGATCTTCAAAAACTTGGAAATGTGGTAGAAGGAAACACTGAAAATAAATATTCAAATTTTAAAGATAATTTTTTAGTTCTAAGAATCTAATTAAATTTATTAGCAAGAAAAACTTCTAATACAAATAAAATTTCAACGATTCTTCAGAATATGAAATGAGAATTCTTTTTAGAGTTTTTTTGTAAAAACTTTGCAGATTATGAAGTTATATTGATCGAAATACTACTAAATAAAATACAACTATGAATATTTACAATTTTTATGATTTATTCTAAAAATCATCAAAAGATTGTGAGAATATTGAATATACATATATATATATATATATATATATATATATATATATATATATATATATAAAAGAATGTTTAAATTTTTTGAAAATTTATTTAATACAAGTGTGTTAAGGTTAGTTCCCACCTAGTTTTTGAAGGGTGCTCTTACTATTGCAGAGCAGAAATATAAAGATTGTCATTCCTACTAGTCGATGTTGGCAATTGCTGAGTCTAGGTGGCGCTTGAGCTGGCAGAACAATAAGAGCGGTACTATGGGCATTTACTACGACAGCAGCAGAGACCTACCACTAGAACAGCAGCTATCACTTACAATTACGAAATCTTCAAGAAAACAAGATTTCACATTTAAAAAGGCATTCTTAATTACTTGGTGGGCTAGGGTGCCTTTAAGGAAAGAGAAGTCCTGGATGCTGAATGGCAACCTCAGTTGTTTTCAGTCTAATGTTGTCAGGAAGAAGATTTCTGAAGAGCTTCTATATGCGCTTTGTGTTTACAGTAGAGACAACACGTCGTGCTAGGTGAGTGCATGTTTTTTTTGGTGAATTGCGGCATTGAAATTAGACAAGTTTGTTTTAAAGTATCCTTCAAAATATTGATTCATTGTTGTTGGGTGACAAGCTTCAATTTCTTGCAAGCCATGTGTAGTATTGAATTCATGGGTAGGATTTTGTAGGTGCTGCTGTAATGCAAGCCACAAGTGCTCTGCAACTAATTATTGCTAGAGAAAAATGGAGAATCGTAATGAAATTGATCACCCACAAGGACTTGTACGTCCAACTGCCACTCTTGCACAAGGTGAGTGCCAATGCATAAGATTTCTCTGAATTGGATGTCTATGCTTTTAATTTCTTGATTAACAAAAAAGAAAGAAGACATCTACACTGTTGCAATAAAGACACCAATGACTAAGTGCGCTCAATGTGAAGGAAGAGAAGCTGTGACGCACTCTACAGAGCCTGCATGGATCGAGCCACCATAAAATACACAATTGTGATACACAGAGTTGTTGTAAAACCCATCTCTTCTGCTATCTTGTTGAAACTGGAAGCGGAAGAGAAAGGTGAATTCCTCAGAAATCAGTAATACAGAATCTTAAATTTCAATCATGGCCACAGTCCTAGAGCACATCCACCGAACTCCACTCCTACACAATTTAATATACAACAGAAGCAAAATGTCGATGAGATCAAGATGAAACCATACTTCAGAGAAACACAACAATTCATGACACGAAACCCTCTTTTTCTAGGTCACAAGTCAGCTATTGAAAAACAAGGTCGCAATGATGCTGAACTCATCTAGGAAAGTCAGTCTTCACACTTCCTGTAATAATGTAGTCCCCACCTCAGATGCTCCTCGTCTTTGCACTTTTACTAAATTGTTCTTGCTCCAAATATTAATCCCTCTTCAAATGCATCAATGGCTAACATTGTGTTCGTGTTTGTGCAAGAGCTACCACAGGTCTCCAGCGACCTCCAATCAGTGCACGTGTAGCTGCTGCTCACACTCCGACAATGCTGCCTAACATGGCACAGGCTCAACCAACTACTGCAGCAGGTCCCAATGTGGCGAAGCGTCCTCGAAAAGACCGGGGCCCTAATTGGCTTCAACATGAGGTTTTTGTTCTTATTAGAGCTAAGCGTGACATGCATTTTCAGGAATTGGAGATGACGGATCCACATGATCTCATGATCCCGGACAATAGTAAGTGGTTGCGTATCTCCAACAAGGTGATGAGTGCTGGTGTTTCGCCATGGCTTCACAATGCAACATCTTGCAAGACAAAATGGAACCAGCTTGTGCTTGACTATAGGCGAATTGTCGACTATCTAGGACAAAGTGGTCAGAACATACCTAATTATTGGGACTTGACATCAACACAACGGAAGGCTTAATTTCTGTCAGCACACTTTCCTCACAAGTTTTTGTGGAGATCCACAATTGGTACGGCGCAAGACTACAAATGCAGCCTCCATATCTTCGAGATTCGTTGTCTCCCACGGACTCCAACTTCCAACCTACATAGACACAAGAATAGCAAGCCAGTGAGGAAGGGGAATCAGAAATAGAGGCGGACAATCCCACTAATGTCAGAGCTGTTGTTGTGCCTCTGTCGACACAATGTACATACCCGCCGCTATCTCCAATCCGCAGCAACAGCGTCCCCAATATCCGCCCGTCTCTACACACACGCAAGAGCACACCAATCCCTATTGTGTTCACAGTAGACCCGCCTGCGGTTACTCCCATTGTCATCAGCTCGTCCGACAATACTCAGAGGAGGTCTGGCAGCACAACAGTGAGATGCAAAAGCTTTTCCGGGCACACCATCAATGTTGATGCCACAAAAGCTACAGGTGCTATTATGGCATCACATATGAAAGACATTGTTGATGCGTCTCTGCAGGTTGAGCAATCCAAAATTGAACTTCAATTGAAGCTTTTCTTAGAGCAAATGTGCTACCAGAGGGAGAGAGATAGACGCTTACATGAGACAGCAATTCTGGCGCATGAGGATGCAAGGTTGGCTATTATGAAACAAAATGACATGGTGAATTGCCTCACAAAGCTCAATACTGATTTAGGAATACTGATTTAGGAAGAGGAATTTCTACTATTAGCCCTCATACTATACAAAATGTCCCACGACCTCCCCAAAATGAAGGTGTATTCGGGCATCATTGGAGCAGCCACAAGAGAGACGCCCGAATCCAACCTTCAACCTTGCCAATGGAAACATCCACACTAACGGAACGGTATTTCCACCCCCTTGAACTACCAATACCTCTCCGAATAGCTCCGACCAGTGACCGACACCGGTGATTGTGACAGTGCCTTCGGCACTGCGCTGTATAGAACCAGCAGGTGGAGCACTCTTTCTTTGATCTAGCTAGAATGGAAGCTCTTGCGACCTGCACCCCCCAAAAAAGACGGCTTTAGAATGTTGCTACGGCAACTAGTTTTGTCCAACATCACATATAGTGGCACTAGCCTCCATTTGTACATGACCAAAGGTTTGTGAAAAAACAAAAAGTGTCAAACGTAAGTACCCACTAGAAGAAAACACACAGTCGCGGGATTGCCGGATTTGGACATGCGGACATCCAAGGTATTGTCCAACCGTATCAACTTAGACGTCCAAGTAGATCGTGCTATACCTGATGTCCAGCAGATGTCTAGAATGACGTGAGGACATCAACATGCTGAAGGCTAGACATCCAAAAAAACATTGGTCAACGGGGGCCCTCAAATTGTGCCATGTGACTGGAATTCAGGTGCCACGTAGTCGCGGGCAGCCACATAGGAAAACTTTTCATCCATTGCTTTTGACGATGTGGCATCTGATATGGCCGCTAACATGGAATATGACCCACATCGAGCAGGATGGAAGGTGGTGTGTCGAATAGAAGTTAGAGGGAGACGTGGAGCACTCCACTTTAATGCAGGCACGCCAGACATCTTGCAATTGCAAAATGATGCTGACTTCACTGGCTTGCAACCAATGGCACATGAGGCAGACCCTGTGAGACATCCCATGGAAGTCGATGAAGATGTCCGAGACATTCTAGGCAACAACATTGTGTCTGAATCTGAATAGTGGTAGTCATTCTTTGATATATATCATATGACCGTGCGAAGGTAAGCAATGACGTCTTTAGCGACAGTGAATGCACAGTCATATGTCTGTTTCTATGCCTTTGCAGGACATTCAATTGGCAGAAACTGACGTAGCATGCGACATTGCTACAATTGACCCATGTGAAGTAAGATTTTCAGTAGGCATGGACGTTTGCATTGTTGGCTACATTTTACCCTAAAACCGCCGGCATAAGTTATTTTGCAATTCCTTGTATTGAAGTTTTCCTTGGTACTTTGAATTTTCAAACACTAGTTTGCCATTTTTGAGGAGCACTAGGGCATTGCCCAGCAAGTGCATTTGTAGATCCATCAGCTTCCTTGGTTGACATCAACAACATTAATGAAGGAACAAGACATTGGATGGTTCACACAGACGTCTATTACATGCAATGAAAAGACATCCCCTAAAATGCAGTTGTTGGATTACATGTGCAAATCAATGCAAAGTCCAACACCCTATTTAATGTCATTCACAGTGCTTCAAGGTTATTGTGCTCATCATCACCTCCCTCATCTTGTCTCACACGAGTCAACGCAGACGCGGCACGTTGCTAACAACAATGTTTTGAACAAAATACACTCATTTTTGACATTGCTATAAAATAAATCTTGTTTCATTAGATGTCTAATGTGACGTTCCCATGTTGTTTAGGACGTCTACAAGAAGACGTCCAGGGAGTGGTATCCCTGACCTGAATAAGATGCTAACTTTGCCATGTCAGTATTTTTCATTTTGCCACGTCAGCAAAAAGGGGTCTTTGTGCCACGTCATCTGCCACATTATCACTTTTTTTCTTTGCCTGCCCAGAAAAGGCTACCTGGCTCTTTTTTTTTCATCGGGCAGCATTAATATTAAAAATCCCAATGATATTAGCAAAATTACCCACATTCAAAATAGGTCAATGATGCTGACATGGCAAAAAAGGTATTTTCAGATGTTGCAGAGAACATCAGCATGTTTTTTGTCCTGCCTCCACAAAAGTGGACGTCTACCACAACACCAGCTTGTTACTTCACCAGAATTTTTCCAATTTGTCTCAGACATACACTCAAATCGCCCTCAACATAGGAATGCATATTGAGACATGGAGACATCCATTCGAACAGACAAAGGATATGTCATGACACGCTGATGTCAAGGCTTGACATAAAAAAAAACACTTTTTCTTCCTGTGACCACTTGCAATGCTCAGTCTACTAACAGTTCAGTCCTAATTGTCCACTACTATAGTCAATGCTTGAGTTTTTGAAGAAAGAATGATACTAGATGAACTGCTTGAACTTGGAATATTAAGGATGATTCATTGAAGGAAACTTCAAGGAAGATCTTTCAACCTGTTGTATTAGTAAAAATGTAGGAACAACTGCAGAATTATGACAGATTGTTCTTCATTTCCAATCACAAAGGAGAAAACTAAGCAAGCAAGACTTTGAAGAACTGAACCTGTCAACAAGGGAGTGTGCTCCAAGAAGCAAGAACCTATGTTATGATACCCAATGGCTTTGCATTCCTGAGAACAGGGGCTAAAGTAAAAAGCTCATGTCATATGAAAATGTAGCCGACCACTAATTGTGAAGGAGAGACATAATGAGATCCATGGGAGCTTAATTTAGGCCGGGAGGACTAGATATGGCATTGGAGGTCTCCAGCAAGGAGAATGAGATATAATTGTATATACGGACAAGTGTCCTGTTAATTTGCAGGAAGTTAGGGACTGAATTGATGACGGATTGACCCCGCCCGGCTTCTTTTTATACTAAAATAAGTCTATGGAATCTSTGGCTCTCACTCCACCTCCTATTCTTTCTCCTTTTCGCGTTGTCGTGTAGAAAACATTGGCCTCGAGAAATCACGAGGATTTTGGCTGCGACCAGAAATGGCTCAGAAATGACAGAAATTGTAAGATGATATAAATCAACAAATGAATTGGTAACTTGTAGAAACTTCGAATCTTCGAGTCTTCAAATCTTGAAACTGCTACTCGTTGTCCTATCCTGTTGTGTTTCTAAATAGGCCAAGGATTAAGGTAGGGTGATAAAAAACCATGGATTTTGGACGTGTAAAACGGGACGGCCAGAACACGAGCTGAGCCGTCCGAAGGATTGGATCCTAAATTTCAAACCCATAGTGACCAGTAAGAACAACATAAAAGTTTCGACCATGTAGGCAATTAACCTCACTTCATTACATCCACAACACAAAATGAGGCTAGTGTTGGTGTAAACCAATCCACCCGCAACGATAAAATAAATTTTACAAAGCCACAAGCCACACACACAAACACATAAGTCTTCAAAACTCCTTCAAGTCCTTCAACTCCATCTCCAATTTCCAAGCTAAACTTTGGATGAGTGTCACTATTGATCTACAATTCCAAATGAACTAAATTATAGCTTTTTGGAAAGCTAATACAATAATCTACTTCTCCTCCAAATTTCAAACAATTATAAAACTTTGTTCAACTTTTATGGCCATCCAAAGTTTTGGCCTTGAGAAGGGAAAGGCAGCAGACCTTCCTTCGCTTCCACACTCACAACTTTTTCATACAAACTCCAAACAGAACTAATGATAGCTTTATGAAAAGCTAATACAATTTTTTACACTCCTTCTAAAGTTTATTGCAAAAAAAAAAAACTGTCCGTCTTTTATGGTCAGTCAAAGTCTCTGCCTTTTAATTTTAAAGACAACAAACCTCACTTCACTTAAACTAGCACAACTTTTGCTTCACAACTCTAAATTAAGCAAGTGAGATCAATTTGAAAACTACACACCATGATACACAACACCTCTCAATTTCATTTCAAAATGCTTCGAACTCACAACACAATGGCTCTCCAAGCATTCAAGTGCTCCCTAAACTCCCAACGGAAGAGAAGATGAATAGTGTTCGATAACCTTTTCTTCATTTTATCTTCACTCTAACCACACAAACAAGTGGGGTCAGCCCCTAACTCACTCCCAAAACTACAACATGAATAATTGAGCCCTTATTTGGCCCCACAACTATTTTTTTATCTTTAATTTTGAAGGAAATTCACTTCAAGTTCACCTAAAAGATAAACTATTCGAATATTTCCTTCATACTACTTCACAAACACAAATTTATTGTAATAAAACACTCCAACTATGGAATGAAGAACTAAAAATCAACATTTATCTAATAGAGGTAAAAAAATTAGAGCTCCAATCGAAATGTCACTCCATCTGCAAGAATTTGAGGATGCTTTTTATGGTAGCAGCAACGTAATTTGCACAATCTGCCTTGGTTAAGGGATTAACTGGCCCTTTCAACCATCGTTGATAACCATGACTCTCTTCGATAGGCCTCACCATGCAATAGTATAACTCGTCATTTAAGCCTTCAAAACATCCTTCAAATGTGACTTCACGGCTGCCGAGTTCAACACATCCAACTTGCAACAAAATCACCAATGCCCGAGCGTCATGCTGAAGATTACCATGCCATTGTTTCTCCACGCGAGGTTGTTTCGGTGGTCGAGATGGCCCAGCTTGATCTTTTGGTCGCATATGTAACAATGAAAGATTCAGTGGCAGCTGTGGTTGATCCGGCAGTTGCGATAAAAAAAATTTGAACTCACACTCTGGTTGAGATTCTTCATCTTGAGGCTCAGAAAAAACCCTCCAGTTCGACATAGTATAATCTAAATAAAACACGAAGAAAAGAATATCAAATGAGATGAAGCTTACAAGTAAATCCTTCTCTATATAGTCGGAAAGAGAAGGCGTCACCTTGAAGCCACCTCAAATGACATCATCTTATTTATAATACTACAAATATTTAAATCTATCTAAATCATGTATATATACATATTCTACATAATGTCTGCATCTGCAACACGACAGCGTATGAGCCAAACCAGGGGCGAGGGAACCCGCACAATACAACATATCTCATCCAAGTCATTTGCTTCACTAAGTTTAGCACAAACTCTGTCCTCTTTAGAATGGGACTTACTCCAGATTCATTTGTTTAAAAAATAAAAAATAAAAAAATGGGATTTACCCATCAATTCCTTCTGTTTCTTATATTTAGAGTCACGCTGCCCTCCTCCATGTTGTGAGATACAGGCCGAGGAGGTTTCTCTTTTCGCTCTCTTGTTGGCTACCTGTG
Organism: Pleurozium schreberi; assembly: GCA_006891605.1. Taxonomy (NCBI): domain Eukaryota; kingdom Viridiplantae; phylum Streptophyta; class Bryopsida; order Hypnales; family Hylocomiaceae; genus Pleurozium; species Pleurozium schreberi. Next base: position 16,594 of record VACF01000428.1, on the reverse strand, counting down.
TTGTCGTGGATGTCAACAGCTCCAGCTCGCAGCTGCACTTCTTCTTTTTCACAGTTAGGTTGAAGAACTTCACCGCGTAGTACAGCAAGGAGCTCCTCCACTTGGGTGATTGCATGAAAGACTAGTACTATTTTGCGTCACACTTGGATTGACGGAGATGTTATCCACTATAACTTTCGAAGTATGAATCCAATCAACTTGAAATTTTTATTGGAGATGTCTATCTTAATAGCAATCAGATTCCTTATTTTTCATAAATTTTCAAAAATCATTTTATATTTAAATTCAAATTTATCTAATTTGCCATACTTTGCAGTTTAGGGGTTTTTAGTACTGGGGAGTACCCAAAATTAATGCTCTGAAGCTGAAATTTCTATGGTCTATTCCCACACTAGAAATGCATGCATCTACCAGAGGGAATTTTAAAAAACATTGTTTTATTTCCTCTACATGCACGCAAACAGGGCTCCCTTGCGCGCGTACTTCTAAATATTCAAGATGGTTTTAAGATCATTCTTTTGGTGAAATCTCTTTATCATATAGTTCTCCCAAATTGCCAATTTTTAGTTTCTTCAAAAATTCTTTATCCTATTTATTACAAATTAAAACATCAAAACACCTATTTTCATGAAATTTTGCATTTTTCTAGTTCTCCTACTTAGAGAATTTTCCTACGCTTTTCCTTTATAGGATACCTTCTTCTTATGGGTATATACATTAAATATATTTTTCACATTTTTTTAAAATTGTTTTTCTAATTTTACAGTGATCCCAAAAAAAACATGAGTACTATGCCAAACGCTACAAAAACCGCACGGTGTTTCATGCAATCACCCACTTGCTCATGAGAATGTTTCAGCAAAATATTGTGCAAAATTGCACAACAAAAAACGACATCGGGAAGAAATGTCACATGCAACTCACTCTTCTCCAACAACTCCCGGAACATTTGCTTCAAGATTCCGAATGCGTTTTCTACAATACACCTCCCCCTCTGAAGTTTTTTATTGAACAATCTCTCGAATTTTGAAAGTTGAGGTCCTCCTCGATGGGAGATTGGGAGACCATCAACCAAGGTAACAATGGGTAACCAAGGTTGCCTAGCAAGTATGGTGCGAATCCATCCATAGAATCTGTAGAACTAAGCAAATCACCACGCGAAGCTAAGGAATGTAAAGAAGATCGCCTAAGCATACGGCTGTCATTAGTTGATCCTGGCATTCTGACATATAAATAAAGAAATCGTTTCTCACTGTCGACAACGGCTTGGCAATTCAAATTTTAACCACCACTCTTAAAATAAAAGTAATCAACAGCACCTATATTAGGTTTGCTTATGGGAATATGAACTCCGTCAATAGCCCCAACAAGCGCTGGCAGGGTGCACCACTCGAAGAACTTGGTTTGCGTCTCTCTCATTTTCTCCCTGGAAGGCCAAGAAACTTCATGCTTGAAATTGTCGTTTATGGCGTGAACTACTTCACGAAGGATTCCACAAACAGTACTCCGCCCTATTGCAAACATCTCATAGCAGATTGTCAAATTAGCGCCATGCGTCAACTTAAATAGTGTGCAGGCAACTCGCACAAGAACAGGCATAGCTAAACGATAGTTGGTATTTTTTTTCTCCACGTGAGGAGCCATCACCTCAAATAGATTGAAAATTGTTGCCTTCATAATTCTAAACATTAATATCCATCGCCTATCATCATTATATTGTGATATTGTTGCACTAGAAACCGTGAAAACCAAGTGATTCGACCTCGGTTTAACCCAAAAACTCACATCAGGTGGAAAGGCAAATAAAAAGGAGCACATTCTGTAATTATACATCCTACTCTCCATGAGGGCCACAGAATCAAAGACAAGTGCATCAATCGGGTCCAAATACATTGCAGTTTGGTCATCGAAAGTGTCTTCTCCATCTGGCAACGATGGCAAGGTCAAAGTCTGCTGCGCATCGAGGATCAACGCCAACAGCCAAGAGCTAAACGTGAAGACATTCCAGGGGTTGTCAAATTGGTCCATGAGATAGACTAATTTTGAATTCGTTTTTGCCAAAAACAAGATGAAGCTTGTACGAAGATGCTCGGGACCACCTCCACTACCAATGCAAGTCTCGATACTGGTGGGAACGGCCACCTGCAAACTCTATGTGCGTTGTCAGAAGTATGAAGCGTACCCTCCCGATGGAAACACCCACTCAACAACAAACAGTATAACACCAAGAGAATCACCTCTTGGAGTTGACTAAGTGTGAACTCGTCACCTCAATTATTTTAGAACACTCTTACTCAAAAGTGCCCATCCCTATCTACAACCAGGTAGGAACTGACCTTTACTTGCACTTCAACATGTCCAAAATTTATTGAAAAAATATAATTCTAAGTTGGTTATGGCTATTTTTTGAAGTATATCAATACATATGAGAGCTTTGATACATGTAATGGCAAAATGGATGGTAGAGTAAAAGGACATCAAAGGTTGCCTAGCACTTGCTAATTATGCCTTCATTGCATAGATAACCCTTGAAAGGCCCTTCGGGTCCCTCTACACAACCCGTTTTTCGCCTTGTACTTAGCCTTGTAACTCGTCGATTGTGGTGTAATATATGAATTGTGATAAATTTTTATTTACATAATTATTATCATGATCATTAGTTTAATTTGTAGTGAAAAAAATTTGGTAAATGTATTTCTGATCAAATACCATTGTATTCATAATATACTATACCGCCGCAAAGGGCTTTCAAGCCCTTGAAGGATTAATAGAACTACCTCCAATGGACACTTTGTTCACTGTGGTCTAAAGCTTAACTTTATTCTTCTTCTAACCATGAGCCTTCTTTTGACCATGGTAGTTACCAAAGTGCACCAATAGGTGCATTCTTAATTTCTATGGTGGATAGTGAAATCATCCGAAGGACACTTGTAGTTCAAGGGACTGCGTGTACTTTCATTACACGTGTGGAATTTCAGTGCATGTGATTTCATTGCAAGCAAACTTACTCTCTCATGTGGGTCTAAACTTTCCTACCTACAGTAGTTCAGTTCTTTAATATCCTATGCACAGGTCACAGAGCAAGCTAGTCTATCTAATTTTAGATTCTGCTTTGCGAACAAGCCACGGGAGCACTTTAGCACTTTTAACAACTGCGTGCCAGCGTCCAGCACGGGTTCAAACTAGAATTAAATAATGCTCGGCATTGACAAACTCGATTAAGGATTAAAGAGTCAGGSAGTGCCTTCGAATGATCAGGAAGGTGAAGTTCATATACTCCGAAAAATAAACTATCTTGGATACTAATCCATGAACGGAAGAACAAGCAAAAGGTATACACGATCCAAGACCACAGAGATGTTCCATTAGGGCAAAACGAAGCACAATCTTACCCAACCCTAATCATTAGGCATAAACAACCTCAAAAGTACAGCTGCGGGTGCAAATGATGAAGGATAGTAGAACCAAAAGAGAAAGGATCTCGCATTCAAAATGAAACCGGATGCTAACAACGAACCAGACGCCTAACACGAAGAAGCAAAATCACGTGCACATCCATCTGGGAAAAGCCAACAACCTTGAAGCAGGCACAGGAATGCGAAGTGACAAACAATTGATAGAACACCATGTCCATAGATATGCAGGAGCCCAAACTTCCCAGAGAGACCGAAAAGAACACACGTCGGAATCCCCGCCCAGAGTACCATATCTGTAAACCACTGCAACCCATAGAGCCACTCAAAACTCAATCATTTAGAACTCCACCCATGCGCAGTGATAGCTTTTGGGGAAAAAATTTGCCTACTCGAAAGATTGCCTTCCTGAGTTTGTATTACATTTCATAGGGCTTTCAATTAGATAAGCAAGCTTCAAATTGACTTGACAAACGTAACGCTCCGGCCCACCCTCAAACCCCCTGACACGACAGAAACCCTCGAACTCCTCAACCCGCRGCCACCTGCAGACTCTCCTTCAACGCGGCTKAAGAGCTTTCGGGCCAATCAACCGTACCAGCCCTAAAACTATCCTTCCAACAGAAGTCGGAACGATACGGCAAAGACGCTCGCCATCCACACAACAAAAAAACCTACAGAACTCATGAAAGCTTCTGAATATTACATCACACCTGCAACTCTGCTGCAAGTCTCAGTGCAGACGATAAACCCTCGCCATATCCATGAGAAGACCGCAACCCGAAGAAGAAAAGTCATTCAAAACAAAAGACTCAAGCGGAGTGCTACACCCTCCTGCCTGACACAAATAACACCACCGGCACGCGGAGACCGCTGTTGAGTCCAGGGCTGCCCTCCCACCATCCTTCTTCAAAGAGGACATTTCATCTCTCGTCTCAGAAAAATACCAGCCCAGCAAACCCTCCACTAACGCCGTCTACGCAGCGGCACCGGGGGTGCAGTCCCTCGCCAAATGTCCAGCCTCTCCACAGTTGTAGCAGTTCCGGTTACCGCCTCAACACCTAAATCCATCAAAGTGTTGTAGGTCATCAACTTTTAGCTTAAATTGAATCCATCAATAAGCGTAGTAAAAAAATCAAATTTTAGCTTTAAGTGAATCCATTAGTAGGCCACCAAGAAACTTGATGACATAGTAAAGGAATCACCTCWTTAACACTTGATGAAAACGGAAGGGAAAGAGTTCCTTTCTATAYTAAAGTCCATTCAATGAACACTCAAACAATATGGAATAACTTGAAGATGAAAGCTTGATTGCTCAGTGTCAAAATGTAAAAATTGTGTTGAAAGTAGAAATTCAAACCTCATTTAGGCATAGTAGAATATTTTTTTTCTAAAAAATTTGAACTAAAAAAAGTTGGTAAATCAGTATTAATAGCTTTCATTTCCAAATTTGTTTTTGAGATTTAGAGCCTCCACTCAAAAGTTATGGACAAAATTCAAAGAGTTTGTTTGAAAATGTCCCAAAAAATGTCCCAAAAAATGCCCCTTCCAACCCATCTCTGAACTTTGTCCATAACTTTTGATTGGAGGCTCTAAATCTCATTCAAATTTTTGGAAATGAAAGCTTGCTTGATTTACCAACTTTTCTCAGTTTCAAGTTTTTTGAAAATAACTATTCTACTGTGCCTAAACAAGGTCTAAATTTCTACTTCCAACACAATTCTTGCTTTTCAATTGACTTAGTACTGAAATTGTGAAAAATAAAAAATGGAGAGTTAGTGCTATAACTATGTACAGACATGATGTTGTGTGATTATTGCACTAATTTAATATGTCTTAAATAAGAACTAATGTTGCACGGAATTAATTGCTCATTGTTAAACCATTGAAGTCATACGTGTATTGTCACGCATAGTAATTGTGTAGTTTTAGCACTTCAAACTCAAATATGAATGACATGCGCAAACCATATAGTAATCATGAATGGCAATATCGTGTTGGAATGATATTTCCAAATGAATGAATGCAATATGAAAGCAAGGCCCCACAATAATCGTGTAATAACTATTGACGCTTTGTAACAGAGGAAATTTGTGATGTGTGGCAAAATTTAAAAAATTGATGTCCCTCCTGTTCAATCACATGTATGGATAGTCGTGTGCAAACAATACAAAGCCCTAGTTTATTGGCGTGTTCAAAGGGCAAAGACTATGGCATCTACTCTTGAGTTTCCAAATCCTATTTACAACCGCATTCACACTTCACAACACGGTTAGGGGTTGGTTGGAGGGGGATGCGACACGTCAGTAAATTAATTAAAAGCATTTCCACTCTTGCACTTGGGGAGCCCTTGGCCCACTCAATGTTGAGCCCACTCAATGTTGAGCCCACCTATGAGCCCCGCAAATAGCACCCGAGCCTCAGAATTTTCTTTTCTTTCGCCTTTTGCTCATTTTTGTATTAATTTTGGCTAAATATCAAGAAAAAAGAGTATTTCCAAACCAGTTGGAGAAAAGCTCTTTAACTATGGAAATTAGTTTTAATTATCCAAAAGCATTTTTAAATTACTCAAATTGCTATAGTTAGCAATTTAGTATTGATAGAACACGGATTAAAGTTTGACATTAACTTTAAATCCAATTGCAAAATAGCAAGAAAGAGTGTCAATCTAGGTCTTTGGGTAAAAACTTGGCCAAAGGACTTGCGCCGGTGATAGGAAGATGCTCTAAAAGCAGTTTGAGCAAATTGGTAACTTCCAAGAAATAATCTCGCTCAAACCACGACATTGGATAGACTGCAAGAATTCAATGGGAATTTGGCAAGACGGCACCACAGCATCACTGAAGATCAATGTAGGTCATTTAGGCTACTAAACACGCCAAGAGGGCATGATTAGTCGTTGTGCAAAAATTCCCCGGTACGGAATTGATTCCTCCCCGGAGGAATTAAATTGGCAGATGGTAATTATTTACCATATTTAGAAAGTGTGAGTTTGACATGGAACTTTTCAATTAGTCTATGTAAGCTTTATAGGAGTCTCCTGAAAAGTTTCATGATTTTTCAAAATACGAAAGATGACTCCCTAGGAAAACAACCATGTTTAACAACATCCGGAAATTTGTAGAAATTACCCAAAGTGTTGGTAAAATCCCACTAAAAATTAGGATAGTTTTAGCATAAATAAGCACCAACCCAAGTTTCAAGGCATTCCAACACCAGGAAGTACCCGAATCGACAACGGCCACTATTTTTAACAAACTTTACAAAGTAGAAGGGAGTTGACTGGCGTACCAAGCACATATGGTGTCCGAATTAAGTGAACTTGGGGTCTTTTCTTACTATTTGAAACCTTTCCAAACACCTTAGCTAGTCAAAACTTTGAGGAAAATTAGTTTCCAAAAGTTAGATTTTCTACCTTTTAGCCGGATTCGAAATTGTTGACTTTTGAGCGCAATTTGGCTCTGGAAGTAGGGATAGGAGGCCCCTAGGCGAATTTGGGTTTTCTGAACGCAATGGCGCGCAATCCATTTGCCAATCGGAGCTTTTCTCCAAAAGTTAGAAACGGGACATGAGTTAGGTAGATTTTTTAGGGGTAAGTTTTATTTTCCCACTTAGGTAGTTTTAGGTAAATTGAAGGGGGGAGGGGGCCTTGGGCGAGTATAAAAGGCCACCCCTTTCCCTCACACAAAACACTTCTTACAACTACACAATTAGCACACACTTCTCACATTACAACTTCTTCATTATACACACTCTCTTTCAAAACTTCTCTTCCATCAACACACTCTTTTCTTCTCTTCATGCTCAAGTCACAAGGGGTCATCGTGGCAAGACCTTGGCATATCTCCCCACACTCTTTTGTTTTCATGCACCTTTGATAATTTGTGTGTTTAGCACATTTTATTAAGCAATTGCAAAAGGGCGTGTGTGTTTGGTTAACTTGGTTACAAGTCTATACTAACATCATTTGTGACAACTTTCTTAGGTACTAACCATCCTCTTGGGCTATTGAAGTGGGATTTCATAACCTTTGATTGAGGAAAATCCCCCTAAGAACTCAACCACGAGGAATTATTAATATTGCTTGGTATTGTGAGTGGTTAAGTCCCTCACTTGTTTTGTTTATTTTATACTAATCCCAAGGACGTTCTAGCCAAATTCTGGCGATGCCGTTAGTTAGAACCCCTTGGAATTTGATTTGAAGATTTCAAATACTAACCATTCCAAAAGAAGCTTTATGTGTGAGAATTCCAACTATTTTTGAGAAATCCCCCTTCATGGAATAATCGTCGAATTGCATGGTTTGGGTCTTTCAAGGATCTTGAGTGGGAATCAAGGCCTTAAGTCCAGAGTCAAACAAGCCTTGACAACTTGTTTAAGAATTTGAGGTTAAAACCTTTAGTATGGCGAAGCTTCGCACTTAATATATTATTTTTAGCTTTAAAATTGGGGACTAACCTCCCGAACGACAAAGCTTTGTACTTAAAATAAATTTCCATTTTTTGTTTAATTGGAAGGGTCCCCAAAAGGAGACCCCAGTGAGGGTTAAAATTCGAAGGATCTGACCTGCACCCCAAAATCCAGTCACGGCCAACAAACTCCAGCAGCCAGCGAAGGGCCCAGCATGACTGGAGTTTCCAGCACAACTGAAGGATCTGTCCGCCCAACTGAGGGGGTTTGTCCGGTCAACGGGGAAGGGTCTCTCCGCTCAACGGAGGGGGTCTGCCGACCAACGGAGGGGTCCGTCGACCGAGGCCCTGTCCAGCCCGACGAGTATGACTGATGAGGCCTGGTAGCACTGCCAAGGGAAGTCGACAAGACGGGGAGGAGTGTTAACTGGCCAAGTTACTCACTCAATTAAATTAGTATGTCATATTCACATACATGCATGTTGATTTCTCACTGATTGAGAAAATAAGCAATTAGACCAAAATTAAACCGCTTCCCACTTATTTTGTAAACCCAGCTACTACCCAGTTAAGCTTACATCAAGTTCAATTGCAACCCAGTTAGGCTCACATCAAGTTCAGTTGTAAATTCAGTTAGAAACGAGTTAGGCTCACATCAAGCTAGTGTAAACCGTCACTTAGTGCTTATACAAAGTTCAGTTACTACCCAGTTAGGCTCACATCAAGCTTAGTGTAAACTCAGTAGTGCTTATTTTGTAAACCCAGCTACTATCCAGTTAAGCTTACATCAAGTTCAGTTGCAACCCAGTTAGGCTCACATCAAATTCAGTCGTAAATTCAGTTAGAAACCAATTAGGCTCACATCAAGCTAGTGTAAACTGTTAGTTAGTGCTTATACAAAGTTCAGTTACTACCCAGTTAGGCTCACATCAAGCTCAATCGTAAACCTAGTCACTACCCCAGTTAGGCTCACATCAAGCTTAGTGTAAACTCAGTAGTGCTTACTGCAAACCCGGTATTCCAAAAAATCATCTCGGCCCCGCCCAAATAATTCATCAACTTGGAATCCTTCAGGGCGAGCTCACCTCTTCATCAAGCTTGGATTCTCCTTGTCCTATCATGTTTATCTCTTTCTTTTAGAGTAGTTAGATAACTATTGCAACTCCCACCAATGAGAATGCAAAGCTCCTAGGGATATGGAGAGGAAAGGTGGGAGATCTATTTGTTGGTGGAGCTTGGAAGGAGGCAATTTCCATTTGGCGAGGCAATTTCCCAGGGAAAGAGTGGAGATGCTCTAAGAGCATTGTCACAGCATCAATATGACTAGGAACGTGAAAACCTTTTTCTAAAGTGACGTTGCGAGTGGGTTCTCCCCTTCATTAGGAATTGTTGCTACACTACAATCCACATGACACCCCTCCACAACTCCTTATCCAAATCCTTTGACATCCTTATCCAAGTTCTCCCTTCACACAAGTTGATTCCCCTGGGTTAAGGCGTCTCCAATCCAAGTTCTCCCTTCACACAACAGTCGCGTTTCCGTTTGCAGTGACAATGGAGAGCCTCACGGTTACACTGCTGATTCTTAATCCTGAACTCGGGTAACTCGAAGATACCGGCATACCTTATCTGGTACCTGACCGGCATACCCGTGTACCCGGAAGACGCTGGCTGATACCCGGATCTCACCCTCGTGTGGCAGTCGCCTCCCTCCCTCACCACCTTCAATGCATCTGCTTGCTCACCTCGATCACTTCCCCAGTGTTTCCTACTTCGTTTTTTCTGCCACTCTGACGAATCCACCATCGCCACAGGACGCCCGTCACCCATGGCGACCACGGCCACCACCGCCGCGCCCGCCACCCCCGTCGTCCAGCTGCCCTTGGGCCAGGTATGTCACACCTCCGACCTTCTTAAATTTTTTAAATTTTCATTTTAGCGATTTTCGTGCGGAATTGCGGATCTACGCATTGAACTCACTTTAGGTGATTGAAGAGAGACCTCCGTCTCATCCTGTTTCTAAAAAATCAATCACTCGCTGGAGTTTGTTGATTGTCTAAGGTTTCAGTGGAACATGAGTCGTTATTGCTSCTTGATAGGGTTTCATGTGATGTTCGAAATCACAATCTTRGAGGAATTGGAGAATTRGAGGTTTTAATTCTTTCGTTTTGTGTTCATTTTTTGTTTTTAATTTTTTTCTAGTCCTGTTAGCAGGTCTGATAGGGTTTTAGGGATAGATTTTTTGATTTTGGTCTTTGAGGCTACATAATTGTTTGAAATTAGGTAGAGGCTGATAGTGTTGGATTAGGGACCTGTGGGAGTCATTCACAATTGCCTTTCTTTTTTTGTAAGCGCTTATTTGAGAAACTTGTTATGTTCACTTAGGTTATGCAGAAGATTTGTTTGTGACTTGTATGGGGTGGCCTACTGGATTGTACAAGGGACAGTCGATGCTCATTTACAAGAATTGTAAATAGGTCATTTATCACAAATTATAAAATGTTTCTTCTCAAATTCAGCTTATTTGCTATCTGTCTACAATTAATTTCTTGAAATATCAAGCTTATGGATACTTTGAAATACCTAAGGGATCCCGAACTGGCTCTTCTACGTTATTTTGTAGGTGGATTGTATTATTTTCTTTTTTGTTAAACTAAATTAATTTTTTTGGTTAGTCTATTCCTAGAGGAGATCGGATGTGTTTTTGTAGTTCGAATCGGTTTGTCTCAGGATGCAGTGCTGTTGTAATTGCTTCATTGGAAATGATTAGAGTTGTGATACAAATTTAATTTTTTTGGTCAATTTTCTCCTACAGAAGGGCGATCCTAAWTCCTTCGTCTCAGAATGCTGTTATYGCTTCATCGCGTATCATTAATGTTTGATTTTGCCAGCTGGGTTTCTGTAATGGCCAGCTCTGTTTATAGCGTTGAGCCTCACTTGCTCAACTCCAGTGAGCATCTGACTTCCGATTTTTTCGCTAAAGGTCGTGTGATAATTACTAGAAATTGGAGTTGATTGACAGCTTGGGTTGGGAATGGATCCTTGAATTTTTTGCAGGCTGATCTGGCGGACTGCATCGAGTGGCAATCTGTGGAATGTCTGAATGAAAATGGAAACCACACCTTTGTCAATGCACTCAAGCAGGTTACCGTGCTGGCAACCGCATTTTTTCTGTTTGCTGTTATCGCCCTTTCGTTCTRCAGTCTCAATCATCGGGACTTTTTCGCTCCAGTTCTTAGATTTTACTTTAATTGTTAGATCTGAMTTTTTAAATCTAAACAATGTTTGTGAGCTATGAGAGTAGTATATGGGTCAGATTTGAGTAAACTGTGTGGCTATTGCGGGCTAATCTAATGAGTGGCCTGCCCGTCGTCAGCCTTTTATGAGTGTAAGACCAGAAATACTGAAGGGAGGTTTGTGTACAGGGTTATAGGGAGGACAATGGTTTACATTTGGAAAGTGACGCTGATGAGCAGCTACTCCTCTATGTGCCCTTCAACCAAGTGGTCAAGCTCCATTCCTTAATTATCAGAGGTCCTCCAGAAGATGGTAAATATGCAACCCTTGAAGAATAATATTATTTAATCCTAAAAGTGCTCTATTTTCTCAACCGAAGGATATTAGGCTAACATCACTCTTATGGTACCCTTCTTCATTGAACAGCTTCCTTTGAAGGGAAGTTGTTCATTTATCATTGGTCACGAACAAATTTTATTATATGTTTTGATAGGACGTAGTGCTAGATTTACTGCTATTACACCATTAAGGAGGCCCTTCAGATTTTGATTGGAAGTTRGAAAGTTTATCGTTGTGTGGTATTGCAGGTCCAAGAACGTTGAAACTTTTCGCGAATAGACCAAATATGGGTTTTAGGTGAGATACGCTTTCAATACTAGGGTGCCTCCTAGTAACTTGTCATTTGAAACCTTGTGATTGTCAGCTGCCTATTCATGTTGTATGTTTATGCTGTTTTTTCATCGCGTGAAGAACGTTGGGCATGGATATGTCGTAAGTTGTGTGGCACATGTGGAGTTCTGCGATACCTTTACTGCGTATATATACTGATTGCAGTATCTAGGAAATTAAAATTTATGGTGACTTACTAGACATGTTCTGCTGACAGTAATGTTTCCGACTTTCCAGCGAATGACACAGTGGTTGCGTCGTTGGAGAACCTTGAGGTATCCAATATCTTGATTCTATTGCTTCAAGTCGTGTTTCTTGAAATTGCGTGAATATTCGATTCATCATTTGTCTTGTCATTGGAYTATTTGAAGCTGACATATGAATGATTCCTGKTTTTTTCCTTTTATCAGGGGAAGCCTATACCACTCAAATATGTGAAGTTTCAGAACGTGAGGAGGTGAGTGCCCTACCGATGAAGCATCATCCGAGTTCATGCAGCAACAATCAGGAAAATGGTTTGAATATTACGATATCTTCATGATATAGACTTGTGAGATTTGGTTTTTGGAAGCGCTGCTCGTGTATACYTGACTATRTTTCTTGCAGTTTGACACTGTTTGTCGAAGACAACCAAGGAGGTGGCGAAGTAACTCAACTTCAGAAACTTGCTATTATTGGTAGCACGTAAGTTCACTTTTGACATTCTGTAGCAAGAAACCGTGTAGGAAACAATTTCATAAACCCGATCCTTCATATTTTGTTACTTTTCTTGAGCTTTGCAATGTTCATCATCGTAGCAGATGATCTTTGGGATGGGAAGAACTGTCTTGAACCATTTAGGAAAGTGCTCCAGTATTATTTGTTTTGACAGTTTAGAATTACGTTTTAAAAATTGGAATGAATTGAGATCGTTTCTTGCTTTATTGACAACTGACTTTCATTTTCAGGGTGGAAACCACAAATATGAAGGACTTGAAGAAGATTAGCGAAAACGAAGGCTAAATTACTCTTCATGTTTCTTTGTTTGCCTATCATTATGGACGGCATTGAACAATGTTTACCGGTTTTCTTTAGTGGTTTCCAAATCCATTCTTACGGCAAGGGAAATCTCTTAGATCAGTAATCGTGAAATTTTTGGAAGTTCAGATTTTGTTCGTATATTATAAGATCATTAATCTTCTCATGCATTCCAATCTTTAAGAGTGAGGATTGATGGCCAGACGTTGTATTTGAATTGATGGTCAGACGTTGCAATTGATGTCAAATTTCACCTCGTATGTCTGCCAAATAGAGATATCCTGTTAGTCTCACCCATGCTTCACTTTGTTTTCCCACTTTTGCCCAGTGGAGAGGAATGTATTTGCTAATTTAATCCTAGAAGGAYGCCAACCTATGGCCAAGGTAGTCACTCAAAAATGATCTAATTTTGGGACCAATAAGTGCACTCTTCATTTCTAGGGTGATGTGAAAAGTCATCCATTGGTCAATTTTGGGTTTTGCATTTGCATCTTTATAGGCATATTGGAGTACATTATACTTTCCTATGGTAGTTGCACCATTTGAAACTTAATTCTCTAGTCAAATGAAATTGTTTGGGGTTATATTGAAAAAATGCAATGGTTGAAAAATGAATATAAGAGTCATATTCATTTTTACCTTTTTTTTCCCTCTCATCTCTTAATAATGTATACATGTAGAATTTAGTAGATGAATTACACCTTTTTCAATTGATTGCACCTATGAATGTAATTGATTGCACCTTTTTCTTTAATGTAATTGATTATTTAATGTATAGAAGATATAGAGATATAGAACGTGAGATGTAGAAGATATAGAAGGTTATGAGTCTTTTCATCCAAAGAGGAACAATTTAATATCCTTTCTCATAAATTGATTTTAAGTTGTATTTTAGAAAAATTAATGACAATTCCTATATATTTCTAAATGTATCACATGCTTAAATTTACAATATTTATATACATTATTTATATAGGTACATCATGGATATTTTTATTCAAGTATAACATATGGAATATGTTTAAATTGTGTCTCTTTTAAAATTCAAGATGAATTGCATATTAAACACCACTTAAGACAACCCTTCTTCATTACCATGGCAAAAATTAAATGATTCATTAAATGAATGAATCATCAAATATTTAGACAAAACATCACTCTAAAGTAATTCTTTTTCATCCAAATTATAGACTTTAAAGCTTGAAGGGATTGTTAGAAGTTTAATAAGTGCCCTAAATTGTTCCCTAGATGGTATTTTTAATGTTAAAGCAATTATTGGAAGGGGACTAGAATGATGCAAAGGCTATTTTTTAGGAAATTCAAGAAAATATTTTGAAATCAAAGTCAAAACTCCTTGCGTAAGTAACAAGTTCCTTTTTTGGTGTAAATCTTGACAAATGGATGAGAAATTTTTTAGAATCAATATTTTTGCAAATATTTAGTTAAAGAAAGAATGAAAAATCCATTCTCCACTAAAGAGTTTTTTTTGAGTTAAGAGCATTTCAAATCTAACCACTCAATTTCAAATTGTAAGTATATATATATATATAATGTGAAATGTCAATTAACCCCTAAAGGACCAAGGCCTTTTTCTTGTGAAAAAACACTCAAAATTGCCATTTCTATAGCAAAGAGTAAAACAAATTTGAATTTTTTTTTTCGCACATCTAATCATAGGATCTTACACCTAACTAGTATGAAGATGTGTAGGAAAAATTCCAGAATTCTTGGACCCATAGATTGCAAGATATTTACATTTAAAGTGAAAAAAACAAGTTTTGCAACACATTGTTGGCCTAGATTATTTGACTTTGAACCTTCTTAACTTTAATTTTTTGCACTACAGAGTTTTGAGCTTTAAATCTTTATGGTGGAAAAGTGTATTGAGAATCTAGGGGAAAAAAAGTTCAATGTAGCCAATGATTATTTATCATAATTTACTAATAAGGCTATACTGAAAAACACTTCAAGAAGTTTATTTTGTTCAGGGAAAAAGGTGGACAAAATTTTGGCAACAAATGAATTTTTATTGCCCCCCTAGAGTCTTAAGGCCATTTTTTTGGGTCAAAAACCACTGTGAACTACCATTTTTGTTGCGTTCACCCTACACCCCACCCTCCAAAAAAAAAATGTTTTTGAGAATCAAAGTATAGGATCTTGTACTAAACTTGTGTTAGATCATTTAGCAAAAAATTCATGAAGTTTGACCTTATAAATTGGAAGATATGAGCATTTAGAGTTGAAAAAGAAGTTTTCTTGAACACTGACTTGTGATTTCAGATGACTTTGACCGCTATTTATGAAAATTTTATGCACTACACTCTTTGAATTTAAAAAAAATTCAATTGAAGAATCGAGTTGAAAGTCTAAAATTTAAAAAAAAAAAAAATACATTTGATTTTCATTCTTCAAAAATTTGTTAAGTAGAAGTACTAGGTCCAAGATCAAAAAAAAAAATAAATGGTTAATAGCTCTAAGACGAGATTGAAATACAATAATCCCAACGGTGAGATTGTTTTGGCGATTAAACTTAACCTTGTCGAACAATATTTTTTGAAAAATTGTGAAAATTGTATTCGGAAATAAATCTTGTAAGTTATTTTTTCAAGAGGATGCTCAGATTGCCCGAAAAACAAGATTGTCCATAACTTTCTCATATCTCGTCCAAATAGAATGAATAAAAGCTTCACATGTAGACAAAGAAACTTTGTTTTAAAATTTTTTTTTTTTTAATTATTTTGACTTTTTGCAGTTTCTTTTTGTGCTGCCCATCGAATTTAGTTTTAGTCTTTTGTGTTATAACTTTGCTCCTCGTCACCAATTGAAATAAAAATTATATTCCCACATAGCTAATAAGTTTTTCTATCTTGTGATAAACTTACAAAAAGTTTCGTAAAAACTTAAGGTCATAGGAACCTGCCCAAAATCCAAATCGTCCTCCAAGGGGACAATGAGACTTTAGGAGTTAATGAAGTAAGGACTGAGGCAAAAAAACACATATATCACCAATGTATTTGACTACAATTGTGGTTTAGTCATATTAGTTTTTGGCATCCATTGCCACTAAGTTGTTGAAGTGGGRTGACACATTACTAGCTTGTCTTTGATGTGGATGGCAATTTTAGCAGCACACATTTTAAAACACCATTATTTTAATCATTTCACAAGCATGAGTGCATGAGTGAACATTTACATTTATAAATCTACAAGGTGGCCTATGCAATTAAGTCTTCCATGCTTATGTTGAGTACTACACCAAAAGGGCTCATTAACGTTTATCAGTGCAAACACTAGTAGAAAATTTAGTTATTTTTGTTGATTTGTTCACATTGTCCTGGTCGCTTTTTGACAAAAATTTATTGATTATAACAGATTTATGTCAAAAAGTGACTGAGACAACACCTGGGTTGTTCGGACGTCCAACGTCCGCGGATGCTGCCCCCTGGACGTCCCCTGACATTCAGTTGGGCCGTTCGCCGTCCACCGGTCTGCGACAATATCCGCTAAAACAATTTATTTATTTTTATTTTTATTTTTCCGTTAGGGCGGTCGGACGGTCGGACGGCCTAGTGTGTGAGGCGGATCCCAAACAGTCCGCCCCATCCCAACTTCAAGGGCGTCTAGTATCCGCCCAAAGAAGCCAAAAAAAGAAAATTGTTTTTTGGCGGACAGGCGGATGGGCAGACGGCGAATCCAACGGCCACGACTTGGCAAACAACAACATTTGATTCTAAAAAGCATAAATGAGTCTTAAAGACTTTAATTATTCAAACAAATGCTACAAGCATCCAATGTAGGATGATTGAATGTATGTATGTAAGAATGATTGAAGTTATTTCTCTACACATT